>CM052163.1:304676-336865 GCA_028455555.1 Augochlorella aurata | reverse complement strand
GGTGGAGCTCGGGCAGGGCGCGGAGGCTGATCGATTTTTATTGCGGGCATCGCCGCGCCGTAAAGCGGCTCGATCCTTTCATCGCGTTTCCGGTTCGATCGTGAACGATACATAATGCATGGCCCGGTCGATGGAAGCTCGCGGATGGACACGCGTCGCTGGTGAACTTTAGAATCGTAAAAAGTTGATCGCGAAGCCGCCGCTTTTGTGGAATTAGAAAGTCGGGGACAATGGGGAGCGGATCCTCGAATCGGACTGGTGGAAATGGGTCTCTGTGCCGGAGCCTTTTCAGCGCCGCCTATTGTCGGCCCTGTGCAACATGCAATAACTAATAGCCGAGGGCTTAGGATTTGCGAAGCCCGCGGTCACGCACGTCGCGCTGCGTTCCCGATATTTCGTTACCGATAACAGTTCTACACGGGGAGAACGCGGCCGGGCCTATCTGCGATCAAATGTTTTATATGGAAATTGTAACGACTGGCTGTTAACACGACGCCTACCATTTTCCGAGCTAATACATTTTATTAAGCGATGTGGAAGTTGTAATCTGGCCCGGTCTGTCGTAATTGAGAAATAGCAAGTTTATTGCCTCGCTGTTTGCATTGATAAATTGCATTGATAGTGTATATTTGTACGCCGGGGCTCGTTGATGGTAATTAACGTATAAAAATGTGGCAGAGCTTTCGTTTCGTTTTGCTTCCCGATGCGGAAGTTGTAATCTAGGTTGCTCTGTAGCAATCGAGAAATTGCAACTTTATTGCTACACTGGTTGGAATGATAGATTGCATTGATAATGTAGTCGGATACCAAGGCTCGTTGTTGTTGAACAACCAATCAAAATTAAGTACTGCTGCTGTTGTTTATATAGGTGAGGAGCAGTGCAACAATTTAATGGTAGATTTACGCTAGCTTTTGTGACATAGTCTGCGAATCTCGCTGCGATTCGCGAGCTCCAGGACTGAAGAAACCGAGAAGCAAGGTTCTCGCGTTCCGCGAAAACATTTACGTTGCGTCGTTCGATTATCTCCCGATGTCGGACAGTGCATCTTGGACCGGCATGATCACGCGCGCGTTGCTCAGCTCCGGAAGCTCCGGGAACACTCTTCGGAATCGAATCGAAGCGTCGACCGTGTTTATTTTGACTCAAAGCACGAAAGTGTATTTTCTGCTCCCGGTGTTTTTCGGTGCTGCAAACCGTGCGGAGTTTTACTCGGGCGCGGCCGCGAACTAACAGGGGCTGCGAAATCCATATGTCTTCGGTGAAATAACAAAACCGGACAGTTTTCAAACAAACCCGCGATTGCCGGACGCTATTACGCCGATTTCTCGGCGTGTTCGCGGTCTCGTAGATTAACCGGTGGATAAAAACTCGGCGGAACGAACTCGCTCCGCGATCTTTACGCTAAATAAACGTTCCCCGCGTCTGCGAAGAGCAATAGAAACCACTTTGGAATTGTTTTCTTTCGCGCTAAAACCACGGGGACCTGGATACACGGTCGTAGACTTTGCGCGGCCGCTGTTTGGAGCGGAATAATTTTTCTTAAACGCGTCGAATACTTTGCGAGACTATGGAACAGGTAGTTTGCCGGACACCTGTAATATTTTCTCCGGAACGGTTTACGCAACCGTGTCCTTATCGTTCCCACGAAATCGTGGCCACTTCTCGCAACGAACATTGGTTTCGCGAACACGGAACCGCGACAACGCGTCCAGTCAATTAACAATCTCGACGATCTCCGCAGGGTGTCTGCGGTCGACGTCCGAGGGTATAATTTGCCGGCGCATTCACCGGCAAGTTATCAGATGCTTTTTTTTTAGCCGAGCCGCGGATATCCGAGCGGATAAGCCGCGCAGGATCGTATCGTCGGTTGATAGCGGATCGGTTACCAATAGAACACCGTTCGAATCAATGCCGGCACTTGTGCATTCGCGCAGGAGGAACGCGAATCAAATGAACCGCCGCGCACTTGTAAACGCACTCGGGGAGGCACGCGATGCGATTCAGTCGAAGCTGCGAGTCCTTCGTTCGAATGTCCGCGGATTCAATGGAAAGTGATGCTGCGGAAGTAATTTTACCACTTGCCGGGTAATCAAGGTGTTTTTATCGATCGATCGATCAATCTCGCCGTTCCGTTACCCCACGGTTCTTTCCACGGACTGCGGACGTTTCACCTAACGATGCGAATTGTTCTCGCGAAATCAACCCTTTACCGGTTCCCAGCACCGATCGTATATTTAACCCTTCCAGGATGTATGTCGACATACGACAACGTAATTTGATCGTGCACGTAACGAAGTTTGTTATTTCCCTATTCCCTTATGAAACAGTACGCGCTAGTTATTTTTACTGCTCGGTAGGTTGAGTAAAATGAATTATTGTGTAAAATGAAAGAAGCTAGGAGGAGATATGGAGCCACGCAGGAACCTTCGCGTGCTGGCATCCGAATTAAAGATCGCCGCGGACCCACCCCCGCATTAAGGATTCAGACGCCGGCGACATAATATTCGGATATCCTTAACAGTTTTATTCTGGCGACGTCCTCCGGCAGCGGAGCCATTACTGGATCGTTCGGGATCCATTAAATTCCGCATTAGGATCGCGACTGTCGCGCCCGGCCGTATTGAAACGACTGCGCGCGTCCGTTAATGGCCATTTTAGGGGACGCGGCGCGATCCTCTGTTAAAACCGAGGCGTCCCTTTTGTTTCGATTTGCATTTGGCCACGCCGGTTTAAATGCAGCCTTGTATCAGCTGCCGGCGATCTTATCCCCGGAGCCTCTGATAACCGCCTTTCAGGCTCTCCTGGCCCCGTCGCAAATCTCGGAAACGTTTAACGGTTTTTCACTGTCGTCGGCCACGGAACGAGCCCGGAAATTCACCTCCGAATTCAAGTGGACTCTGCATTCGACGATTTACGACAGCTCCCGGCGATCTCGCCCCCTCCGCGCCGCGGAACCGCGATAAAACGCATTACCGGACCGCTCACCTGCAACCCGGACACGATAATACACTGGACAATCGAAATTTCGAGGTTTCGTAGCCTCCGAAATTTTTCTGCCTCGATTTTATCCACGGTTTTCTAAGAGCTTTGTCAAGTTTATTTCTATATTATCGAATTCGTTCCATCGCACCATTTTCCATCAATCTCGGTAATTTCTGCAATAATACCGTGTAGTAATAATAATGAGAACCACCGCAGTCGACTGATCACTGCACCGCGGATATTCGTTACTCGCAGCGCTGCGCAAAACTGCATTGCACGACTTCGGGCAGCAACACATAATTCGCGAGAAATACAGCGCCTCTGTATCCCTGTCGCGAGAAGTCTCGAAGCTCGATGCAGATTACCCGGCTGGGATCCGTCGATTCCCGGTGAATTACGGGTCACCGATACCACCCCTCCGCCGATGCAACCTCTCTTGATTACGTGGCCGGGCTGCGTGCAATATCCTCCGCAGATTGCATTTCGCAAGACGTCGCCGACAGATTTTAATGCGCCTGCTCCTTCCGCGGCCTTCTCCCTGGGACACGGTAAATTGATCGCGAGTAGTCTCGCAACGAGAACCTCGAGGTTCGTCTCTGTGCTACTTTTTCCACAATTCCACGTGAAAGCGATACTATTATAGTTAGATTATGGTATAAATTAGAATAGAGCGACACCGGCTTTCTACAAATTTTTTACTCTGTGGGCGGTCTAGAAAGATGGAGGGATGCTATTTTCCACAGTGTTATTTTAGTTAATAAATGACAACAAATTATTTTCTAGTATGCTGATGTATTCTAAAATCGAGGTGGTGGCCATCTGCTGACGAGCATTGGAAGTAGCCGCCAGAGCTCCCATTCTATTTATGATACCATTTGACTCTTCATAAATAGACTATGAGAAAATCTATTACAGTTTCTTGATAAGAGTAGCAATCGATACGTTTCCCCCAGTTGGGAGCGTGGTTCCGCGGACTAGGGAAAAAGTTCGCTGCTTCCCCAGAGAGGGAAACGCGAATTACGTGCGCGCACTGATTAAAGCCCCGTAGGCGAGATCATTCGATAACCGGATAGGTCCCGCGAACGCCGGCGTATCGTATTCCGATCGCTGCACCATAGGCGGAACTTTGCCGCGAAAACTATGGCATAGCGCTCAAAACCTATTCGTAGCTCTGTTAGGGAGATACCGGTGTTCGGATATGCGGTCCTCGGACGAACGTTCGATCGCTTAGGGCCGGGAACCGTTCCGTTATCCGAACGTTCGACGTTTCATTTAACAATGTCTTTTTTTGCTCGGCCGTTTTTTATCCCGCCGTGAAAACAGTGTCATTCCCGGGTACCCAGTAAAATTTTCATCGCGCCCGGGGTCGGAAGAATGAATTTTCCAGAAAGTTTTACGGGTATTGCCAACTTTCTACGGGATGTATCTCTTAACCGGCCCCGTCGAGGTATCTCGTAAACTGTAAAATATGAAAAACTATGGAAAAATCTGCATCCACGGAAAAAAAACTATTTGCACCACACAAAATCTCCCTTCATGGCGAACGACCACCGTAAAACAATGCTGTCGCGTATCTACGGGGGTTTACGAGCTACTCGACCGTACCCAGTTACAACAAGCACCCTGTATATTACGTTCACATAATCAGCGCGTAATGAAACCTGTAAATAAAACACTGTAATTGTCAGAGATAGTATAGTTGGGATATTGTACGCTAATTGAGCCACACTGAATTAATAATAATTTTATTTAGAAATAATTGGGACTATTATAGGTCTACACTGTGTTAAGTCCCAATTTTAGGTTATGCCTGCCTTCAGTTATTATAGATGGCTCTGCCGTAGTTCTGAGAGGAAAAAAGTCCCTAGAAAAATGTCTGACAAATACTGTATCCCCTAATTAGCTCGTGCAGGTAATTACACAGTGGTTTGATTAAGGCAGGTCGCGGAATAAATTCACGTGTTCGGCGCAAGACTCGATGCGAAGCCTTAGCCAGCCAACGAGCCTGGAATCTTGGCGAAAAGCAATCGCGCGATTGGATCGTGCAGCGAATGTAACCACAGCTGGCTGGCGGTCGGTCGGCAAACACATAACTCCGACTAAATCAGTAATAATTACTCCGGTGCCGGAGGACTTCCGAAACTCAGCGCGGCCGGGATCGCATAATCAGGAGTTAATGGTTGCCGTGAAAACGAATCCGAAATCACGGATTATTCGCGAGATAGAGAGCAGATGCGGTGAATCCGGTTGGTACGTGCGCCTCGAATAGACACGTCTCGACTCTTCGCGGCCAGCAGATGGTACCCACAGATTCGTTCTCAGGCGAAGTCTCGAGCCGGGAAGGGAAAAAGAGACGGGGAAGGATGGGGCGGAGTACGACGCGGCGAATTCCAGTTGGAAAGACGACGCCGTGGCCGGGGGTGAGAAAGGGGGCCGAAGGGAGCGGAGCCGGGCCACCGAAGTTTCTTCCAGTCGAAACCCGGAGCGCCGGAAGTGGGATAAATTCGCCGAAGCCGAGTCGAACTGGGCTGAATCCTAATTACGACGACCCAGAGAAATAGCGACGAACGTGACCCAGGACCGAACTCCATCTCCGGAAACGAGTTAAGAGGCAAATGCCGGCAGACGCCGGGAGGGGGGCGGAATGCCAGGTTAAATGTTGCTGCTAGCAAAGACTACCGGCTGCAGATGGATCGGGGTTACGCGTCCATTCCGTCCCCGTGAGCGTCCCCCGGGTTGCATCGAGTTGTCAGCCACCCTTTCCAGGTGAAATTAACGCCCTCGACCCGCTCTTCCGCCTCGGACGAACTTCCGGGCGCAAGGGTCGTCAAACTTTTCCCCCGAATCTTCGGAGAACTCGCGCTGGCTCCGTTTTCCGACTGTTCTGCCGTGACGCTCGCGCCAACTTCGATAATAATATCGCCCTACCGTTCACGAATTAATTAACGGACGACCGGCAACCCAACTCGTAAATCGCCGAATGCAACGCGCACCGGGATTATCTACTAATGGGACTGGTAGTAGGGGTGTCGCACGTTGCTCAGAGGATTTTATAGGTTCAAAGTGTGTTAGCGAGATCTTCAAACCTCTGCATAGAGTCTACGACGTGTCCGATGGACGGAGACTATGATTTGAGATTGACAGAGAACGAATAAATCGAACGAATAAATCAACTTGTTCAGGTTGCAACCGACAATCGCACCTTGCTGAGCAAGGCTATTTGTTCTGAGACAGGTATCGGAGTTGCACAGGCGTTATAAACCGGACATTCGCCAGTCGAGACTTTGAACGGAGGGGTTGGCAATGGGGTAGACCGAAATTAGCGCCATCGTTGAACGTCGCGACGCGTGCACCGCGTCTTGCATGCATCGTCGGACTCCCACGACCTTTGTGCATCCTCCAGCCTCGGAGGAGGTAAACGCCACGAAACATCCATTTTCTTGGGATCCATGGAAACACGCGGTCTCCTCTCTCTCTCTCTCCCGCCCTCCCTCTGCTCGGAAGACAGGCTCGAATTAAGCGCGATTCTCGGCGCACTTGCCGGAGCCGGATTAATACTTGAGACCCCGGGCTGGTTTAACCTGATCGCGTGCTACGACCGTACTTATCTCGAACTCGAAGATGTCGATGCTCCTCCTAATTGCCGCGTTCTTCTTCCGGAATTAATGTTTCCCCTCGGTATCGGGTATCGTACAACTTCCTTCTCTCTGGCACATTTATTTCTCGGCGTTTCGCAAACAAAAGGACTGGACGGTCGTTCTTATCGTCGTTGATTTCTTCGTGGCTCGAACTTTTCGGTCGGTCCTCCGAGATTCGTTTCATAGAAATGTTGCATCGCGTCGGCCACAGTGCGCGCAATGGCCGTCGCCTGGCTGCCATTGTTGCGCAAGGAACGTCAAAGCGTGTAATTAATACCGCAATGCTGTTATATTAATGACAATTAAGTATGTACAATCATTCGCGACTGTTTCGACATTAATTCCGCAAACAAATATTTCAGCAAAATGCTTCGAACGCAATTACGCATTATTAAACTACGGGCGCGCGCGCGCGGCTCCAGGAAAATAACGATATCAATAAACTGAAACAGATTCGATGCTCCTCATTATCTCCGCATAGAGTATAATTGAGCTAATAATTTACCATTAATGCAACGCGGGAGCGTAGAAACAATTCAATCAGAAATTTTTTTTAAACGATTAGCAACTCGCCTTTAATCTCTGGATCCTTAGACATAGATCCGTGGACCTCTAGAGGTCTCTAAATTACAGCAACTCGAATTTTCGCCGAGCAATTGTGGAAACGTGTAATCCATGTCGGATAGGAACGGCTGTATCCACGCTGTATTTCACGCTGCTTAATCGTCAAACACGACCATAACTTCGAAGATTCCGAAGCGCGTTGAATCAACGGGTACTACGCCGGAAAGAGAGCCAAAGATATTATTGACATCCAAATAGTATATCACGGAACTTCCGAACTCCCGTTTTGTTTTCCTTCTTTCTGTTCTCCCGCCAGTCTGGCCTCTTCACCAATCGATAATCTCGAGGGTGTAAAAGCGATCCGGTTAATAAGTTCTCTTGAAGGAATCGTGGAACAATTTTATCAAGGATACGATATTACTCCAATGTCTAGGTCTAGGTTAGGTCTAATTAAGGTCTAAGATCTTAAAGTCTAATTAATTCTTGATAGCATAATTTCCAACCAATGGTTCCTTATACAAAATTACAAAGCTTCGTAGAGCAGTTTTGCAAAGGAAAAGGTTGCTTGAAATGATCTCGGGAACCCCTAATTTTCGGGAAGTAGTATCTACACCCTGTAGCCTAGTCAGGGTGCTCAATAAAATTGCGGTATGACCGATCCGAACCTGGGAACTTAAAATCTAGATCTCGGTAGATTTCGCAAGCTGGCGCGCTGGAAAGGTATGATGGATCGGCGAGAGCCGACCGAGAATGGTAAGATTGCGGGGTGGCCGGTCGCGGGGAACCTGATTCCGGCTCTGCGGGCTTTCTTCGGATCCGAGGAGCAACACGTAGACTCGTTGCATTCGGCGTTTCGCCGGGCGATAATAGGATCACGCGAAGATAAACTCGAGGGATTAGGGGATTATCGAGTAACCGCGGTGCGTGCAGCCAGCGTTAATGGTATGCTAATTTACCGCTAATTCTGAAGGGAAACAGCTAATAACTCAACAACCAACCGAGCCAGAAGATCCGCCAAGGCGGCTCCGTGTAATTCCGTTCGCGGCCCTTCCTTCCACCGTGCTCGCGGGCCTGGATACTGCCGAACGAGCATTATCGTGCCCTGGTATCTCGGCTGCGATTCCTGCGAACCAGCCGGAGCAATACGCGAACCACAAAGCGAATCATTTCCACGTGTTAGCACGCCGCCGGTGGCACTGCTAATTTATTACGCGTTCGCGTGAACCGGATTTTTCTTACGCCCACGTGCTTCTTTTTACTCCGCGGGTAAACAGGGGTTGCGTTCTGAAAATTACAGTGCGGCTAATAAATTGGCGTTAAGTATCGTCCCGCGGATAACGCGGACTTTGTTATTTATTCGGCGGATCGTCCAACTGGCTTCCGGGGCCTAATGAATTTGATAGTGGACCGGTGTGAAATATGGGCAAAATGTTTACTGGGACCCCTGTTAAATTTAAGACGCCCGGTTGCATTTTTTATTGTCGTTAATCAACTCGCTCGTTAAGATTACGCTCATCTGTCGGCTCATAAATTACGAACGCGACAATCTGAAATTATATGTCCCAGTTTAATTACAAATGGATTGAATTTCCTTTGGAATTATTTCGAACGATTCTTCGAAATAGCCTGACAAGATTTATAGAGGTTAGGTCAGTCACAATTAGGCAAAAAAATAATAATATAAATATAATAATAATAATAAATTACACGTAAATTCGCGGAGGCTGGGGCGACAGGTACCAGTGTTAAAATTCTCATCTCGACCGACAGATCGAATCCTCGGAAGATAAAGATAGGGCGTTCGAGGGAGGGTGGGGTCTCTTCGCCGAGATTTTCGCAGAGGATTTCGGCGGAACGGTACCGCGGCTGCGAGCGAAACGACTCGGCCTGGAAGCGCTTTCGCGTGTTCAGCTTAACTCGAAATCCGATCCGCGTTGCAGTAGGTAACAAGTCGGAGGCGTAGGTCGTATCCTGGTAGCTGGAAGCCGCAGCGGAGCCACTACGAACGGATAAGACCTGGCAGGTGGCCAGCCTTCGAGATATTGCACATGTTTCTTCGGCCGCATTTGCATACCAAAGCCCCGTAAAGTGTGAAACTATTGCCGGCGGAGCCAATCCGTAGATCGCAGATTAAACGGCTGTTCGCGGGCCACCCTCTCCCGATTTCCATCTTCTTATCTGTCCGGGAAAGACACGGGGCAAAATTACGCCCGATGCCCCCCTGTTTTTCCTGCGGCGACTCCCCGCGTACTGTCCCCCCGCCCCGGGAAATCATAAATATTTAAACGGGAATCCGTAGGGGTTGCACGCGAAATTGCTGATCCTGGAACGTCTGAAACTGTCTTCTCCTAGGGGATGATACGGTTGGGAATTGCTGGCGGGGAATAATACTGTGGAAGGTGAAAGCGGAATGGTGTGGAATCGTGCGAATTGTCAGGAATTATAGCGAATAACCGTAGCGAGAATAGCGTTCTGAAAATAATAAGTCATTCAGATGATTCCTGAGATCATTTTAAGTAATTTTTTCCTCTGCGAAAATCTTCTACGAGGCTTCATTCACGAGTTATTAACGAAAATCCACGAGCCAATGGAACAGTGAGTACGGCTGGCGTCCCGCCCTCTCGAACGTTGAAACGTCGCGCTAACTATGGCGTGGACGGGTCGCCAGACAGGCGGTTCTTCTATTTCCATGTTTTTCTAAATAAAATACTAAATAAAAATAAATTGCAAAGAGGTTTAATTTCAGCTGGTTAAATATAAATGAACCTATTCTCGAAAACACACAGTCAAACTATTTCTATACATTTCGCAACAGTTTCATATTTTCAGCAGCATTTTCCACCGAGATGCATCCTCGCATGTTCCTTCACAAAAGAATAAAAGCAACACCTCTCCATCAAGATGCTATCTCATACATCTCTTTAGAAAAGAAGAAACAAAGGCAGACATTTCAGAAAATACCTCGACGGGACATACAATGTAGAACGCATGAATCTATAGCATAATAGATGACGTTTATGACAGAATACGATTCATACCGTGTCCTCTTTAACCAAGTTCATCGACTGACGTTAATTTCCCTCTGTTTCAGGTAAGACCAGACAACGAACCGAGAAAAGACCCGAGCGATGGGGCAGGTAATGATCTCCAGTCCACTTGGCGTCGGCCGATGGTGTTTTCCACACGATTATTTCGTTCGCAAATGCTCGACGCGTTTTGATTTATAGTGAAATGTTTACGCGCGCGCTAAAAGCCTCCATTAACGTGAATGAATCGAGCGACGCGAAGTCACTGGCCGCTGTTTCGTCGCGGGCCTTCGGGCCTGTTAATAAATTACAAATTTGTCGTTGCTCGATCCGACGCTGGTGCATCTAAACTCTTGAGCAGGTCCGCGCAACACGACTCAAACTCCCGAAGTGTCCTTTTCGATCTTGCCGAGCGTCGGATTGCTTTTGCAGTCGCATGCGAAAACAATCCGTCTTTTGTCCGGCGTCGGCCCCAGCGAGAAGCTTTGCGGCAAATTCGATTAAACTCGAGCCCCGTTCAAACATCAGACTCCGAGCGACAAATTCAGTGTCAGATCGGGATTGTCGGCACGCAGGAAATCGCGGTTTGTATCCTGTAAGTGTTTTCACTTGTACCGGGCTCCTATTAACGCCGGATTGCTTGATCAACGCGGAGAGAGGCGGCGCTCCGGGTTCAGGACCGGTGGTCTAGACCCACGCCGCTTCCATCGAATCGTTGCGGAACGTCTGCCGCCGCGTTTAATGGGAATCCGGCCGGTTTGCCTTCTATGTTAATGGTAATTGCAGGAAATTGTTAATAATTTCGCACGCTTTCCTCGGCCCTGGGAATAATGTTCGGGCCTTGATTATTCGCGAACGTTCATCTTCCCTTATCTTTAACAACCCCGCAATCTTCTACTCGAAATTCTCGATTACACGGTTTTTGAAATTTATGTTCTAAAGGTTTGCGCTAAAGAAACGAAAGCTATTTACGACTAGACCTGATATTTAAGGAAGCTACGAGAACGCGGAGTTCCTAATTCAGTCCTCGTTACTCAGGATTTAGTGTGACTCCGAGTCCGTAGTCCGGCGCAGCTTAATGCAGTCGAAATTGGATTTTTAGCGTGCCGCGGGATAATCGCGTTCCGAGCCGTTGACCTTTAATATCGAGACAGTGGATCCTCCGAGCCGGGAGAAACGCATTCCGCGAGCATTTGCGAAATCAATTTTCGCGTGGCTCGTGCCGCTCGTAAACGCTTGCGAAACTCCGATGCGCACAGTGTCCCTGATTGTCATGGATAATGTCAGGCTGACCTATACAGAGGAATTCATGCTCTGGCACCGTCGATCGGGCCGCCGATTATTCCGTGCTGGCCGAATCAAGCTGCGGAACGCATTGTCGTCGTAAATTCGTGGATTCGTTGAATAGGAAATTAACACGGGTTTCATATTAAATAAGCTAGCCCTGATTTTATTTCTGCGCCGACAGAAATAGTGTCGTGACAGATCCGATGATATATTCGTTATGCTTTCGTTGGACGATCGTTTTCTCTCCACGAATTAGGACCGAGTTAAGCCCAAGTTCAGCTCTAGTTCGATCTGATTTAAGTCATAGCTTCTTACGAATATTCCTGTCACAGTGAACCCAGCAATTGTATTTTATAAAAGCTGAGAACGTTTCAGAAGTTCGTTTCCATGAATTAATTACCGAACGCCTCGTGGTAGGAATTTTCATTTAGCCTTGGAGGTTTCATCGAGGCAGCAATTTTTCCGTGAATTTCCCGCGGCCGGGGAGAAACAAACAAGTAATTTCTCGCGGGGTTTTTAGCATCCGCCGCGGAGGCGTTCCAGAGGGTGTTCGGTCGGACAGCCGATCAAAGAATTTTCAATCTACGAAAGCCATTAAAGTTTCAGAAGAAGTTCAGCCGGGGATAGGGATCAGCCGACCGCGACGTCATTTTTATTAATTACAGTTGCGTCTAAAGTTACAGCTGCTAAAATATCAAGTAATCCTAATCGATTTATCGGTTGTCCCCATTGCCGGAACTTTGCTGCGCGCTTAAGTCGCCGGATAATAAGATTGAATTATTAATTACGAGCGTCTTTGGAAAAATGGCGGCGAGTAGACAGACGGAGAGGGCGAGAGAGACAGATGAGAGAGAGAGAGAGATAGCCGCCTAAGAGGATCGGATATTCCGCGAGAGCGTCCGGGAATAAGAAAAGCATGGCCGGCAAATTAAAGAAAAACTCCCGGCGGGAAAACAGTAAGCAATACGTAGCTCGCTGCCGGGATAATCCTTCCGACGTTCTCATGTTCTAATTATTGGCCGACCACCGATATAATTATTTCAGCAGAGAGCCGTTCGCCGTTCGTTCCGTTAATGGGTAACACGAAATTATTATGCGAGACCGCATGGCCCGGCTAATTCTCTAATGGCTGATATTTAAAAGATATTCCACGCGACCGTTTCCACGAAGAAAAAGTATTGGCCGAACGCTGCTCCGGGAGCTTTCGCTTCGTAATGAGGCAAACCGGACACTGGTGCGAGATAATACTGCAGATTGGCTATGCTGCAAACATATCTGTTTCTTTTTTCTAAGCGCTGCGTACCGAGCTACGTTTTAACGAGCTTTTAAACGCGAATGATAATCGCTGTCGTAAAATTATTTTGCTTCGATGTCGGAATTGATAAAGGACGGAAGTCGATCTTCGTTTACGGAGAATCAAATTGTTTTTTTTTTAGTGGGGTCAATGACTGATTTTATTGAGGACAAACAAGCCTAGGGAAACTTTGTCATTACAATCGCATTGCAAAATCGACTCGATCGTTCGCGTCATTGCGAAATTTGTACCGACTGTTGTGGTTCGTTAGGCTATAAAATCGTTGACCACATTCGCGTGATCCTGGGATTCCAGCGAGCAAGAACGTCGTTCGAAAAACGGTACTTTACAGGAGCCGCAAATTCACGGCGTTTCGAATTTACGCTCCCACGTTTGAATACTTTCGTGCGCGCCGCTAGTTGGAAAACTCGAAAATATAAATTAACGCGAACGGACCCTCGAAACTCGAAGCTCGAAGCTCGGAGCTCCGGCAAAATTGCGACTCGAATCGCCAGCGATCTCCTGCGGCCGAGCACCGTATCCCAGCTACACCGCAACTAATTTCTGCCAGGGACTGGATCACGCGTTTAACGCGAAAAAATTACCGCCGCTTCGTCGGCGATTTCACTCGTTAAACGAACCAACGAAACCCGATAATATTAATAGATTACCAAGTTATTATATTATCAAGTCGAATTTAATAATGGGTTAAATGTTCGTCATTGCAGACGTTTGCGTGTATGAATAGAATCATAAATAATTCCAGGATAACGATACTAAAAAAAATTACATTATAGCTTAAAATATTTTTAAACGGTACGATTTAATTTTATTAAATTCGAATCAATTTTCTTCTCGCTTGGTAATTGACCTGCTTCTCGGAAAAGATTCGCCACACTCTGGAGAAAGTATAATACCAGCTCGCACCTGGAAAGCACACAGAGCTCGGCGTAATTGCGGCTACTATTTCTCCGGGTGGAGGGAAAGATTAACGCAGATATTGTCGGCGGTAACACTCGAAACAATCAGCCCGTCCCGGGGGAATCCCGTGGAAATTGGAAATCTTAATTTTAATCCTCGCGGCGTCGTTCGTCCGCTCTCTAAACGAGTTTCGTTAATCGCGGCGATTCTTAAACTTGCCGACGTTAAATTGCGCCCCGAGTACCGTGGACGCGTTTTCCCCGCTGCGGCGACGGATTTCCACTCGCGCGTTTTCATTGGAAAAATTCTTGGAACTCGCGGGCGCCGAGACTCCCCCGGAGTTCGCTCGTTTGCGAACGTCGTCGACGGCAGATTAACGCCAAGTGGTAGCTAAGAGTCTCCTGGCGAAGCGGCGTTGACAATGCGGCGTCGCCAGAGTGCGAGCTCAAGAGACAGAAATACAGAGAGGGAGGGAGAGATAGAAATATTTACAGGTTGTCCTGAAATGTCGCGATTTTTTTAAGTAATTCCCGAGGGGGTTTGAAACAACTTTTTCCTTTGCAAGAATTTTCTACGAGGCGTTGTTAATAAGTTATTAACGAGTAAGGACAGACCAATTAGAACGCGGTAGAAGCGACGCGTATCGACGCTGCCAATGCGCTGTCGCGCACGCTGTCGCGCACGCTGTCGTTGGGCGGAGCCTTCGCTATGCGAGAGCGGAGTCAGCGGTTCTCGTCGATAACTCGTTCACGAAGCATCGTAGAAAATTTTCGTGAAGGAAAAAGTTGCTTCAAATTGCCTCAACAATCGCTCCTTTCAACGGCTACAAAATTTTTAAGATACTCTGTTCGTACAGAGACGTATTGGCTCTGTTTAAACGCGAGAGCGATGTGAGGAACGTCTCGAGCGGGATTCGCAACTATAATTGTCGTTATTACGACGTTCCCGTCGCCTCGACGCAGCCCTCGAAGCAGCTGCGAAGACGAACGGCTGACGAGTCGCTCGAAACTTTGCCGACTATCGAACGAATTGCTCGACAACGCTCGTTTCGCGACGGAACACTCGGGAAATCGGTTCCACTCGAGCCGATCGTTCCCGGGGAACACCGCTTAAGTGACACCTTTCGACCCAGACGAAAGGTTCTCGCGCCGCTTTCGCTTCTACGAGATAATTGCGCGACCTAATTGCTCTCGCCAGCGGTTTTTCATCGTTGGATATTTTATTCCTCGCGCTGACGTCCGTTCTTAGACGTTGATCGTCCGACGCAGCGACTTTTCCCTGTCCTTATATAAATTAGAAAAAGAAAACTTTCCTTGACGCGTAAAAATGTTCACGTTCATGGCTATAAAATATTAATTCTCTCCTCGAAAATATTCTCACGCTGTTTAGACCTACATCGGTAGAAATAAATCATGCTGTCCTAAATCCAAAGCGCCTCGTATCGAAAGAAAGACGATTCGGAATAATTCTCGAGGATGTTTCACGTAATTAATTAGCCGATCCGAGTTGTGTTAGCGTTTTCCCTTTGTTGGCGCCCCGGTTCGAAAGTTTTCAATTCACGTGAAAGGTGAAATTATAACTTTGGATTATTTTACCATGATTTAATCCTCCGTGCTAATTAGTTCCTCTTAATTTCTTCGCCGCACCGCTCGGCCGACTAATTAACGACGCGTTCCCGTTGATTATCGGATGAACTGCTGGGTATCTCCGGCTCGAACAATACCGATCGCTGACACGTGAGAAGATCTCGACGCGGCCGCGGTTTACGCGCGATTCTTCGCCTAGTTCTCGATCGTAAATCGCACGGCGGAGGATCCAAGGATACGCAAATCCGGGTTACTGGGATCTTCGGCTGCGTTTGCTATGCCGCTGAGGAAACGTGGGCGTCGTTCTATTCAATTTTATTGTTAAGAAGCTCCGCGAACTTTCCGATATACCGGGTGGTCCACGAAACTTGTGCCTTTACGTTAAGTGCCTCAAGATTATTACAGGAAGCTTCACGAAAATCAAAGCGAGTCCTTCCACGCTTCCTTACGATTTACATACTCCGGATCAAAATTGACCCACCCACTGTCTCGGGAAGAGGGGGTTAATCACGCGACCGCGTCTAGCAAAGCGATGTCGAGGGAAAAAGGTTCGTCGAACCCGCGGCGTTGGAGCGCGCTCGATATGAAATTGGATTGGGTTTCAAATGTGTCGAGGGAAGCCCTGGAATCGACGGTAACAGAATCTATGTTCCAGTTAACCGGCCGTCTCGCTGACTGCACGCGCGCGTCTTCGCGTCGCCTTTACGGGCCCTCCCCAATTCCAGAGGATTGGGCTCAATTATTCGCGAACAGCGTCCCGCCGTTTCTGGAACACCGCCGATCCACGTAACTTCCATGAAAGAAGTGAATCGCTGTCCGGCGCGGAGCTGTTTCTGGGAATTCTTGGAGGAAAGGAATCCGAGATCGGAGGAGACTTAATTTTCAATAAAGGTCCTCTAATAGCCCCCTAATCGCGGCGAGGTATTCCGCGCGATCCATCTTCGGTCTGGGGTAAAACGATAATTACGTTCTCGGGATTCGTTCTGGCTCGCAGCGACATCGGTCGCCGGTTCGACAGAAATTGGCTAATAAATCTTTGGGGTTTGAAGCAGCGGGACTGCATTGATCCCGGCACGGAGATCGCGTCCACTCGTTGCAAAGGTCTGCAGTTTCGCGACACGGCCGCCGTGCATGCACCGGCAACTGCAACTGCAACTGCAGCCGTAGACCGCGACGCTCCTTCGGAGTTGCGGTTCCGGGCAGACAGAAATGCGCCTTGTTAGCAATATACGGAGGCCGCGGGTGTCTTGACCCATCAGAAACGGTCCTCCGTCACTCCCGAACCACCTCGCTACCCTTCAGCATCACGTCTCCACGCACACTCCCATGCACGCCGCGCCGTGACGCCGAGTTCGTCGTTATAACGACGCCGCCGCCCACCAAACTACCTGTCTTGCGGTGTAAACGAGTTTCACTAATTTCCGGAGGAACTGCAAACTTCCCTGACTACACGGATACTCATAGACGCTCCCTGAAACTAGTTCCGGTCCACTTGCCAGACGACGGCGTCGCCAAACCAGCACTTTTATTCGCGCGGTAGAGTAATTGTATCATCTGTACACAGTGATTGACGCGTTAAAAATGTCTGTGTCTGCCTTACAATCTGCCTTCGGCTCCTGAAAAATCAAGCTCCCGCTGACACGCCTAGCCGCGCCAACTACGAGCCCGTTGTCGGCAAGGTCTCAAATCGCCTGGGCGATTGGCAGGTTGTCTCGACTCGGTCGAAGGTTGAATAATAGAACGCGGTGTTCACCGGCGAGTTAGTCGGTTATCGGAGAAGAGGCGGCTGGCAGCGTGGCGCAGCCCTGTGTCCCGTTCCTCAGATCGTGGAACAATCGACAACCCGTTGGACAGGCAGACGTTCGCGCCGGATGATCGACCCTCGACGTCGAGATACATTATGCAATCGCAATTCCAGGAATCCGAGCGGCCTGCTCGCGTGTTTAGCGGCCGTATCCCCCACCGGCCGTGTAATTTCAGCGTGGTGTCTAAACGCGCCAGGTTTACGAGCGAAGCCCGGGGAACAGGGGAACGTGCCAAGCACGAATCGGTCCTGTCGTAAAGGCAGGAAAAGCACGTCACCGGGGCTGCCCGCGCGGTGTCAGGAGCCACTTGAATCCGAGCATTACGATGGCCCCGCAGCCTGCATTATGCACGATTACTATCGATTAACGCGACCCTGCCACCGAGACCACTCTGCCTCCTTTCGCTATGCCCCCTGGGTACCGTTGTTCTTCGTTCAGCCCAATGGTTCTTTGTCTAGGGGACTAACGAGCTCGGAGAGTTAAGATTAACCCTAGAACGACCCTCTTACATTTTTCGGCACAAGTGACATCGCGTTGCATTTATTATTTTAAAAATATAAAGTTTGAAGTTTGAGTTAGGAGGACAAGGAATACACGTCTGGGGGCGTTAACGCAGACGTCAACCAAGGTTTTCACAGTTGATGTCACTAGAGTTGGAAGAGTTTATTTCGTTGTCGGTCTTCGCACTCGAGAGAAGCCACTGTACTGCGGCCTCTTAATTAGGTCAATCGCTACCCGCTTTAAGTCGACCAGACAGTGGAAGTATTATACATTTAACGATGAGATATAGCCGCGGCGAGGTCGTTGAAGCTATCACAGTTGCTCTTCGTTTCCACGAGATTTTCCGGCGAGAACTCTTTGGTCCAACTTTGTTGCACGTATCCTTGTTTAGTGCAACTTCGTTGCATGCGACTTCATTGCACGTAATCTTGGGACTATAACTTTGTTCAACGTAATTTTCTTGGGCGTAACTTTGTTGCGTACAAGAGAGTGTCGATTGCAACAAAGTTATACCGAGCAATATTATGTGCAACAAAGTTCTCTTACGGAAGGGTATGTGTAGCAAAGTTACGTTAAGCAATGTTACGTGCAACAAAGTTATAAAACAGTCTGATTGCAGTCACGAGCTAACAAAGGCTGCCACTAAAAATCGAAGTGGGACTGGTGGATGTCCAGCCAATAGAGTTTTCCTTTTCGGCGGAGAGGAAGCTGATAGTGTTCGAGTATTAGAACCGTTTCGCGATAGGATCTCTTTGGTACCGAAGTCTGGTAACAGCGGACCGTAGTTAGCGTCGTAAGGGAAGACTGCGCCGTAAAGGGCAGCCAGACGGGCAAGTTCTTCTCCGCCTTCCGCTATTTCTCATTTCCCGCTGTCGTCGCCGCACGAATGCAATCCTCCATCCCTCTCTCGGACGACGGAGGCTTCCTCCCCGTCGATATCGTCGTTCTTTCGCCGGAGTTTCTCCTCTTCGCGTCGTCCCGGCGCCTGCCGATTCCGTGATCGGAATCACTGGCGTCCCTCCTTCGTTGTCATTCGTCGATCGGCAGTCCGCGGAAAAGATTACACGCCGAGGAGAAATAAGAAGCTCCTCGGGGCTCTTATCCGAGATCCCGCCGTGCTCCCTCCCCCTTTCGAGACCTCGGCTCCGCCCGACCAGCTGAAACTTTCGGTTTGATGTTATTGCATCTGCTTCTGCAATATGTACAGGCTCCCGACGAGCAACTTTCCGAGTGCAACGGCTCGAAACCAGCGATCCCAAAATCCTGCCACGAATATACAGGGTGTCTCGAAAGTCACTCGCAGTCGAGAAACAAGGGGTTCCTCAAAGTTATTGTTGACAGCAACAATAACTTTCCGATGATTTACAGAAAAATGCGGTCTCCTTAATTTCGCGAAACAGTCCGTGGACTGCGTTTGCCGCTGTCTCTCCTCCCGGCGAGTAAGGGAAAATAGTCTTTCTAAATCCGAGAGACGCGCAGCGAGCGGATCGTTTGATCAGCAGAAAAAGGAGCGTTTTCGTGTAACGCGACATCCACTCGTAAGGTCGACGTCGATCAAAGACCTGTCGTTAAAACGCATGGAGATCTTCTTATCCGTTCGAACTGGCTGCAGCATGAAAATCGAGTTTCCCTCGTCTCCGTTCCGGCACAGATTAAATCCCATCGGGATCCTGAACTGCTGAATACGGCCAGCGACGTTGTTTTTAAACGCAAGACGAAACCGGAGCACGGATCGAAAAGATCGGTAATTGTAATCGAATTTAGCCCCCCGGCAAACGGGCAAACGGATAAGTTTCTCGAGTTGTCGCGGACCACCGCTCTCCTCCGAGATTCCATGATTTATAGCCCGGCAGAGGTATCGCTGGCTCGATGGATTCCTTTCGCTCGGGGCTTCCACTCAGTTTGTCTCATTTGTCTTCGACGATACCTCCGATGTCCCTTGTTGCGAATGATCCGCTTCCAAAACGAGCGAGAAAACGAAATCCTTTCGCTTCGGGGATCGGCAGAAACCTTCTCTAACGATACTAATGGACAGATACCGTATACCAACGTGTATCGTTCCGCGTTACTCCTCCAAGTCGTACCACGCCATTTTGTTCCACGATAGTCTGATGGAAAAATGTTTCTAACAAAAGTTAATCAGTATCTGGCCAGCTATAAATTGGTGTACAATAAATTTAAAAGAAAATATTCTTATTTGTGAAAATCAAGGTCGCCTCTATATATTTTTAAATTGCATGCTGCTTTAGATGTTCTCTTTAGATCTTCGAATTAAAAATTTCTGAAGCAGGAATGACATTTCTATTCGTTTTTCATTTTTTAAGATTAGTGCAGACAATTTTCATTTTGCATAAAAAACCGCAGTCTATTAATTACTGTTATTAAAACAGCAAAAAATATTTTTCTCGAGCTTATATTTCTCAGAATAGCTGCGTACAATTTTCGCGTTTCATGTTTCACGGACATTGTTCTGCGAATGAATTTAACATTCGCCCGCGTTTCGCTGCACGCGGTACAAAAATCCGGAAGACTTTCAATCCGGGCCCGGAGAAACAATGAAAAATCTGGGGAAACGCGACGGCCTCTTTAATCATTCATTAAATAAATATCGATGAATTATAGAAAACGCGTCGCAGAAAACTGCGCCGCGCGGTGAATAAATAACGAGGCGGGAAGATAGATAATTCCGGTCGCGCGAATAAATCGAACTCGCCGGAAACGAGTGTTCCACGACACAAAGCTCCACTGTTACGAGCACATGCTGTAAATACGGCTATGAATTAATAATAATTCATCGCGAGAAACTCGGTATATATCGTGGAAGTAATTTAGCCTGTTTTATGAGAGCCCGAGGAGAAAAAAGGAGAATCGAAACGAGAATGAAATACGCGGATTAATTAATTCGGCGGATTTATGATTTCGCGATTGTTAGGATCTTCCTCGTACTCGTTCATCGCGACGCCTGCAATTTAACCGGAGAGATGGAGAGATCACCTGCCGGCTGCTGCCTGCAGGAATCTTTAAATATTTCCAATCGGATTCAATTTCGCTCTTACCTCTTTTTTTATATTCGAATCTAAGTGCAATATAATGGCACTATAATTAATAACGTAGGCTTTAGTTTAATTTAATTTAACACAGTCTTATCAAGGGAAAAATTTTCCTAATTTTCGAGAAATCGACACATAAAGTTATAAATAACCGTAAGCAAACACTCAGTTAGATTTCATAAATTACCATGAACGAATTCTGAATTATTTATCGCGCGAATTTAGCCGCGAAGTTCCAGGAGACAATGCCAGAGAATCTCGGAACTAAATAAAATGATTTCGGCCAGCGGACCGAGGGAACGAAGATCGAGCATGTCGAGGTTATCAGCGACAGCTTGTTAATTCTTTCTGAGCGGTTCTGGGACGAGCGTCGGTGAACCAGTCGGTTATATTCCGCAGGAGCCGATATCGTTCGCCGTCTTCCTGAAATATCATCGCCGTGAAAGGAGCGCTCTCGAGCGTACGGAAAGAGATTGGTCCGTCATCGGTGGTCCGACCCCTGTATCGAATGCAAATCGATACGTGTGCGATCGAAGCCGGCGAGAGCGGAGAAGACAAAGAGAGAGAGAGAGAGAGAGAGAGAGAGAGAGAGAGAGAGAGCTGCTCGGGGACGGACGCCGGAACGGGGCCGTAATGGCGAAAGGAAATGGCCCAAGCAGATGCGATGTTTGCCCGACGCCCTTAGTCGGATCCGCGCCGCTGCCCTTTTCGCACTGTCCGGAGCCGAACAATTGTTGGGGATCGCCGGCAGGCCAAAGTGCTTGGAAAATCTATCGTTGATCGTTTTTGGACCCGGGACCCGAGCGCCGCTCGATTTCACACCGAGGAAATGACTTTTCTCGCGACCGATCAGCAACACGCCTCCGCAACGCCGTTTGCGCTTTTCCATACCGTGGAACAATGTGATTCCCGGTCCCCTGGAATTTCTCAGCTCTACTGCCAGAGAACGCGATCAGACGGTCGTCTCTCCTTCTCAAAATTTATTTAAATCCGCCTGGAAATAAACGAAGATGTCAACTAATATCTTGGGTCTTTTTTTTGAAAAGGTTCAGGCCGCAGGAAAAGTCTTCAGATTCCGACAAGTAAGCTTGCCATTTGAAATTAAATAATACGCTCTGATGTTATGCAGAGTGCTCCAAAAATATTCCCCAAATAAAATACAATTTAATAAACATTCGATAAAAGAAATCGCTTGTTTTAACTTTTGCTTCTTGAAACGGGGAACTGAAAAATCAGTATCGGCAAAAGCGTCGAAACGGCGCTAAAGACTCCGCGGCGGAAACAATAGCGGTGCGCGGTGGCGGGATGAAAAAAGGCGGTTGGATTGCGCGAAACGGTGACAATTTGTCAATACATTGACACGTCGGTTATGGAAGGGGCGGGTCTCGCGTGTCTGTGTGGGTCGCGCGCGCGCGTGAATTCCGGTTAATAGGTTTCGTGCTCGGCATTCAAGCCTATCGGATTTCTCCATTACAGGGAATTGAATTTTTCGCAGAGCGTTCGGCCAGCCCGCGTATTTATCGTCCCCTCAATGATTTGGAAAAACCAATTACAGCTGCGATTTCGAATGAGCGTGCGCGACACCGCTGTTCCGTCCGCGGGGCTTATCGGCGAAAAAAGCCCCGAAATGACTCTTGACGAGCTCGACCCGAAACCCGGATAGATTTCCGCGGACAAAGGCCGGAAACTAGCTAAATAAACGCGGCGAAAATGTCGGTCGGACCGCGTCGCTACGAACAACTTTCGGAACTCGCTCGCGACTGTTGCAGCGTCGCACCAACTATAGTGCGGCCGGGGTTCCACACGTACTCGATCGCTGATTGGTTTGTGTTTTTCGTTACTAACTCGTGAACGAAGCCTCGTAGAACGTTTTCGTAAAGGAAAGAGTTCCTTAGAATCACCCGAGGAATCTTCGTTTCCAATGTGTAATACCAATTCTGGAAAAAGTTGTACAATTATTAGCTTTTCTATACGCAGAAATAATCTCGAAGTTATCGAGTAGATTCCTTCGAGTTTGCGAATGCTACCAGAACGGAGTGGACGATGGGAAATCGGCAGATTTATCGGAGCGCGTCCCGGCGATCTGTAAAAAGCGCAATACGGAGAATACACGGACCGGGTTCGTGCAGAGAATAACGAGGCCGTTGATCCACTTATCAAGGATGAGTAGGAATCCCCAGGTGAATCCCTTCGATTTCTCAATTCGTTCTCCTTTTCCCTCCCTAAGCCTATTAACCGGCACCCTCCCTGCGGGTGCATGGGGAATCATCTCGTACGCTGCGGTGGGAGGGGCCCGTCCGTGAAGAAAATCCGGCTACAAATAATATTTAGGAAACTGCGCACACGTGGAGGGAGGTCAGAATGTGGCGGAGGCTGTGCTCCGCGCGGCGTCATGAATTTAAATTCCCGCTAATTGTGGCCCCGGCTACAGCGAAATCGACTAATTGCCGTTCAATTCCTGCCCGGAGAATCTCCTCGAGTCACGTTCTACGCGCTAGTACGTTTCCTCGAATAATCCGATAATTATTCTTCGATTGAGCGCTCAACGGGATCACGGTCCGATATCGTGCGATATTAATTCGATTCCGAGGGATCGCATTTAGAGAAATATCCGAGAGCGAGATCAACGGACGGTTTATACTGCTGCCTCGCTCTCGGCTCTCTTCACGGCGGCCTGATTCCGATCGCTGGCCTGTACAAGGTCAGTGGAAAGCAGGGTTATTGTAGTGCGATTGTTACACACGATTTTTACAGAGCCTGCAGTTTTTAAAAAATTATCGCCGACTAGCGTTGAGTCACCAGCCGACTAGCGCTAGCCGCCTCGGTCCTCAGTGTTTTTCGTTAATAACTCGTGAATGAAGCTTCGTAGAGAATTTTTGCAAATTAATTTCAGAACACCATGTAGATGCATGAAAGTCGCGAGCTAATGCCGAGTGAAGACTCTTAGAAATCGTATTTCCGAGCGGAACAGAACGAGCGCGGTTTGAATGCGGTTCGCTATTAAAACGGAAGGAATCCTTCGTTTTATCGACCGGAGAAAAGGCGAGCGCTATGAAAAAGCAGAAATGCTTTTCGATAAAAAAGAAAGGAGGGAAAGGAGAGTATATCCGAGGGAACGTTGCGAGTGACGCGGACGGTTCTTCTGGCGGGTTTACGAGGAAATTAAACGGAGGAAAATTGGAAATGAATGAAGTTAGAGTGGTCGGGCGGCTGCCGGGTTGCTAATCCGTGACAATCTTTCTCCGCGCGTCATTTTCAGTTTTCGGTTCGGCGGATGGGAACGCCGTGGAAGTGGATCAAAGCCGCTCGTTCTTTTTCCCTTGCTTGGCCGATCAGCCGCGGATTATTCGCGCATCTGAAAAGCGCGCCCGAGGCCGGTTTTCAGAGCAATTATATCCCGTGAATGGCTCTCGCGGTGTCTAATTGTCGGCGGAGAAACGCGGTAACGGGCCCTCCTTGTTTCCCACTTTCAAATCTCGTGACATTCAAACTAGCTCGAAAATGGTGGCCGAAGCTCCATTTCGATCGCCGCTCACAGGACCAACAAATTTTCCATCGACTAGCATCAGCTCCTCCAAATTTATATATTATTTTATTCGAACTGCTGACTTGCTATTTTATTTACCAGCACAAATTATTACTTTTTCATCCATTTATTGTAACAGAAGTGAATATGATTCGCTATTTTTTTTTTAAGCGATAAACAGTTTAGTATATTAGTGGTACTGTATGGTAATGTTAAAGAAAAGCGTTAAGCTGCAGAAGTGAAATCACTAAAGCAGCGCTCGCGCAATACATTAATCCATCGTCCAGATTTTTCCCGGATTTTCGCGTCGTTGCCGCTGCAGAATTTGCATAAAGTTCCGCGGCTCCGAGCAGATCAGAAAACTGCAACACTGATTGCATTGTGGAGAGACTCGGGACGAGATATAAAAGGAATCGACGAGTCCGCAAGTTTTCATAAATATCGCAGTTTCGTCCGGGTTTATCGCGAGTTTCGGATTTAATACAGTTATTATCCAGCGGAAGACAATGGTTGAGGCGTCGAGGCACGAACAAGAGAGGCTACGTAATGGGCTCGCAATAAAGACGAAAGGATTTCCTCTAACCCTATAAACGGTCGTGTCGTCTGACGACAGTCATTAACTCGGTTTTTCCATAGCGGCCGAGAGAGCCGATACAGCCGCGTCTTTACGGGCCCCGTAGCCTCTTAAAATTATACAGCGGTCGTTCGCCGCTCGCGGCACGTGTGCACGCATTATCGAAGAAGCATTATGCAAACTATCTCCGAAAACAATTACCGGCTTGAACGACAACACTTGCGAGACTGGAATTTCCCGTTGCGTCGATGCGCCGCTCTGTCCCTCGACTTTACGTGATCCCGTTCCGTTCCGACCCGCTGCATGCTGTTTCTTCCGTCACGTATCACTCTTCCGCCACTTTGTTGCGTTCAGCCTTCCCGCGGATCGCATTGTTGCACACGACTTTGCTGCACGGATCCTCGTTGCAGGCGACGTTCTCGCGCGCAACGTTGTCTCGTCTAACTTTGTTGCATGCTGCATGGCTGCATGGCTGCGCGCAACTTTGTTACATGCAACTTTGTCAAGTATAACGCGCGTGTGCGACGATGTACAGTATGTAATAATGTGAGAATATTTACAGATGCTCAATAATGTATAACAATATGCAATACTGTTCAACAATTTGCAACAGTGTCCAATAATGTACAACAATGCAGAACTGCAGGGTTGGAACGAGTATAGCGAAGATTATTCGCACGAGTCTTCCTCCCGCTGTTGATTCAACGACAATCAATCATTTAGTAGCAGCGTTTCAAGAACAGAGGAAACATCCTCGCCCGGTAGCTGCAACTTCATAGGCAGAGATCAGTCAAGAAATTATCACGGTCCATGTAACGCGGCATCAGATCGCAGTAGCTCGTCGCGGATAGCTCCGCATCCATCATACGCCAATGGCATCCATTATCTGCCGGCTGCTGTCTTATTTACAGAGCCCTGTCAGGCCGGTCTCTCCTGAAATTCTCGGCGTTTCCCTCTGCATACGTCACCATCCCTCTTAGATCTATTGGACGTATTCCAGCGTTGACAACAGGTAATGACGTGCATTCGACCCCCTGCTAAGTAGTGCCGCTTGACAGAGACGGATCGCGGCGCGACAATTAGATCACCGATACTCGGATCTTCCATTGAAAAACCTAATTACCCTACCTAGCCTTTACCGTCGTTAACATTAAAGACACAGAAACGTTTTAGAACTTTAGTTTTTTAAATTTGTGGTCCTTTGGGACGTTGAATATTTGATAAATTTTGAAAGTTGAGTAGTAGTAGGTGGCCGATAGTCAGAGAAGAGCCATTGTGGCAGGTCGAATGAAATTCCGTGGATCGCAGCGCAGGTCGGACAGCGGACACGCCGCAAATTGGAGAACGGCGCTCGTCATCCAAGGAGATCTGGGGATCGACGTGTCTCGAGAAGACCCTCGAGTTTTCTCCGCCTCCGCTGCTCCTTATCAGAGACATCGGCGGCATCCCGGCGTTGACAGGTAATGACGTGCATTCGAACCCCGGCAGACGGGCTCCGACGACAAAGACGGACAAGCTCCGCTGTTCGAGTATGTGCCAGAGGGTGGCGCAGGGTGGCCAGGGTGGCAGAGAGGGTGGCGGAGTAGGCGATGGTGGGGGATTCGATGGTAGCGAACGCGAGGAGGGAGGAGAGAGCCTCGTTACCGGAACAACAGACGTAACCGCAATCCATCGTAGGACAGAGCCCCGTGCTTCCGACCCTGGTCGATAAGTCAATGCACCGACAATACCCATCGACAGGGAGAAGCCACCTAACTGCAGGACGACCGGCGGTCCCTTGTCCCACGTACCCGTTCCCACTCACCCCCTGCAATTCCGCTGTCTCTCGCAACTCCCCGCAGTCCTCGCTTCACTGCATTAGACACGACCTGCACCTGCACATTCACGTGCAGGCGCACGTGAACGCCCGCTACGCGCTTCGATACTCTCCCCCGTTACCATCCCGCGAGCAAACGTCGAGATCAACGGAGTTCGACAATGAGTTCATATGGAATAAACGACGTTCGCTGGGGAGACGGGTCTTTCATTAAAAACGCAGCTCGTTTGTACTTCCAGCGACCCGTGGACTCGGCGAAGGGCCCCTCCGCGACTGGGGGATCTTAGAGAGTACTTGGTCTAAGGGATCTTGAAGGGTCCACGATATGTTAAAGGATAAAGACGATATCCGAGAATAGGGAGGATGGTAGGGCTCCACTGATGTAAGAAAATAGAGGATCTGGAATATTTTTATGGATAGAGGATCTAGGAGATCGAAGAAGATAAGTCTAGGAGATCCTAGAAGCTGGAAGATGCAGATAAAGATAGAGGCTAAAGAGTCCATTTTTGAGGCTGAATGTAGCAAATCTTAGAAGACAGGGGGCTAAGGGGTTTTAGAATCTAGAAGGTGTAGCAGATCGTAGAAGATAGGAGATTCGACAGCAATCAGAGCTGCAAACTATAGAAGACGACAATCTCATCAAGATGATAAGACTATCTGCTAAGTCCCTATAATTTTTCTAAACTCCACCTAATCCCCATCAAGTCTTGAACTTGAGTCAAGTCTCCAAAGTTTGCTGCGAACTATGTCCCTTGTTTTCAATTCGCGTAACGTCGCCCCCGTCGTGATTATTACGTTCGAAGCTAGTTAATTAATTGAATCGGTGTGCCTTTAATTAATCGAATAACGATGTCGCCGCGGACATCCTATAGCAACAAGCCGGCCGGTTGCATCAGTGGACGGCAATTAGTATTGCAAGCGTCATCACGGCATTACGGTTAAACACGTAATGGTAACGGGGCCAAGGTTCAGGATCAGTCTTATTGCTCGATGTAGATCAATTCGTTGGATCTAACAATGCGAGCGCTCCTGCACGACTGCTAATTATTTCCCTTGCTCCCTTTACCGGCGAGTCGGACTTAATCAGCCTTAATCGTTCAAGGTTAAGTGACAATTACGTGTCGGAATTCCTCTTGCGATCTTCTTAAAATCTGATTACCATCTCATCTCCCCATTCGTCTTCTTTGACTTCAATTTCTATGATTAGATTAGGGGGACCTCTCTCAGCCAGGAATCAAGAATCATTTCTGGATCCCAAAGTATAGTTAAAGAAAATAGCTTCCACAATTGTCCTCTTTCTTGTGCTGGAATATTCGACGCTGGACTTTATTTATTTAAACCTCTGGTCAATTTCATTGCGATGTATATTTAATTTTTAAAATTAATTTTGTTACGAGGTTCTACGACTCCGAGAGTTTTTAATAAATTCTCTCATTCTGTTATTACGGAAATCACAATTGACACAACTAAAGGTTCGCGTATTTGAAGATGAAGCAATCGACGGATATTTTTCTTGTGAAACAATATTCACCCATCTGGCCGGCAGACGCGAGCTGAAAGGAGATACCCTGTAACATCGTCCCCACGATACAGGGACGAAAGTTCCACAGGTATATCTCGCGTTCGACTTGATAGAAGAGTGCTTTCTTCCTGTTTGTCTCTCTCATTTCCGGCCGGTTGATCCTTCGTCTCGTGTCGCCGTGACATGTAGAGAATGGGATCTACGAGCGTCGTGGCTCAGCTCTGCGGCAACAAAATGTATGGGCCACGACCCAGCCACGATATCGATACGCTCGGGCAGCTTCGCACAGCAGAATTTTTAGCTGAAAAGATCGCTGAGAAAACATGGGGACCCCGACATGCCGGGGACTCAAGGCGGACCGAGGTTTATAATAATAATAATAATAATAAAATATTATTATTATATAATAATAAATTAAAAATCTATTAATCTAGCAAAGATCTTGGACCCTAAGATCCTCATTTTCTGAGGGACTTCCATGGGAGCAGACCCAATTCCCCGTAATAAAAAGATATCTCTGACCTTCTCTATGGATTTTCGCGAGATCGCCAGGGAATTTCAGCGACGTCTCATTGTTAATCAATGAAGCGCGCAGGGCTCGGGTCGCATTTACAATACAAATACGGAGTACTTTCGGGATCCGGACGGAAGTCTCGAAGTTCGAGAATCGATCGAGAAACAGGATTCCCGGGCTGGCCGGCGGTAATTGGTCCAGCAATAGCCGAGCAACGAAAGGCGGCTGATAATTTGAGAAACGGACCCCTGGCCGAGAGGATCGAGAATTCCCGGCGCACCGGTATCTCTCAATTGCAGAACAATTCCCCGTGGCCGATCGCTTCGTCTCGCCACGGCCTTGCCTCGGCCTTGCCTCGGCCTTGCCTCGAGTCGCAGCGCCTCTCGGCTGCTAAATCGTGATATACATGCAAATTTCTCGGCGATACAGGGTCACGAAACGGAACTTTGACCGCCATTACGATGTCGGATATTGAATATCGTAATGCACCACCGCCGGTCCCGATGCTTCTGGGACTGGGGACCGGTCCCAGTAGGGGTTCGTTCCGGATTCCTTACGTTCCTTCGTCGGATATTTATTTTAATTCCTTTTTCATTTATTCTTCTTGCCCTTTTATTTTTATTCATTTTGAACCCTTACTTATTTGGGGAAAATTAAAGCTCGCTTGTCCGATGCCTTTCCATAATAGAATTGTCTGGAACTCATTGTGCATTTTTGGGTGGCGAATAGGAGCATTGTAGAGGGAGTAAATCTCGAGTCGAAAGGTGAAAAAGTCGAAAATATCGTGTCGAGCGGGGGCGAGCAGTTTCCTCGTGAAAGTGTCATAGGTTCCGGTGACGTTGGTCCGAGGGGTTTCTGGGAGAACGAAAGTGGGCGACATTCACTTAGGGACAAGGGGATCGTTATTACTTCACCCGGAACTCGCCAGCGAACTATGTTATCCTCACATATCAAGGGTTGATCGTTCTCGAGGTGGATCGCCGAAAATGATTGCGAGACGTTCCACGAGACACACTCCGGGTTCAATTTCTGCGACGCTGGAGCTCCGCCGGAAGTTTGAACGAGAGCTTTCCTAGGCTGGAGCTTACGTGGATCCTTCACGCTAGCTTTCAACTCGTTCCGATGAAACTGCCGTTCTATTACTGTTCCATTTGGCCCGTTGGAAAACTGACGTCTTACTCGCTGGAAAAGTTTCGCGAGTCATTGAAAAACACTTCCGGCCCTTCGTTGAAATTCCGCTTCGGCTCGTGGTGGTTCGTTATTAAGAAACGGACGAAAAAAGGGGGAGAGAAGGAGAGAGAGAGAGAGAGAGAGAGAGCAGAGTAAAAGAAGAGGCTCGGAATCCGAGTAACTTCCTGCTCGAAGTTGCCCGGCCCGCAAACAAACGTAAACAAGTGCTCTCCCGCAATTTCCCAACCGGAACGATTCAACTAATTCCGTGTTTTTCCTGCGGCTCGACTAATTAATCGTGCCCTGACACGGCCCACGAATATCTCGGATTTCATTGTAATCGACGCCGATTGTTCAACCAAGGGACTCTGCCTTTAACCCTAGAAGCCAGCGCCCCCATAACATTTTTAAATTGTCTGCAAACGTGTAAATGAATATTAAAACGTTGAGGCTTTACTTATCCTCCTAACCCACGTCGTACTTCATATTTTATATTTTCAAAATAATAACCAATTAATCATAATAATAAGTTACTCTCAGCAATAACTTGCAAAACTACATTTCTGACGTCCCTCGAATCTGCATCGATCATCCCCCAGAGTTCAAAATCGCCGCAAGGGTGCAGACGACAAGGACTTCCGCACGCATTAACATCGTCTCCGTCTGAATCTACGAAGAAGTGCGAAGAAACGATGGTATCAGACGTTAGGCCACGCAAGAGCAGTCGGTCTGCAGCGCGATCAAGATTGATAGGGTGACTGGCAGCGAATCAGAAATTAAAGGGAGCGTCTAACCGGCCGAGGAATAATTCACGGGAGGATGTTCGGGTCGGGAACGCTTGAACAATGCCGCACGCCGGCTCGTGATTTTTCGCCAGGCACCCGGCGCGGAGGGTAGCTGCAGGACAGCTCCTCGCGTTCCTTTTTCCGTGTAGCAGGCGCCGTTTATCGCGACCCGGCGCAGAGAATTTCTGCCCGTTTCTCTTTAGTTTCCTGTTCTTTTTCCGTCCATCAAGTTCTCGAAACGCTCGCGGACGGAAACAAAGCGTCCCGGCCGGTGTTTCGTCGCACGCGAGCCGCGAGACGCAATCGGTAGGATGAGTTTCGGGCCTCGCATTTATCAACTCTTGAAGCCGGCTCCACCCTCCGTCCACCCAGCCTCCCGCGAGACAAATGAAACGGGGATGGGGGCGGGCGGAGGAGGGCGGAGGAGGGCGGAGGAGGAGGTTGTGCGCGTCGGTGCAGAGCCGAGGGATATAAATTCATTTTTCTGGGAATAAACGCGGGCCCCGGCGTGTTAAACGACGCATTCGCCGATTCGAAGTATCCTCTCGCGCTGTTCGCGAGAATGAGATGGGATCGCCTTCGAAATTGTCTCCCCGTGAACGATGGCTTCCTCCGGGCGTCGTATTTTCCTTTCGAGTTTCGTTTTATCGACGCCGTATTTCTTCGGATTCCGCTTCCAATGTAATTCCATGGTATACCGATCGAGCCCTGTTCCTACGAGACACTCGCGATCCTTCAACGACGTCCTTACCACGGATTATTAATCCACCGTAGGTCCGCATTTAATTGTTGGGATTGCTTAGAGAAATCGTACGAGTCACTATGGTATAATGAACGATTGTTAACAGTATTTATGACTGGTACAAGTGAAATCAATCGTAGACACTGTTGCATTAATTTCAACTGGAAAATACTGCAACTAGAAAATTCTGCCTGGAAAATCCAGACTAGAAAGTACCGTAGCAAATTGTACGGAGAACGACTTCCATCTATAACTACCCCCTATATTATCCTCGTCTCCAGCAGTAGTTGGCCAGACATCAGGAATTCCTTTCGACGTAAACCAGTGAACAAACTAGCAATATTAGCGGATCCATGAAATGCTCCGATTGTTCGCGAACGAAAACTGGTCTTTGATTCCGGATCGTATAAGGTATTAGTTGCTATGATATTCTATAGCTGAATGGCGCCGTTCATTAAATATTTCGTTGAATATATGACGCTGCTTGTCGGTCTGAATTCGCGATCAATGATCTTTACGAGAGGCAAACGATAATTATGCTTCGTGATCAATAGCACCGGTCGACGTCTAATAACCAATTACATCGGCTCTGGCTTGGAACCGAGTTCAGAAGTTCGGATAATGCTCCCCTTTCGTTGCCGTTATCTTTGTCGGGGATCCCTGTCGAACAAAGTGGACGGATGAAAAGTTGCTCCGTTAAGAAGATTAAACAGTCGCGATACGGAAATGTGTACACCAAATGAAAATTCACGGCGACGACCGCGATACTTAACGGTTCCCCGACTTTCCGCGGAAGACACCGTAATCCCCGACACTTTAATAATTAGTCAACGTTCCCTTTATCGACGAATATAATGCTCGCGGGTTTCCCGAGTTCCCACTGAA
>CM052163.1:264261-304576 GCA_028455555.1 Augochlorella aurata | reverse complement strand
CTACTTTCACCTAAGACAACACATTGTATCGTGGGACATCTGCGAGCATTCGCGAACAGATCAACGTTCTCCGGCAGTTCTCGGAATCCACCGCGACGGTTCAAAATGTCTCAGATCCCGTATGAATACCGTTCCACTGTTCGCAACGCGATCGCCTCTCGTATTTCCGGGGTCCGAAGATTGGCGCGCGGATACATATGAAGATCTGAGGATATTAAATATTTGAGATTTAATACCTCGCGCAGCGACGCATACGTAAGCTAGTCGGCTGGGTCGGACGGCTGGGCCAACGGCCTGCCGCCGCTTCTCTTTCTTCTCCTCTTTCCGCGTCCCTTCCTCCAGAAACACCGCCATTCGTCTTTCGATTCTTACCGGGAACTTCCTACGACGCGGTGTCACCAGTGTATTTCGGTATTCCCTGGAACTGAATGCTACAATGTGCTGGAAACTGCACGCGACGAAATTCCAGTGTATTTTTGAGACGCGAGGGAATGATGAATTACCGGCAGCAGAAGTGGTCCGTTTCCTGCCTCGACCAGACTGCGTTGGCTCAATCCTTTGAACGTGTACGTAAATTGGGTCTTCCGCAGTTGGAAGAAAAATGGGCAGACGAAGCAGGCCACGATGGACATGTAGAAAGAAATTACCGTGGAAAGACAGAACTCGCTTTTTGTTTGGCAACTGTCTCTTGCGATTTAGGTGGACTACTTTCCTTTCCTCTCTGTTCCTTATGACCGATGCAGACAATTTTGATTGGAATCGTGTTCCTTGAAGTCACGGTCTGCCGTAAGTCTGCAAACCTCTCCACGGCCGGCTGATCGCGATGTCATTCGCAGCGGCATTATCGCGCGAATCATTATCTCCCGTGGGAATTGAAATGCACCGTATCAATTGGCTCGCTACCGCGTCGGAAACCATTCTTGCCCCGCTGTACGTCCACGCGCGGCTGGTTTTTCGCTCGATCAACTATTTCGGCCACGTTCGGCTCGCCAATCCGGATTTAATTCGACCGTTTCATCAATATTCCCGTATAGCACGATCGCATGATTTTTTCGGCATGTTTTCGGCGGGGCGTGACCGAATTTCGCTGGCGGATCGCCGCGGTCGCTGCGGGTAAATGAAACGGGACGCGGCGAATTTCGGCGGAAATAAACGAGGCGTGGGTGGCGGGCTTTTCTTTGTCGCGGGAAATGAACGGCCGGCCAAGGCGAGGGTGGAGCCTCGGCTCCAGGCCACGGGGCCGATCCTTAAAGTTCCTCATACAACCCGGCAGCGACATTATTCCAAGCACACGCTCGTGGCCGAGCCTAGCCGGCCTTAAACCGCATTCTGCGCGGCGCCCTGGGGTGCTTTTGTCAGATGACACGCCGGTGAATAATTCACCTGGCGAGCATACACGGCGATGACGACGCCCGACGGAAAATCCCGATGGCCCCGTCGACCATGGAACGGCTCCGCGGCTCTTCCCGCGTCCCGAAATTTATCTCGGCTTATTGTGCGACGTGGTCCCCGTAATCCGACGCCTGCACCCTCGCCGACCAACAACGCGGCCGCGTGTAATCGACGGATAGTCGAACTAGGATACACTTGCTCGCAACCTTTCAAGTAATAGAGTCGGAGGCACCGCACATTCTCTGCATCGACTTTAACTGATTCATTTTGTGCATAATCTTTGCAGTCGACGACTAAGCGGTCAGCCTAGCAATAGCTGACCAGTCGAAGAATACGATTCGAAAAGAACCTAGAGGTTAGAGGAGGCAGATAGTAGCGAGCAACGGTAATCCTCGGCTAAACGTTTCGGGACAGGTAAGAGCGGTGTGTGTTGCGCGAGCGAAGACGACGCGGTTCGCGTGTAGTCGGCCGTGAAGCTCGTATCAGGCCGCGTCGCGACGTCAGGGGCTGAAAATTTACATGACGCACTCCACGGGCAATTTCATTCTGTCTCGTCAACGCATCTTCCGCGATGTAGACACGGGATGAAAGCTCGCGGAAGGTTTACAGCGGCTCGGCGCGGAGGACGGGCCGGTGCCAGGCGTGTTCGGTTCTCCAGCGGGCAGATTTTATTGCTCCTTGGCGGCGCTGCGAGCGAGCGAGCGCGTCATATTTCATCGCGTATCACCCGACTTGGACCCGACTCGCTTCGCCCTGAAATTCCACCGGAATAAAACACATCTCTCCGCCGCGCCCCCGTTGGCACAGACCCCGTGAAATCTAGTTGTCACGTTCCATTCGATTCGCTTCTGATCCCGGCTCTCCCGGCGCGGACCTGCCGGGAGGGGATGATTTGTGTTTAACTTCTTCTCCGTCTTCTTCTTCCCCTGCTTCCGAGGGGCACCCACGGAGAAAGAAACTCGCCCGGAACACTTTCCCGTCCACTTCGGTCCGTGACTCTCCCCCGGCGGCGGAGAAATCTGAACGCGGACACCGCGCGAAAATTTTCCCGCGGTATAGCCAGCTTCGTTTCCACGGTGCTGCTGCGACCCGTGCTTTAACACCTTCGGTAACATGGTGTCACTCGCAGAAGTAAGCTGATTAGCGGGACAGAGCAGGAACGTTTGTCGGGAACCGTTCGCTTAACTCGTTTAGCGATGAATTTAGCGAGTCGTTTTGTCCGAGACTGGACTCTCCTTCTGTGATATATTTCTAGTGATGGATTTATCATTACTTTAGCGATGGATTCGGTGACAAGTGTCTGTAGTTAGCGATGACTTGAGTGGTACTTAGGCTATCTTCTAAACTTAGTGATAACTTCAGTGATATATTCCTATATTTAATACTGATTTCAGTGGTGCCTTGAAATCCATCAAGATAAAATAAATAAATTACTAAAATTACAGTTCTTGTAACGCAATATTTTCTGATCTTGAAGCAAGTCAAGAGTCATTATCGCAGGAATTGTTATCAGACGATCGGTCGCGTGAAATATTAATCGCCGGCGGCCCTGCATGGCGAAGTGGACGGCGGTGCGTGTACTTGAGCGGATTCTTATGGTGGTCGCGTGCTGCCGCGGAGGAGGGGGTTTCGCACGGGCCACCCACACCGGCGAAAATTACGCAATTACGTAATACCGGGAAGATATGCTCGGCACGCGACCGATTCTAATCCCGTTAAGCGTTCTCCTTTAGGTCCCGCATTCCTTACGTACTTCCGTTATCTCACCTTTCCCGGAGAATGGCTCGCTCGGGAAGGGCGTGTCACCGGAAGAGTCGCGGAAGCGCACGTTCGCCCGGAAACGCCGAGCGAGGCTGAAATAGGGAAACAATGAAAATTCCACCGATATCTGCATATCTCGGGATATTCGTCCCTCTCCACCACGGTTTTTACAAACGCCAGACTACTACCGTTCCCGCGCCACCCTCGTATTATTCCCCGAGAACGCCTGATATTCCAAAAAGTTAACAAATTCAAGGAACGAAGCCCGCTCAGCTCCCCCTTAAATCTTTGAGACTTTGAGAGACCATGGATTTTCCATAAAAACGAGGCACCTAGCCGATAGAGACTCGGTTGAACGGTGCGTTTAGTTCGCCGCGAAAAGAAGCAGGGTCTAAACATTGTTGTCCGGTAGAGAACGGTGGAAACAGGTTCCGAGACCCCGGGGAATGAACCCAAAAGTAACCGGAGGGGGTTCATTAGCGGAGCGTTACTAATCATGAAAGGAGCGCTCGTTTAATTAGAGAAGTTACCGGAGAAGTTCCCTTCGCGTACGGACACGTATCCCAGAGCTGCCGGGTTAGACGGTGGTTGACCATTGCACTCACCCGCCGCGACCGCAAAGCGCATTCTACTCCGTCCTCTCTTCGTTACGCTCATCTTTCCGCCATCTTGCCGGGCACCGGCCGAAAGTTGCGACAACCGGGCGAACACCGTGGGAGACCGAATTATCTCGCCGCCGGGTTTCCACGTTATTTAAATAACACCTTTTATATTCGAGTTTAAATAAAACTCGCCGGGCCGCTGCGAGCAGCCACGCTAATTCCGACGCGAGTTCCTAATTATCGTCGGCAAGTTTCGCGCCTCCGAATTTCGAGAGTTCCTCCAAAAAATTCGCCCATTCTTCCGCACCATACCATCATGTTTTAAATTTTAAATAAAACTAGCTTCCATTCGTGAATTTCGCGAAGAATGCGGCAGATACTCCGCGGAGTCTTTCGATGGGAATTAATTCAGACACGAGCTCGCAGACTGTGAAACGAGTATCGGTCGGGATTCTCTCTTTACACTCCGATAAATTAATGATCGCGAGGCCGTAGACGGTCGCATCGCGGGCTCGCAGACTGTATATATCGGCGTCTTCGTGCGTCAAATTGGCACGAAATAATTGTGGCCGTGGGAAATGGAGAGGGAGCGTAAGCTCGGTGACGCGGTAAGAAATCATCGAACCGAGAGCAACCGAAAAAAGATAACTTGTTGGTTCAGCGAATTCCTTGTCCCGAAGTCTGGCGACGCGATTTCAACTAGCTCGTTTTTTTATTCCTCCTTTTGTCACCGAGGTGGAGGAGGAGGAGGAGGAGGAGAGATAATATCCATGCCGAAGGGAATTCTCCACCCCCGGTGCCCAATTATTTGCCCACGATGAGCCGGGACGCTATGTTTAACCCGAAACTTTGCGATCTTCGCTCTCTCCCACTTTTGCTAACAAAAGAATGCATAAAATATGCATCCTTGTTGCTGCATTTCTATCTCCGAGCAAAAATGGACCGAGTTAGGTCACTCTCCCTGCTATCTACACCACTGTTATTATTATTATTTCCTCTGCTACACGTACTTCCTGCATTTTTCATATTTTACTAATTATTCCTTGTTACATTCGCGCTTTGTTGTTCCTCCTGCTGTTATTTTAAATATTTCATTAATTATTCACTGCCACGTTCATAATTATTTCACTGCAGTATCAAGACACAACGATGAAGTTTTTAACGCAGCAACGTTATTCCGTTCGCATTCGTGTTATTTTTGCTCCGCCATTTTCGGTGGAAATGTGCAAACTGTAAAATTTTTGCTTTATTCTACTTTTGTGATAATTGCAATGTTTATCAATGCTTGCAAACAGACTCCTTTTTAACAAAAATGTAACTGGGTATGGTTAGGAGAATTATTACAAATATTAATATTAATTATTACAAATATAAATAGACCTAGTATATATAGACCAAATTCAAATATACTTAATACAAGTAGACGCAAATAGAAATGAATATAAATATTATAAGAAATATTAGTTTGAATAATTATCAGCAGACTCGAAGACAGAGTGATTTTCAGACGAGTATAACGAGTGCAACTGATATTAAACTGGACCGTGAAACAAATGATTTACTGTGGCGACCGTTGCACCGCGGTGCAGCCAGTGTGCAACCGGTGCAGCGTTCTGTTCTAAAGGGGAGAAGAAAGTCACTTTCTCCGGCTTCGATCCTCGGTAATATATTGCAGCCCGGATTAGTCCCGCACGAGTGGCGATGCAATATCTGCGAGTGTCATCGGCAGACGCTATTATGTCGTCGGAAAGTAATCGACGTAGTCCGAAGGTGCATTTAACGAAAGCATAATCCCGGCGGAGGAAAAAGATCGTCCCTATAGAGAACTGCGGCCACTCCATATTTCATTCGCTTTTAATACGATAACTTGTTAGTTGCATTATAACACGATGGCTCTATAAAACGTCGGTTCGTTAGGGGAACACGTAGCATGCTTGGCGGCCCACGCTGCATTTTTCATAGAGCGGATAACAGAACTTTTGCTATCTGAAAAAATGTGGGAATTAGTTCGCTGCACTTTCGTTACCGTAATTATTTGTTTCGCAACTCGGCCGCCGCTAAACCAGGAATGAAATACGGTGAATTTAATAAACGGCCGCTAGGGCCATTGAAATTTTAGAGCGGGCAACGCGGACCTTGATTACCGATTTTCCTCGGCTAACGAAGAGTCCTCGAGAATGCCAGTGGACTGTCAAGGAGTTGCAATATTTTTAAGACACTTTGCTATATTTAGGATTCGATCAGATTAGAGTCTATAATTAATAGAGATTTCGAGAATATTATTAACAGATATTATTCTCTTTCTGTTGCAGGTAAAGACGCGGGCTCCCAAAGGAGACGGGGGAGGCAGGGCGACGGAAATTCACCGGGAGTTCGTTTTTTCGCGCGCGAAACCAATCGACGAAGTTTCCGGACGAGGTCTCCGATCGCGTAGCTCCGGTTCGAAGTTCTTACAGGATTAGCTTCGCTATCAGGGTAGCGAGCTACTTCCGGCCGTGACTCACGGAACGAACTTATTCTCGCGAATTTTCGGTCGAAACATTCCGGACACACGAGCGATACAGACTCCGGCACCGTTAACGAGACCTTTGCTCGGGCTGTGCCGAAGTTACAGGCCTTTTTAAAGTTCGTTACCGATATCATTGCTGCTCCTTTCACGATACTCCGAGCAGAGCGAAGGTGACTAGGAGTTTCAAAGTGGATTGCGGGTAGCGATCGGACAATCACTGATCATTTCAAATATTGCAAACGTCTCAAACAAAATCGTCGAAACATTTTTAAACTATTCTAATATTTTTGCACTTTTAAATTACGTTGTAGTATAATCTGTGGCCATTAGAGGCCACTTAAAATTAGCTGAGTATTATCGTTCAACCTGTACTTCAACGTACATATAAATATACCAATAATTTTATGATTCGCTGCTTTCTCCATTCACTTGCCGCATCACCAGGGTGCGCAGTCAATTATAATTAGTGAAATTACACCACGGGGTCGCGACAGGTCGTCGAGGGTGGTACACACTGCAGGGGTTTCTGTCGTCAGAGCAAACAGGGGCATGGTCATTGGTGCTTGGCAGCGATTGGAAGACACCATGGTCGAAATTTCGTTAGGCAGACGATTAGGCGGACGATAATCTAGACGTCACGAGGGATCGGTCGTGATCGAGATCGGTTTTTCGTGGAAACCGTCGTAGGAATTGCCGGCGTTTAGCCCGGGATCGACACTTGATTAGTATCCGTAGTCGGCGAGCAATTAGCCGGTAATCAGGAAACCGATTAAATATCGCTCGATACATACGAGTATCGATCTGTTGATCGTCGACACACGAAATGTTATTACACGTTCATTCCGGTCGACGGAACAAGCGTAGCTAACAATCCGCGGGACACGCCGACAATGCTCTCATTTAAAACAAACCTTTGAATATCGTTCCCGGTACAATAACGCGCTGAAACGATCCGCCGCTGTTCCCTGTAAAATTCAATAACCGCGCGCAATCATTTCGATGAATTTATTATACGATTTCACAAACTTTCCGGGCCCAAGTTACGAGCCAAACGAAATGTACATTCGGCTGTTAATAGACCGCGGAATGTTTTCCGCGAGCGCAGACTTCTCTTGCCGATGCCTTTACAATAACCAATATCGGCCGCATTCAAAGCCGTTCAATTATTTTAATCAATTACTTGTTCCCGTTGTTTTAAGCCCCGCCCAGACAATTTTTACGTTAACTAATGCGGCCGCCGATAATTGAACAATACGGCCGGTTAAATTCGGAGCGAAGGGTTCAACTGGATTTCAAGCACACGGTGCATTGTTTATCGCGGATGCGAAACGGCTGCGCGACGAATCTAATTTCAATTCATTAATTTCAATTAATCAGACTCGTTCATTACGAATTTTATCGTCAATAGTAGGGTGCGTTCGGGCAATTTCAACGCAGACATTCGCAATTTTTATTCCGGCAAGGGCAATAAAGTGCAACAATTTATTGTTATATTTTCGTAAACTTTCCTTCAAATAATTTATTATATTGTAACGAATATACGCGACTGTTGGAATTTTTAATTTTGAAGAAGAATTACCCCAGTGTTCGTGAATAGTCTGGAAACGACTTTGCCACTCGGAGTTCGCTGTAAATGCCAGGATGACCTTGAAAGCCACGCATGGTTGTTGGCAAGGGGCGCTCGCAGAAGGTAAGTGCAGCGAACCTGTACTTTGCGAACAAGTTGGAGCCGAGACATATTATTCCGCGAGCCAAACTTCCCTCGGAGTGGAAGAAACAGAGATTTCTTCCGTTTACCGAAGTAAATGTTAAACAATTTGCATAGCTGATTTCTCGTTCGGTCCCTCTCCGTGTCTACGGGAACTCCACCCTCGCCCCATTGTTTCTTTCGTAGCTGCACATTAGCCTCCACCTCGGCGCCCCCCTTAAGGGATGACGAACTTCCGTCAAGTAACTTCCAGTTGGTATGATGCAACAATAACGGGTCGGTGGAACGGCGCACGTAACAATTCGCCTAACTGCGCCGCGCGAGTGTTCCTTGAACAGTAGCCGCCAAGTTAAGCCCACATGACAGAGTTTCGACCGGTCGTTGTGTACTTAATAATATCGACTAATTCGACAAACCTGACGATTATATCAACGATATTCGTAGTTTTAGCAGACTCGAGGTTTGTGAAATCGCAGCTTAGAGGCCCTATACGCCGGCGTCGGTTTCCATAAGAAAGGTCCTGAATGCGTTGTTAACGACATCGGTAGCGGGTCGCGAAACGCGAACCGTCACGGTCCGTCGGTCTCTGTTTAGTTTCTTTTGAAATCCGTGGTACGTCATCCGAGAGCGGCGTGGCGCGGCGTGGCGCGGCGTGGCGCGGCGTGGCGCGGCGTGGCGCGACGATCCAACGTTTCAGCACGTGCGAATTCATAAAACATTCATCGGAGTCGTTCCGCCTGGCGTAACGACCACGGAAAAGTTTCATCCCGTGCTCTCGGATGACAATGGGAAGAAATTGAATGTACAACCTACAAAAAACCGTCTCCCTTTTCGAGCACGGAAAACGGCGTAGCGGAGCGGGTAACGCGAGAAAAGGGATTCTTCTTCTTCTGCGACGTCGATTCGGTGTCGAATTTTAATACGACACCTGAGAGGCGCTGTCCGACCCTCCCTCTGACGGGGAAATTATAATGAATTGTTCCGCGCCTCGCTCCGCTACCCTTAGCGGCCTGATTTATTATTTATTTCGGATCGCTGTCGCTGGCGAAATTAATCGAGCAGGGAACTGGACGAAAAGAACCTTTGTTTTAGCTTCGCGATAGTGGCCGCAATGCACAGCTGAGATTTTTCTTATTAAAACGAGTCCAAACACGAAGTAGAACCGACCACTCTGAGCATCCTGCTGCATACCTGGTGACCAATAGTTTAGAATGGAGTACATATTTTTATCACTATGGTGCACTAGCTCGGGCTGAATACTATCCAATGATCAGAAAACACTTTGCATCGATATGTGCTCAAAATATCAGCAACGAGCAGAGTATACTTAAAGTGATCGAATTATTTTGTTCACCCTGTAGATTGTGTCTAGCTTAAATTAATCCGATTTGCGTCGCGTTTGGGCTCGTTTTAATCAGCAAAATCTGAGCTGTACAGTGGTGCTAGAATCACAAAGGCCTTTGTGCAAGGTATGGCCCGAATTTTTTAAATTCCGAAATACGTTACTTCATTTCTGCCATATTTTCGTACGCAACGTAAAACGAGTAAAATCACTCTGGCCAACTTTCGAGTCGAAATTCACCGTCGCACAAATCCTGCCTACGAATCGACGCGAATTTCCCGCGCGCTTTTCGAAATCCTCTTACACGGTTGCACCCCTCAGGACATTCTAAGCATCTTATGCCTTCTGATTATACATTCGATGGACGAAGTATTCCAGCGCGTGTGCCGATGCTAATGATACCGCAGCTGCTTGCGTGCGTGCTTGCACGCCCGCCGGCTTCCTTTGATTTCGAATTGGCTCTAGTGTCGCGCACCCTCTCTCATTAGTTCATCCCTGGCTAACGACGAATGACGCGCCTTTGCCTCCCGTCGGCCAGGAAAAATACGCGGATCGGATTACGCGGCGGATCGCGGAAACGCATGCGAGATAAATGATTATTTGCACCCCTTGGGGACGCGGCTCCGATGCCAGTGCTGTCGAGGACGATTTACATTTAGGGCGAAGCTAGGGTGAAGAAGGGATGCGCTTTTCTGTCGATTAAAAATCTTAATTTTCTTAATTTTAATCTAATTGAAAAATAGATTTGTAAACGAGAAAATATTCAAATGTATCAACGATATATTTTATACATAAATTATAATAGAAATAACATGAAAAATACAATTTCCCAGTTTCAATTACAAATTGCCGGACCGAATTGTATTCGTCGAAATAGAAGACCTGGACGAGACATAATTAATTGCGCGCAAAGGTATTCCACAATTGGGGTAATTTACGATCACCTGTATCACCAAGGTAGCCAGGTAGCGCAGATTTCGCTGGAGCCGGCAACGGTCGCGTTTATTAAAACGCGAACAAACTCGGGCTTGTTTGCAACATTCTTTCGGCGGCGAGCTCCTCCTCGGGTGGATCGAATTCCGTCCGAATCATCGTGCCCGGGTAATTATTTAATCAAACATCCGGCCGAAAGTTTTCGCGCGCCGCGCTCGCTAATATCATTTATTGCTCGTGCGCCGAAAAATCCGCATTCCGCTCGGCTCCGAGGAACTTTTTAATTACCGGGAGTAGGGTGGGGCCGAGGGGGCGAGTCCACATTCGCAGGCTTTTAAGATCCGGAGATCGTGGCGGGCTCCGCATGCGGGTCACGAGCGGCAAACGGCCGGAAAAGCGCGAAGGGTCGACTGTAAATTCAAATTAGCCGGGGATTGTCCGCGAACGTGCGATCGGGTAATCTCGTTCGGCTGCATTTACTCCGTTAATCCTGAGAAATCGTAAGACTTAAACGTAATTAGGAACCTATAAATGAGCGGTGGTTACCCGCGATCGCGACAAATTGCTTTAATTTTCGCAGGACGCCGGTTCGCCCCCATATTGCGGACGTAAGGGCTCGTTCGCGGCTTCCTTGCTACGGACTTGCCACGATCTCTATAATTGGCAACCGTTTTCCCATTCCGGGACTTTGAGATGCCGGCCGTGCCATAATAATTTAATCATTCGCCCGAGCTTGCTGGCAATTATGCCGCGTTCGCGATTAAACGATTTTGTTCGATGAAATTCGAGGCTGGCGAAACCCGTGTCAACATTTGTTAATAATATAATATGTTATTTCGTTATTAGTAATATACTGCATAATTATTAATTCGATGACTTTGCGAAGGATTGAAATATTGTCGCTTGTAAATTTCCTATAAATTTCTATGGTCCAGTTTCGGAAATCGAAAGAATTCGAAATGATATCGCTGACGCGGGGCCGCTTTTTCGACCGCGGCGGATCGTTCCGTTCTTTCCGGAGCTTCTAATACGGCGAAGAGTTAATCTTGAGGGATTCTCTCGCGTCGACGGGTTTATTCTTCTCGGGAGAAATGAGAGTAAATAGCAGGAGAAGCCGGGGGGGTCACTATTTTTCAGAGGCCCGGCGAATCGAGCCGGCGAACCGGGGCGGCCTGGCTGCGGCGCGATTCCTCAGAAATCGAAATTGAAATCGCCTCGGCTCTGATTGGCGCGGGGGACAGCCGCCGGATTATAATACGCGTCCGCGTATTGGTAATTGCGATCCGGCTGATTTCGCCGGCGGGGTTCGTTCGCCGGTTCGTTGGTTACGAATCAACTCCAATTACAGGAGTGAAAAAGTGTATCGGCGCGGAGCCGGGGCCCGCGCACCCAGCGATTTGCATTCCACGGCCGCCGGTAATAGTTGATCGCGCCTATAATCGCTCGGCTAACTGCGAATTTTTAATATGCTCGCGCCATTCAGAACGCGACGCGGCCCGACGCACCGATCGACGGCCAGCTTTAATTAGATTTTCCGCTGTTCTTTTGCCGAGGCGCGCCAACTGCCCGCGCGAACTAGATCACCGCCGGCTGCGAGTCGAGTAAACATGGGATTCTGCTTTCTGAATTCGCTGCGTTCGACGGGATTCGATTCGAGGATTATTCGCGTTCGGGCTGGCTAACAGAATGAATTATAAGTCTGGCTTAGGCTTCGATTCTATAGTTACTATTTTAGTCGCTTAATTCTCGATTAGGTCCAAGTTAGGCGCTGGTTAACTATGCGTTAATTCTACAGAAAATGCTGGCATCCTTCGCGCACCCATCGCGATCACTCGGAGGAACGAAGGCACCGCAGTATTCCGAAAGGATTAACGATGTTCCCGAAGGGGATGAAGATTAAAAGCCGAATGAGCTCGCCGGGTTTCAGGGCGGTTCAGCAGCAATTAAAAGAAAGTTTCTTCGGGATGGATTAGGAAAGTTCGCGCGTCGCGAACCAGAGAAGAGAAATGGCCACGGGTGTAACGAAGTAAACATTTCCGATTCCGCGGGAGAGAAGTGTGCCGCGCGGCTCGGGGCCGCCCAGGGACCGCGGTCAGAGGTCCTTAGCTGTCAGGAGCACCGTTTCTGGGAATTGTTTGGACGTCTCGACAGCTTGCCATTCGTTCTTGCTCGATTTTTTCCGGTGTTCTCTCCCCGCGTCCCGAGAGGCGCCGTCTCTTTTCGAAAAGCCGGCGGAACATCGGTCGCCGGTAATCCCGGCCGCGTGCCACCCCTCGTTTCCGCCGCGACAATAACATATCCCCGAAGGAGAAGAATCAATGACTGATCGTCCCGCCGATCGAGACCGGCCGGCCTCGTTCGCGGCACGCGATCGACAAACGATGAAGATTGATCGCGACGCGCCCCGGCCCTTCGGTAGGGGATGCGCCCGCTTCGCGATTATCGTTTTCGGCACCGGCCAATAATTCTTACCCGGTAATCTACGCCACGGTAATCCGCTTATCGTTCTTCCGCCCTGCGCTCACTGGCTCGCGAGAGTAACGCGATACGCAATTAAGATCGCCGCCCAGGAAAATTCGTTGAATAAAGGCCGCGATAGCCATCTCCACGAATCGCCGCCGCTTTCTCCTCCCGGCTTATGCCAACCTGAACGTCAGCCCCTAAATAACCGCCCCGGTTCGAATGCTTTTTAATCAGGCTACAGCTGTCCACTCGTTCACCGACACATTGCTCACCTGTAACTACGATATGCGACTATATTAATTATTGTAAAAATCTCTTAGGACCTAATGACGTCGCAGCACAGCTAAGACTCCGCATTCGGCTAGGAGATTTATCAGCAACGTCCCCTACATATTACGATCCATTAATGATTTATAGCGAGTCTCATTTCAATGTAAATTCATCCGCGGCGGACGGCGCATGTACAAATACCATGCGTCAACTTTCGACGAACGAAAACGAACGCGTAAAAGTCGGAATGTCAATTCGACCGATTGTATTGTAATCCTATGCAAACGATACTTGGCAGTCGTACAACCACCGGCACGTACTATCTCCTCCGTAGTATTTCCTGCGTCGCCAAATCTTGCGGGACTACCACGATAATTACTTCGACCTACATGTGCGCATCAGTCACTTGAATATGGTTATGATAAACTAAAGATAACGCTAGCTAAAGAGGATGATATGAAAACAGCTGAGTACGCCATCTGTTTAACATTGTTTCTAATTGACACATTAATATTTGTGCCCTTTTCGAAGATACCAATATGGTGCCAAATAAAATTCGACCTACAAATGATCACAATCAAACTAGATAATTAATTAAATTAGACTACGCTTAAATTCAACCTGAAAGTGTGCTTTTTAAGATAGGGTACTTGGGATTAAAATGGCATTGCTTGGAAAGCTTGTACAGTTGATAAATCGCGGCCACTGCTTCGGAGGCCTGCGACTTGGACTGACAGGGACAATTCAGGTCCATTTTCAAAAATGATCACGTATACCAATTTCAACGTCACTATGCTTAAATTGAAGCTGAAAGTGCCTGTTTTAAGATAGGGTATTTGGGATTAATCAACAATCGTCAGGAGATTTTTTAGAGCTGGGAAACCGAGACCACTGTCTCGGAGGCTGGTAACTTTTAATAATTATTTTGCATAAAAATCCGCAGGTCTAGGTTCGGTCTATGGTAGGTTTCGACCGTGTGGAGTGTTTAGAACGTTTTTGAAATTATACTGTAAGGTCATTAAAATAAAAGACGGCACACGATGAGATAGCCAGTGTCGGTGTAAATCTCTGGTCGTTGTCTAGGGCATATGAGATCGAAACGTGATATTTTAAGGGCCGAAAATGCGAAGGGCTGAAGAAGAGCGTTACTCGAGGCGGCAGGCGCGCCGTTTGCGTATCCGTTTACACGGTATTACGCGACCGAGAGAAGTCGCTCGCGAGTTCTCGAAATTTACGAGGGCAATTTACGTAAAACGATTTAATGCGAACGGAAGACTGCAGCGATTTCGCGGCCGCCCCGCCGCTCTAGAAAGATTGCATGACCGATCGATCGGCCGATCGTATCGTAATTCTTTACGGCTACGATAACGATAATCGTCGGGAAATACCTGCAACGTGTAACGAGGTCGCGGCGTCTTCTTCGGCCGCGCACCGTACGGCGGAATATTTTCCCGTTCAATCAGCCTTTTTACGGTCTCCACGCAGCGCCTTTTATGGCCCACGGTTTTTCAAAGATTTCGCGAAGATATGGCCGCGGGATGAACCGCAACCGCCGCAAGAAATTACTTTTTGCTTCGACCAATCAATTTATTCATAACGCAGCCGAGCTTGCTTAGGGATCATCTTTAATTTATCGCGTCGACAAATTTGCTCGTTGGTGAACCTATTGAAGTATATTATACTATACTATATTGTTCTATACTATGCTGTAGTATACTATGCTATGGAATGCTCTGCTATGCAAACGACTAAAGTCATTAATAATTGTTATAAAGCAGTTCTTACAAATCGACAGCCAATGAGAGATGATAATAAATAAATCAACACTAAGGAAAGGAAAAGATGGGTGTAACAATAAATTTTCGTATAGGAACTACTATATATAGTTAAGCTCGCAGCTGTTTTGGCAGGACGCGAGTTAATTATTAATTGGTGGACGGAATTTCCGAGGTTCCGTGGAAGAACAACGGAGACTCGATTATTATCGAGTTGCCGTTCCCGGGATGAACCAAAAAGCGTCCGGTAAAAAAAGGCGGGGATGCGGCAAGAAGTGTCTCCATTATCGGCTGACTGAGAAATCGCCTCTAAATCGTTGCCGTGAAATCGGTCTCTCCGCGCCGAGACAGAGTTTCATCGACGATCAATAAGAAGCGGAGGTGAGGACGCGGTTCGCCCCGGCCCGGCGCGACGCGGTTATTGCACAGCAAGAAAATTGCTGGCTGAGCGAGGCCGTGTCAACTTTATCGAACGCAAATACACCGCCGCGGTGGGCGGCGCCGCGTTTACACGCTCCGGACCGGTGACGCAACTGTTGCGTCATTTGCTCAGCCGAGTCGCCTGGTCAATGATCCGGTAATTAGTTCTTGCCTCGTAAGTCTCGAACGTTCTTAGATCACGGAATTAATTGGCACTTCGTCGGAGGAATGAACCTTGGTAATTATTATCATTAGAGTATTTTTAATAGAACATTTATTATATTTTGTCTTCTTTCTGACTAAAACTAAATTTTCAGATTTATTCAAATATAAGCGTGACACAGAACGCTCCAATTGGCATAGTTTTTACAGAGGGCGCGGGAATAACAATCAACCCCCACGGGCAGTATATCCGCAGCGCGATAATTGGTAGTTTAGGGAACGGGGAGCAAGGTCGCGGCTCATAACGGTAGCCGGCAATATCGAAAGTCCCGTTCCTGTTGCTCGAAATGTTTCCCCGATAACCGGCGGCGTTCCGTGGCCACGACTAAAAAGCATTGCATTGTTCCGTGGCAACCGGCGGCGGGGGTGGCCGCCCCTCGATCGACACCCTCGCTCGCTCGCTACCTCCTCCGGCCCGTCCAGACGCTTTTTATTAGTTTCTCGAGCTGGCAATTAAGTGACCGTAGTTCTGGCACACGTTCCTCTTCCGAGGAGGCTGCCATCTCTCTCTTCCTCTCTTCTCTCTGGATTTTTATTCTATTGCCAGTGACGCCCCGCTTGTCCCGTTCAATTAGTCAGCTGCTGTTTTTCCGCGAGCCAATTGATCGTTATTGGCTCGCGGCTACTTCCGGAGAGACCGATTTACTTTGATTTACTCCGATTTACTTCAATTTATCCTGGGATTTCGGCCCAAGTGCTTTTAAGTGGAAAGAGGCAGCCATGGTCGGACGTATGTAAACGCGATTAGCATTTTATTATTAATATTCTTCGACTCCTGGTCCATGTTGCCCTATCCTTCTCCATCTAATGAAATCCAGAGACGCTTTAACCTAATCGATACTGTGACAATGGATAATGCTGGAACAGGAGAGGATTCTCAAAAGTCCCACAGTTACAGAAACCAAACTCGCGCGAATGGGAAGCGTTACGATCGTGTCGGCGACCTCGGTACACTTACGATTATAAAGAACAGTAACCAGCGATAATACCAAGTTCCGTAATTGTTGAAGTTTCGAGGAAGATTACAAAACCAGAGTGTGCGTGGCAGAAGCTCAAAAGTACGTATAGTCTCTGGTGCATACATCGTCGCTGTTTAACTTCAGAACTTCCCATTGTTCTCGTGTCGGAATCATCTTGATTCAAGCATACAGAGAGAGAGAGAGAGAGAGAGAGAGAGAGAGAGGGGGAGAGAGGGAGAGACCTTCTCTTGTGCGCCGGGTAATGGTGAAGGGTTTATTCGTCGCTTTAGTGATCCACCGAGGTGAAGAAATTTCTAGTACAACACAAAACTGTGTCATTAGGTCCAAAGTCGTTAGAATATTATTCTGCAAGAGGAAGGATCATAAACAGAACTGCGGAGAGGTTAGAACGATTTAGCGAGAGAACGATTCATTTTTACCTACCCCTAATTTGTCATAATTAATTTAATAGCGACGACGAAATCTGTTGGTAGAGAGAATAATTCGCTACGTGAGAGACGCCAGTATACGTCATCGGATTTGACTCGACCCGTTCCAAAACAAAACTCGCGACGAGTTGGAAAACGTTGGCCGCAGATTTCGCCGCGCCGGATATTTTCCGGAGCGAAGTTCTCATCTTTTCCCGCAGTTTCCCAGGACCGTGCCGGTAAATCGAGGAGCATGGGGGTGGTGGAGGGTGGAAGTACAACGAGCGTGAAATATTTGGAAGACGTCCAAAGGGAAGCCGGAGGGTGGCGGGTAAGAAACGGTGCACTCTGACCTTCCCGAGTTATCCCGGCGAACGTCGAAGCGGCTCCGCGGCCCGGTCAATTTTGCCTGTGGGACTATTCGGGTGCCGGGGGTGTATATGGGTCAGGACGACGTCCCCGCGCGGCTCACAATGGGAACAACAACGGCATTGTCTAGGCAAGCGGTGATAAACGGCGCCGTGATAAAACCGGCCAAGCACGAAGCTGATGGGTTTCGGTGGCTTGAGGGATGACCGCGTCCCGTTGTTTCGACAAAACCACCCACCCCTGCGCCACCGAACCCTGTCGCGCCTGCATTTTTCCACTTTATCAAGCCGCCGCTGATCTGCACCCTCGCGTCCACTAAATATCTTTTATTTTCTATTTTGACAACCACTGCATTCACTTTTGTCTGCTCGAAATGTCCGCCGGTAAACAGCGACCACCGCGCTTCCACCACTTTTTTTTTCTCTCGCCGCAAGTAAGCCAGAATTGCTGTCCAATCGTGGGTGCACAGCTCTTAAATAGCTGGACAAATGCTAGGTAATCGCTTACAGGATTTTGATCGCGGTCTCGTAGCACCTAGTGAAATGAACTTTGCAGAGATTTTAGTTCATCCTTCGACTTGTGGGTGCAAAATCGATGTATTTAAAAGAGGAGACGCATCGTTTTCGGTACTGTTCCATTGTCAACGATGTTAAAACAGACGTCGACAACAAAAATGACTACGAACTGCTGTAAAATAACGGAACGATTTAGAAAATATATCGTTAAATTTTTGCGGTGTAAACGTATGAAAAGTCCCCTTCCAGAACGTCTTCGTCGGATGATTAAGAAGGGAGGAGCGTTAAGAAAGACCGAGTAAAAATCCAGCGACTCGCAGGAAGAAAAATGATCGGCGGTTGGAAAATTGCGCGGTGGGTCCGCCGCAAAAAGAAACAATAGCGTCGGACGGCATCAATCGTGCGCCGTCGCGTCTGAATAAAATTACGATCGGCGAAGTCGTCGCGGGGTCTCCGGGACGCGCAACGCCGTATCATCCGGCCGTGATTCAGCGTCGCTAGGCGAGGCAGCAGCTCGGGTTTCCCTTATTTGCCGCGGGAACTGATTCGAGGATGTTAATAATTTATTCGCGGTCGTCGGCGGAGAGAGGAGGGCCGTCCGTCTTGTAAACAACCCGCGATCCTTTATCCCAGGCCTGGTCATAATCTCCACGCATTGTCCGGACGGGATCGTATTTTACGCGAGTGAATAAAACGTTCGCGTTACTTTATCGTCCGTAATCGTTCATATTCGCCGGCCGCGGCGCTTCTGGGACCCCGTTTTTATTTTCCACTTATCGTCCTCCTTCCCGCGTCCGGATTAAATTGCCGCGGAAATGGCGGCGCCGCTGGCGTCTACCGTGATATTGAAAAATTTTCATTTACGAGCGGTAGCAACCCGTAGAATTTGCATTATTTCGCGATACCTCGTCCACTTAATTAATCGCTCGAAACCAACCCGACCCACCCATCTCCCCCGCCCCCCGAACCCCGATGTTTTTCCGCGGCGCGTTCGTTACGCCGCGAACGCAATTTTACGCTGACACCGTTGACTTCTAATTACTTTCGGACTGGAAACTTCGACAGCGGAGACTCTTTTAAAGACCGCGCGCCACCTAGGCGAATAACAATGTTCGAAACGCTGCACCCTTGCACGCAACGTCGCGCCGGTCGAGTTTTACGTCTAACAATACCAGCGGCATGATTCCCGTGGACAATTTTCTGCATTTATGGTGTATTGCGGTATTTTAGCGCTCTTAAGGGAAAGCACCTATGTCTGCCACCGTAAAACCGATGTTACGATGCCGGATTTTATTTTATGCGCGAGATTCGGGTTTATCGAGTGACTGTCGTTACCTGACTGCGGATCTTTAAGCGTTTATGGAGGTTGCCTCGCCGGAAGCATCGTATATCAATCAGGGTCTAAGATATTTCACCGATATTCGAATCCTGAAAACGTAACGACGTCGTTGAGAAGTTGACAGCGATGCTATTTCTGTAGATCATCTGGAATCCGATCCTTTGGCCTTTTAGGCTCCAGTCTACCTCCAGCCTTCTGGAGTTTGGTTGTTTCCCATAGACCGCCACCTTTTCGTCATTCATCGATTCGTCCCTCGACAACCTGGAAAACTGCATAGGTCTTCCGCGGTAAAAGGCTGCTAAAGGTTGCTAAACGCGATATATGGTAGCCAAGATCGTTCGCGCCTTTATCGATTCGTTCGGCTTTGGGTCCTCGCCGTGAACCGGTGTTATAAGAACTGTTCAAAGGCGTGGCGCGCGATTGTTGCGCATAAATTTATCGCTGGTCGAGTATCGCGCGAGTGGAGTAGTTGAAAAGAATTCTCGTTCGCGCCCGGGCGAAAGATGGAGTTTCGAAAAGTTTCGCCTAAGAAGCTTTTAATCACCTTGTTGAGACTTTCTGCAGAACGAAAGGGGGACGAAAAAAGACGAGTGCTAACGAAAGAAAGATCGGGGAAAGGGGGTGTACGGGCAGACTGTAACTGTGCCGTCATATTGCGTCTCCTCGCCCGGGCATGTTGAACACTTTTACAAAGGAACGTGATTACGGAATTCCGGGAGCCGCCCGGATTTATGAGCAGTTGCGTTAACGTCTAACAATGTATACACCCCCGATACGGCGTTTTCAATTAACGGCCGTGGTCGCCGAGCTTTGTGCGTTGCTCCGTTGTGACACGAAATTTCCATACCGCTTTCTTCTAGGACAACTACGCTAGAGCTACGTCCGCTAGCATTTTATTAATAAACAAACTACCGATTCGCAGGATCCAGAAATTTGACGCGAGCACCCAAAGCTTCTTGATAACACAAGAACACAACTAAAAACCGTCCTGAAGTGTCCCAGCCGGGTCGTGCCGCCACCCTTCCAGTCAATGGTCTGCTTCAAAAAATCAAAAAAAATTCAGGAGCGATGCTTTGTCAATCCCAGGTACCCTTTCTTAAAGCAGACACTCTCAGCTTCGATTTAAGCCTAATTGAGCCAAGATCGGTTCACGACAACACACCTAGAAACCGCCCTGAACGGTCCAGCCGGGTCGAGCCACTACCCCTCCAGTCGATGGTCTGAGTCAAAAAATCAAAAAAAATTCAGCAGCGACGCTTTGTCAATCTCAGGTAGGCCGTTCTAAAGAAGACACTCTCAGCTTCAATCTGAGCCTAATTGAGCCAAGATCGGTTCACGAGAAGACACCTTAAAACCGTCCTGAACAGCCCAGCCGGGTCGAGCCACTACCCCTCCAGTCGATGGTCTCAGTCAAAAAATCAAAAAAAATTCAGGAGCGATGCTTTGTCACTCTCAGGTAGGCCGTTCTAAAGAAGACACTCTCAGCTTAAATTTGAGCCTAATTGAGCCAAGATCGGTTCACAAGACCACACCTTAAAACCGTCCTGAACTGCTCAGCCGGGTCGAGCCACTACCCCTCCAGTCGATGGTCTCAGTCAAAAAATCAAAAAAAATTCAGGAGCGATGCTTTGTTAATCTCAGGGAGGCCGTCTTAAAGCAGACACTCTCAGCTTCAATTTGAGCATAGTTGGGCCAAGATCGGTTCTCGAGAACACAACTGAAAATCTGATTCTTCCCTCGACACAGTTCGGATATCCTGCGCGATGAAGGTGGAACGCGGCCACGAGGATGAAACCGGTCGTCGGCTCGTCCCTCGCAGCCGCACGCGGAAATTAGACCGCGAAGTTCTACATAGTTTACGACGTTGACGTGACCATTTTGTTTACACGACTCGGCGAGATAACGCGACAGAGGTATGTACGTGCGACGGGGCGGTGGCCCACCGGCCGCCAGTCTGTCGAAGAAATTCTGTATGGAGCCTCCGCCGCAACAGCCACCCACGTCGAATCGAATCTTCGTTACGGATATTGGTAAACGATTTTCGGGGCTTGATACAACACGGCCGTATCTCGAGGAAATAACCGGCGAAGATAATTTCGGGGTATATCTTCTCTTCTATTAGATTGCCTGGATATCGAGAACGAAACTCCGCTCGCAGTTATTTCTGCTTTTTTACCTTCAAGACCCGATTGCTGGTTCTATCCTAGACGCTCGGTTCGTCCGAATCTTTAAAACCTAAATTCGATTTCCAAATGGGTTTGATTAGCGAGTTATTTAATCTATAGCAAATCTAGAAGTTACTCTATTTATTATATAATTGGCATCGCGATATTATAAATATCAGGCAGAACCCACGCCGTGGATAAAATATATTCCGCGGCTATTTTAAGAAGCAGAAACACGGTGTCAGCAGCGGTCGCAAGGTGTCCAAAGAAAGCGTCGCAATGCCGATGCGACAGTAGACGGTAATTATACGGAGGATCGGGACAAATTGGAAGTAATCTTAATCCGTCGACTCGTCCCGACAGGCATGTCTCTCTTCGACAAATAAACTGATTTCCACCGGGCCACCAAGATACCGTACACCGTCGGTACCACGGCAATTTCCGGGTCGTACACACTGCCAAGATTTACTCTGACACATCGCAATGTTTGCCGATAGACAACGTCGGATATACACGCCGGCTCTTCTAGGCGAGTGCTCGTCTATGCGCCGCCAGGACACGTCGATACGACGCCGACAACGACACCCGGGCGACGATGCTGCGGACGATCCACCGGAAACGCGAGCCCGCGATAAATCACTGCGTTTTACGTCGTCCGATTCCTGATCCACTTTCCAGATACTCCTCCTTGCCTCTTCGATGCTCTGCAATTATTTGCTGGACTTCTGACACTCTCCGATCAGATGCAGAGGGTTTAAATGCTCTGCGTTCTACAGGGTCGTATTTTCTGCTTTAGAGATGATTTTGAAATCCTGAGTTTTGGACTTCGGCCAACTGGACTTCAATCTTTGGACCCTAGTGTTTTAGACTTCAATCTTCTGGACTCCAATCAACTAGACTATAATATTTGAACTCCAGAATTTTAAATCTCAATCTTTTGGACTTGAGTCTTTTGCACTGCAGTCATTAGAACATCAGCCAAATCTGACTGAGCATCTGTAAATTTGAAGATTCAAGTTCCTTCCTTGGGGCTATCCCTTGAGGCAGGCCGATAAAACATTTTAACAGTTATCCAAGAACTAATTCCCCTTATTTGCGGAACGATATCAATTATTCGGACGTTTCCGCCGGACAAAGTAAACATTTCCGAAGAGCAGTAGATCCGGGAAGAAAATACACAGAAGAACCTCTTGGGCTCTACGGAGAGTCCCAACTCCTTTCTATAACTGGTTACAATATCATTCGTGCTTTCTCGAATCGAATCCAGCAACGGTGGCGACCTTTTGATCGGAGAGGCTGCTTTTAAGGGGGCGGGGAGGAATCCGCGACAATCGGACCGAGAGAGAAAGAGAGAGAGAGAGAGAGAGAGAGAGAGAGAGAGAGAGAGAGAGTCAGGTCGATACGAGGACCGCGACCACATCCTCCCGGGGCAGTGGGTTTGCTTTATTATCAGGGATAATGCGATTTGTTGGAACACGACGAGGCTTCCCATTGCCCGCATCTCTACAAATCGTTTTAGAGAGCCCATTCAATTTTGTTCTCTCGCTGCTCATCTCTGCTGCCTATCTCCCCCACCCACCGACTATCGATTAAGCTTTGATTAATTGGTCGACGGATATGATGCCTCCTCGTGGCCCGAGCCCTTTCGGATTGGAAGAAATATGTAAAAATGTATTAATCGTTTATGGATTCTAGTCTTTGGGACTATGATCTTTGGGACTCCGGTCTCCTAGCCTTCAGTCTTTCGGACATGCATCCCTTTCCCAGAATAAATTGTTCGACATTTTTCAAATTGGGGCCACCGTGCGACGAGAATGGAAGAAATTTGAGGACGCCTTTGGCCGCGGAATAATGGCGGTAATTTCTGGAAATCTTTCGCGTGTGCTCCGCAGAAGGGCTCTTTGTAGCCGACGGTTCCACCTCGGGAAAGGAATCGCGGGAATTGAAATAACTTTTACCGTAACAAACTAACTGCCACCGGAAATTCACTCGGCTACACCGGCAATCGTTCCCGGTTTCCTCGACGTTTATTTCACCCCGGAATCGATTCGCTCCACGGCCCCCGGATATCTTCCATCGTTCCCGTCGTTTCTGACGGCTTTCGGATACCTCGGCCCGCATGGTTAATTAATATCGAGCCTCCAGGCTTTCGACGAAAGTGTTAATAAATTGCTGTTTTTTCACTCAACAGCACACGCGTTGAGGAAATTATCCATTACGCGGTTCGTCCGATTAGCAATTTTCGCTAGGATTAAACGACGAGCGCTGTTCCATTCACGTCATTTAATAAATATTCCATGAAACTATAAATTCTATAGACAAGGAACGTGGAACGATCATTTATAAGGAAATACAATTTAGGCGACGACAATAGAACAAATAATAATTACGCGACGATTTAATACACCTACAACCGAAATATAAATGACGAGGAAATGAGTGTAACGACTCTGCCGTTCTCCTCCAAAGCGGTGACTTCAACGTTCTTCCCTTGGACCTTAACGCCCGGCATATTTAATCGCGAGAGTCCACTAAAATGATTAATTCGGTCGCAGTTAGGAGCTCGTGGAAGCAGGTTCGCTTCACGTTAAAACGGAAGGGAAACAGAAGTTAAATACAGAATGAAAAACGTAGAACGATGGAGGAAACCCCGGCGGAAAATAATGCCGTAATTGGGGGACATTTATATGTTGCGAATTTCATTTTTCGTGCTAAAGAACACCGTCCCTGTTAAATATTTCTCCCGTCCCTTGCGATACAATTGCACGTTTAATGCGGCTTCTTTTTTCATACAGCTCGCTCCGGAACTTCATTTGATTTGGAAATGTCGGATTGCTATTTGAAACTTGAAATTTCAATTATTCTTGCTTTTACGATATTATTTAATATCGAACGATTTCATTATCGTTATTTAAAGGGTGATTGTTGTTCTTACTATCGCGTAAAGGGTGAGCTATCATCATCATGAGCAATCATCGACGCGTGTCATTTTCCGAATCGTTTTCGATTTTCGAACAGGTTTTTGGATCGCTCGCGATCCGTTTATTAATAATTCGTCGCGAGTCGGTTCTCACGGCGCGGGCTGGCCGGTGACGGAAATGTGGCCGGCACGGTGCACGCGCGCCGTAATTCGGATTAACTCGTACACGTGACGCGCGATTTGCGTGTAGATCCGCAGCGGACGCGTCGTGTCGCGTCGCCGAAATTGGCGATACCGAAAAATCAAATAACCGCGGCCACCGTCACGCCTCGTCCTGTCCTGCGGCGTTACAAATTAACCGCCGCATATTTTCCGTGACTCTGTGCATTAAGCGGCTCGCGATAATGGTATCGACCCGGAATAATTTATATGGAACCCGCCGGACGGCGGCCGCTGGTTTTCGAACGCGCGGAAAACACGCCGCGTACACAGGCGACTGCCGCGCGCGCTGACCAGAATCGTCGCACTCGATGCCAGAGTTCGTTTCTTTTGCGGTCACGCCGTGCTCTCCCGCTGCTTGCTAAACGCTCTGTCCCGTTTCTCCCCTCCCGAAAACCCACGCTTTTTTCGGCCACATTTCCACGGATCCCCATTAGGCCACGCTTGCCGGACGCGTAATGACTTTTCGAATTCGGTTCGGACGCAGTCGCACCGCTCCGTTTTCTACTTCAAAGACCGGAAATGAAATCCAGACAGCCGCGTTTGATACTGCAAATCCGAGTATCCCATCTCCGGGTACAAGTATTGACAAATTTTTGAAATGTCACCGTGAAATTAGATGTCAAATTTAAAGCGTCAAATGCCATATTTCAATTGTCCAATTTAAAAATTTCAAGTGTCGCGTTTCGATTGACCAATGTCAAATTTCAAATGTCAAATTTCAGATGTTAAATTTCAAACTTCAAATTCCAAATTTTAAATTTGGAAAGACGTGACTTTTTACGGAAATTCTCGTTTCCAATTATGTAAAGAGGGAAAGAACATTTCTAATAATAAGCAGAAACTGGTCATTCATATTTAGAGGCGCACATCGAGTCCTCGGTCTAATCGTCAGCTTTCAGAAAATTAATCTGTCCTTTCTCTCGTTTCAGGTAAGGAAACTGGCATCGCCTCGACGACTGATCCACCATACGGTAATTACCCCGATCTAGTAATCCAACGTTAGCACGCAGTACTTTCGAATAAACGCGCAATTAGACCGCGAGTTCTTACGCAAACGTGACAAAGTACTTTCTCCACGTTTAGAAGCCGTTTATCTCCGAGAAAGTCCGCTGAAATAAAAGCAAGCCATCTGTCCTCCAGTGAACAATTCGCGACCGGTTCCCCGTCGTGTCTGTGAAAATCATCTTGCCGACGTGTCACGCGCAGATGAAGATTACACGGCGCGCTTAGGTCACGCAGCGGAGTTCACGGTGCCATAGAAATTGCCGCGTAATATAATTAACAACGTGAAATCGGGCCGGCGACGATGTAACTGCTTTAACCCATTTAACCGGGCGCAGGTTGCGATGCTAATCGTTGACAAAGCCAAAGGTCGTCCGCGAACAGAGCTCGCCGGAACTCTTTAAGATCTGCCGCAATCCGACTGATTACGCTGCTAAGTAATTGCTCCATTAACGTTGCGTAAGATACGCGGCGATCGCTGTCCGCGTTGGCGGAATTTTTACTAATCGATGGAAGTAGTCGTAGAAATATTTCGACGCGTGTCGAAAAAGTTGCTCGTCGATAAAAAAACAATAAAGTCGATTAAATTGGCAAAACGGCGCAGTAAACAATTAAGCGAAACCATTTAGACAGCGGTTTCCGCAAAAGGAGCAACGCATTAATTCCCCCAGGAAATTTCCACCCCGTACCGAAGCGCAGTTAGATATAGCGAGTTACTATAATTCGCAAGTGGGGGTTGGAGGGGGTAGCGCTTAAGAAACAGGTGCTCGACGAACGCGAAACACAATAAGAAAGTCCTGTCGCGCGACTGGTGGCGTGAAAGGCACGTGGTGTCGCGCATTCGGCGAGTCTGCACGGAGGGAAACGCGTCAAAATTCGGCAAAGAAATTTCGCGAGCTCGGGGCTCGTTAGCGTGCGTCGACTCTCTCGGGCCTCTCGGAGTTTATCAGATCGACGGGCCGAACGTGTGCCGTTGGCGTATTTGCCCTCGCGATGCATTTTCGGGTCTGGAGTTCACGCGCGAAATTAGGGAAGTTAATTGAAACCGTTCCGCCACGGGGGCGCGCGTCGTTGCTCCGCGTCGTTTAATAATAAATCGCGAGTCGGCCGGGAGCCGCGCCGAGACGCCACGGTAACAATGGTAACGGGCCAATTAGGCGATCTTTAGCCCCGGTAATCTGATTATCGATCATCGCCGCTGCAAATCCTCCGTATCGTAATCTCAACGCGTTATACAATTATACTAATATATAAAAATAATAAAAATGAAATAGTTTCCTAAAATTAATTTAAAAACTAGGAAATCGGGAAGGCAAATGGAGGGGAGGAATCGCATGGAAATCCATCGGGGGTGTCTAAAGGGCGTGGGGAGTCGTTGGTGGAACAAGGAAAGTCTCGTCGAAAAGCCTCATCAGTAAATTAGATGAAGCTGTACCGTCGAAGTATTTTCATTGGGACGACGTTACGCCGGATCCCAAAATCCTCTTTCTTTGGGGTAGCTTTTCGCTCGGAGCCCGCTACGAAAGAAGGCGGAGAAGGGGAGGGACGAGGCGGGAGATAGAAATGAGGAAATCGAGATAGAAAGACGTAAACAGAAAAGGAGAGAATGAGAGAGAGACAGAGAAAGAGAGAGAGAGAGAGAGGGGGGGGGTGGAATAGAGAGAAAAGAAAAATACGCGAGGAGAGAAAAAGGAACAGGGTGAGTCAAAGGGAGAAAAAAGATTGACTAAGCCAGTCTATGAGAGAGTGAGAGAGTAAAATACAGACCGGGAAAGAGAGAGAGAGAGAGAGAGAGAGAGAGAGAGAGAGAGAGAGAGAGAGAGAGTGGAGATGGGAGAAAAGGAAAAGAGAAAGGAAAAAGAACCAAAGAGAGTAAAGCAAAGTACAAGATAAAGATAAAGGGGTATCGGGAAGCCAATGAGAATGAAGGGCGCCGGGGGTTGTACAGCGAGGCAAAATGTTTTTCTGGGTCAGAAACTGAATCAAGCGGGTTGCATCATTGAAAAGGCCTGATGCACGGCTCAAAGCATTTTGTAAGGGACAGGAGTTTCAAAGGCGCTTCGGAAACTTTCATCGGGGTATTCCTTCAAGAGTGTGGCACTTGGTAGATTAACGTGTCACCGTGATAGTGTTGATACTCTTTCAACTTGAAAGTTCCTCTGAAGGTAGGGGGACAACGATGACGGCGCACCGTCCACTCGAGAAAAGAGATGAATGGGGGGAAGGAGGGAATGTTCACAAAGAGGATCGGAACATGGTTATTACTAGAAAAAACCAGACCGAACGATGGAGACTGAAAAATTACCTTATTACCGGATGGATCGATCGATTCTTCCCGTATCGAGCGCTTCTTCGTCGAAACCCTTTCAATTTTTTGACTTTCCTTTCTTTGCCAAATTTTTGCCGGTGCTGTGAGATATTTTGTTGTTATTGTTAACGTTCAATTAATTTTAAATGGTATAGTAATACATCTTTAATTATTTTATATTACATTACAGTTTTAATTACGTAAAATTATTTCATTATTTCACAAAATATTTTCAATGAAGAATACTAACAAATGATAGTAAAATATATCATATTTACGAGAAGCAGCTGTATGATAATTAAAAGTTTGCAAATTCTATGAATTTATGACGAAAATAACTCAGTGAAATATACAACGGTGGTGGGTGCTACAAAGGGTAATTATAAAGTGCTGTAACTTTGCGAAAAAAAATCGCAGCCGCGTTTCTGTTTTTTTTTAATTAAAGAGGAAGAATCGAACTTTATTCTGTTCCTAACGGTATCCTCGAAAAAAATTTTGCACGGGCCGTGCATTTCGTTAAACTTGGCAATTTTCAATATGATAAACATGGCCTGACCAAAGGGGGTGGTTTTTCCATGGTTACATTTAAATACGTAGCACAGCGAGGATGCACAATACTTAAAATCTAGAAACGGTGTCTTAAAGTAGATGTTTCAAGCTTTAATTTACAGTAAACCTCATCATGCTGCGATGGCTTTCCGCGGAGTTATCGTCAGTCAAAGTTGACCAAGTTTTGTCCAAACTTTCTCTACGCTATAATTTGTTGAGCAGTGTATAAACCTTTCTGCCGATGAAAATTATTGAAGAAAAATATAAATAAATAAACAAATGCTTTTCCTTGAAGATGATCGGTCTAATAATCGCATAGGGTAGTTTCCGAGTGCCCTGCCTAGCCGACAAATGTCCCCACCCCTCGTTCGGCGTTATGGTTGGCAGCGTGTCGAGTATCACAGGGATTAGCAACAACTACGAGCAAAATGGGTTGTATCGGTTATCGTTCGGGCAAAGTAGGCGGCAAACTTGGTCCCTTTGACGGCGGGGATTGATCGACACGGGCAATTTAAAGCTCGCGCACGCGTTTGATAAAACAACGGTATTACCGAGCCGGAACCGCGAACAATTCACGGACAAAGGGGGGCCCGGTGCGGAAACTTCGGTGCCGAAACAGCTTTTAATACTAATGGCCAACTATGTGGCAACTTGGAGCCGGCCGAATGGCAAAGCCCGGCGCGGAGTGGCGCGGAGTGGCGCGGAGTGGCGCGGCGTTTCTGACCCCCGGCAACACGCATACCGTATCGTCTGCAAGCCTGACCTAGTTGATCGCCGAACCCGCTGCCTGCAGATTCAATTTAATCTTACGACCGGATCAAGCCGCGAGCTTAGATTGCGCTCGTTCCCGGCTACGGAGCCGCAGCAGCCAGTATGCCATAAGGAATCTAATAATTAGATTGTTGCCGGCCGAAACGAAATACGATCCCCCCATTAGCGCGCAGACGGAGCCGGGTCTCGGCGCTGCTGGCAACGAGAACCTCTCCAGAACCGAATAGAAAACTCACGGCCCAGTAACTCGGCGAAGAGATTGTTGGCTGAGGGTTCGCTGCGGACGACTTATGACCGAGCCCGTGATTTATTTTATCGGAAGATCCCAGATTCTTCTTCGTCTCTTCTCCGAGAACTTGCCGCGAGGATTGGAAATATTTGCGGTAGCTGTCAAAATTGGAAACGATGAATTTTAATTCGGGCAAAGCCTGCGGAATTTAAGCGCGGAGAGAATTATCCGAAATGGGGTTCACAGTTTTTCATTTTTCACGTCGAGTAACAAACTCTTAGGAAAATGTGGATAACAACGCGTGAAAGTAGAAGCTTCTGGCTTTAAAATGAATCCTGGGTCATCGTTAGACGATCCTCCTTCGCGGAATTATTGCAGTCTTGGTTTTGCATAACAGCTACATTTGCGAGAAGGATTTTCGCGTAATAAGATGTTAAAACTAGTTATTAAAAAACGTCGTTCTCTGCCGGACCGACCTTAGGTCCGGTTCAAAACATCGGTACTGCTTTCAACGCGGCGGAATCTTGTTGAATCATGTCGCCACGTGTTCGAGGGTTACTAAATGGAGAAAAATTCCTCCCCGGGAATCGTCCATCGGATTCGTCCATTTGTCAGAAACTTTGAAGCCGTAACTTCGGAACTACGGGGAATGCCCTCCTCGTCCGGTTCAAGAATTCCGAATTCCTCGAACGGTGAAACTTTTGGGGCGAAGATCCCGGGAATACTTGCGCAAAAACTATCGTAAACGTTTGCGAACACCCGCGGAGTCGCTTCTAAACATAAAAAGGGGAGGGGGAGGGTAGAAGATCTTTAGAAATCGATTGCCGATAAAATTTGAATGCTCTGTCGCTGTTTCCCGAAAACCCTCGACATTGTTTTGTCTCTATGGTAGCGCTAGCTTTTTAGTGACAATTTTTTGGAAATTATATAACATACCTACTTAGCTCGATGATAAAAAATAAAATTTCCAGGGAATCTAATGTCCAAAAAGGATGAATTTCATCTGCACGGAGTGTACATAGTCCGTAAGCAACGAATTGAACTCCCTCGCAGTCCCGTCTTTTGTACTTAACGGGTATACGGCGCAGCCGACGAGCCACCTGGGTCGTAATAGGTACGAATAGAAGACGTTAGCGTCGAGCTCGTTAGATCGCCGTGCAATGAACCCTCGTCGTCAGCCCCACGCCTCGGTCGCCGGTGAAGACTCCATGGCCTTATCAGTGAACCAAATCAGCAAACATAATGGGCTCTCGATGACGTCGCTCAGGAGGAATATCTCGATAGTTGAGGAACGATAGGGGGTCTGAAAAGATGGCGTATGTAAATAGGAAGATCTCGGGCACCGTCTTGAATGAGGTGGCAACGATCTCTCCCCTGGGAGTCGTTCGAGCGAGGCAGCCACTGCTCGATGCAGGGAAGATGAGTTAAGGCGGTCCGCGAACGTGACCCCGGGCAGGACGACCGAAAAATCGGGCCAGGTACCACTTACGGAATTCGAATTACCCTCGGGGCTCTAGGTGCGACCTGGAGACACTCGATCGTTAGGATAATTCCTGAAGGATTTAGTTTTGACAGTTCATTAAGCTGTCCCAGAAGTTCAACGTGTTCTGCCCGCTAATAAGCTCGCGCGGAACGCTGCATCGGCTGACAGCAATTTAATGGAATTTGGGGACCACGATGCAAATCCATTTTTGTCGCAAAACCTTGACATAACCTTGACAGTAATTTAGTGGAATTTAGGATCCACGATTTTTATTGACCTTGTAGCAATGCTTTCGTAAAAATGGCGTTAGAAAGACCCCATAAAGAGGCACTGTGGCGGCTAGTTTCGGCGCTCGCCAACAAATGGTGAGGTTTCTTGCTAGCTAGCCTTACCGATGCGTCCTCTAGCGGGCACAACGCGCAACCTTGCCCTTCTCTAAAACCGGGTAACAATAGCATTCATTATGTAATAACGAATTTGTAAAATCTCCCTGGTCAACCTTAAAATTGATCTTTATTTCAGCGAGTAAACTTTCCATAGACAATGCTCGCGAACCAAAGAGATCTTAAGCGATGCCGGCGCACGCGACGAACGTAAAAGTTTCAATAAACGCGGCTTAGTCCCCGGGACATCCCCGCCATTAGGTCCTCGAGCGACTCGCACGTGCTCTGTAAATCGACGCAGCGATGACTCCGCGTCGCATCAAAGAGAAAAGCCCTCATCGAAGATCACTCTTATTAGATTCCGGCGCACCCTTTGTCCCATAGGCGATTAAAAGCGCGGCGTCGAAGGGTCGGCAGTAGTCGCGGATAAACAAGAGTATCATTCGCTCGAAGGGCAACCATTTTCCGGCGATTAGTTCCACACGATTAACCGGCGGACTCCCCTGGAAATAATAAATAATCGCGGGGACGGGAAAAAGAACGAGCGTGGAACACCTGAAGAATCCATTTATAATTGCCGGGCCGCGGGGGTGGGAGAGACCGGTCTCATTCCACACGTAACATTCCATTCCAGAATTAGTGTTCCATTTCGAAATTACATTCTATCTCGCATGCCCGCGCCGCGCCGCGCCGGTCTACGCCCGTCCCTGGCGATAAATTCACGTGGCTACAATTACAACTATACTCCGCCGACGAATTAATAATATTACATCACCGGGCGCTGCCCTATCTGTCCGCTCGATAACTCGAACCGACTTTCCCGAGTAGACCGATCCCGACCGCGCCGAGCCAACCGGACGGCGCTCGATCTGTGTAATATGAAATAGGATCTTCTCGCTTTTACTCGGGAATTAGATTCGATCGGGTGTCACTCTGATTCCGATCGCGTCTTTACCTGCAGTCTGCCGGGGTAATAATAGCTCGGGATAGACGCGACAAATTTGCCGGGGTAGACCCCCGACACCTTGGCAGGTATAAAATAACTCTTGCAACAGGTGTTTAACATTCAATTGAAAATATCTCTCTATTGCCACGCTGACTCGAAATGGCCTACTGTCAGAGGCCATTTAATTTCAAAGGCCATGAAAATTCCGTGATCAAGGATCGAGATCTCGCCGATAGAAGGGCCGATGTCTCAATTAGGATATGAAATGAGCAACCGCAGTTAATTTAATCGAGCGAACAGGGCTGGCGGAGCGGCGATAAATTCGAGGGAATCGACGACAACGCTGGCCGGGAAGCAGCCGATCTTAATTAAAGTGTAAAAAAGCGTGTCGGTTGTCGTCCGGTTCCGCCGCGGCGGCAAATATTTTCGCTGACGAAGGCGCCGCGGATAATGCCGGGCCCGTCGACGGAGGGGCCAAAAGCCTCGGCCATCCTCTTAACTATTATTGACACTGCGGGGGGAAACGTCGATACAGGCGCCGGAAAACATCCCTGCGCGGTCGGAAAATTTCAGCCGCGGCTGCATCAATTTTCGCATCGACGTTGTACAAATACTTACTTTGCGGACTTATCGTCGGTCCTAATTAACGCGACAGCCGCCGTCGACCGGAAACATGTTCGCGCGTCGTTGAAGATTCAGAAACGAACTTCGGGTAATTAACGGCTTACTGGCTCGCGTTCGAGTGGCTTAAATTCGGAACTAATTTCGACGAACTGTCGGCAAAATTGTGCTTTCGCCGAACCAATGTTCCGACGAATAAGGCGTGGCGAATCGACGACCAGAAAATCAAAATAATTCACGCGGATCGCGGTGATAATATGGCGGATCTTCGCGCGGGATTCGATTTTATCGAATCAATATTTTAAAGTAAAATTTCTTATGTTCACGAAAATATTTATTTTAATTCACTTTTACTTAGAAAATCGTCAAAGCTAATAATTATTATTTATATAGACACCCTCTATAAACACCTGTTATAAATAAATTAAACTGGAAATTACTTTAACAATAAATTTGTTCGGTAAATAGATTGTGTAATAAATAATAGCACTGTCGTCCAACTCCACGTCGGAAAACGATATCAACGGCCGAATTGTTAAGAAATAAAATCGCAGATTGCCAATTCGTGGCGTTAATCAACGGCTCATTCACGGAGGATAGGTCTGGCCAGCGCTGGAACTACTTTCATCAATAAAACCATTTTGCCTGGGCAGATAATATTTGCTTGCGCGGAGCTAATAAACGCGAGAGGAACGGGGACGAGCGTCGTGAAATCAGATTGCGGCGCTGGCTGCGATGAAAACCGCGACGTATACACACTCATGTCCGGTGTGCCTAATACTTTAACCCAGTTCGGACCCCTGGACCTAACCCAGGCCAGCCGTGGTCCGTCCTCGGTAGAATGCTGCTAATACCAGTAACTCGGTTTCGCCGCGTCAGCCGCGGAATCGAACGACTCGGTCACGTTCTGCCAAAAAATCAACTTATTTCAAGCCGGTTCTGAAACGTAGGCTGTTCTGAAAAATCTTCCGACTCTTTCCGATGATCTCTCGGGTGATTTCGAGGCGTTCGTTCCTTTGAGAGAAATGTCGGAAATTTGACGGCTTTCCTCGCAGAAATCGCGGAGAAAGGTTTGCCGATAATGTTGGCTCGCTTTCGAGAGCGATTCGACGCGATGTTTCCCGTCCGATTACATTTTGACGCGCGGTTGCGTCACTTAATCTTAAATCGCGCGGGGAAAACGCGCGTGAGAAAAGTGAGAGTGCGCCGCGACGAAAGAGTCGGTCAAGAATGAGCCGTGACGAGTGGGGTGGACCGGTGGAGAAAATGAGACTCCGTCACGTGGGAAACGTGAAAACAGGAGAGATTTCCAGTAATATTTTTACAGTTAGTTTACTCTCGAATCTTCTCGCGGACTTTTAACGAAATCATCTCCACCGAGTATCTAGAACAAAATCTGATAAAATGAACATTCGCATCGACTTCTAAAAAGTTAATAAAAATTACAACACGCAAGCGTTAATTTCCACGAGTTTCCACGGTAAATATTAATTAAGCGAATCAGAGTATCCCGGGAAATGGAACAACGGCGTGGAGCACACATTGTAAGAGGCAGTAAACGGAACGCAGTAAATGGAACGCAGTAAATGCAGCGCAGTAAATGCAGCTGAGAAATGCAACTCGTAAAGATACCGGAGCCACGGATTAAAACGAGAAGACTACTCGTTGGAGGGGCGATCGGATAGCTGTAGAACCGGCGGAGATACATTTTACTGGAGAAATAGAATATCGGATCCAGGATCGAGGAACCGGGGAGGATTCAGCATTGAGAATCTCTCGAGCCGGGTTTACGAGCGCGGGGGGTGGCGAGGCGAAGGGGTGGCGAGGCGGCCTGGACGTCCGGGGTGGCGCCGATATCCTTAAATACTCGTAAACCGTTAAATGGGTATTAAGTGGACAGTAAGTTGAGAGATGATTGCAGATTAACGGTCTCATTAAGCTCTCGAAACGGCCGCGGCTACAGGCAATTACGATCGACAGTAAAATTCGCACCACCCCCGCTGGAAATGACTTTTATATCGGCGAGAGCACACGCGGGCACCCGAAGAATGACGACAGCTTTACGACCGACTGACCGAACAGAATACTCGAGGAACCCATCAAGACCCCGGAGGGTGGCTGCTAACAAAATCTCTCCGGGTCCGAGGAATTCCGCCAATTCATCCGACACTGTTCTCGTAGTTCAAGCACCCAATTATGACGATGACCAAGAGCTCCACCGAAGAAACTCGTCCGTCGTTTCGTATACATTTTTGACGCCCGTTGCGAAAATTGGAGGTGCTGAAAATCATTCTAGAAATTCATTAAAATCATTCTGTAAATTCGTTGAAATCATTTTCGCTTTCTGTATCAGTAAACAAACTATTCAATTAAAGAACATGATCAGAGAGGCACCAGTCATTTCACCTGCTAGGGTATTAACCGATTAGAGGGTGGAGCTTCGACTAAAGTCGAGAAAATGAAACGATAAAACAACGCCGAACATCTCTAATCTTCTCCCATTTCCCGCGGTGATTTCAGTCGCCCTGTATCAGGCTTTCGACACCATTTCGCTAAATTTTCATTGAGAGAGCGACTCTCGCGTCAGCCTCCGCTGCGTCCCGCGTAGAAACTCCATTATCTTACTGGAGCAGTCACAGTGGTTGAACATTGCAGATTGAAAGGGAGGCTGACCTTCGAGCGGGGCATTTATAAAGCCGACGCGGCGCCTCCCGCGTAGGAGCATCTTTCCATTTGTCATCCCCGGGGATCCTCCGAAAATCCCATGGAACGGAATTAACTTCGGTTTGTCGGAAGGCGTTTTCGGGATCGTCTTCCATCAATCGCCTTCTGCTCCCGTCATCCATTCCGACGCTCTTCAACCCGTCCGGTCTTCGTTTCCGTCGTTCACCGGGTACTCCCGTCTTCGTCACCCTGGCATATACCCTACCGTCAACACCCTATTTTCCGCTTTCTTTCCCTTTCATTCCAGCACCTCATTTGTTATTCTGCCAGCTTCCGTTATTCCGCCCGCCTCCCAAATTCTTTTCCTTTTTATTTAAAAAATAAATTCTCAGATGGCATAGTAAAAATCTGTCCCGAGTCCTATTGGATAGATCTTGGCCTATGTATTAGCGGGTTGTAAGGAAATGGGGAATTCGCTGGTTCGATGGTGAAAACATTAAATAATATGTTAAGAATAATAATATTAAAGAGGCGTTATCTTCGTCCCCGGGGATTCCCGCAAAACTTAAATAACATCGTTTCCCCTCGCCCGTAAAAAAATATTAATAATAATAAAAAATCTAATTAGAAATAAAACACTGTCTTGCTCCAGCACCGTTTTCCCTCCCCCTCTCCGGCAGCTCGTAGACTGGCTTATCCGTAGACAACTTCAGCGGCACGTGATCGATACTGCGGGGGTGGCAGAGCCAGGAAAGGCTCCCAGCTACCCTCCCGTGTCAGCGTACCAGCAAAACGCTCGCCAGCGACAAACTTTCCCGCGAAACGACGACGAGGAGGACGCATACAGTCCGCTATAGACTGTTTCGAGACGATAGAGGTACACGATCGTAATGACAGAGCAGCAGCCGGCTGGCGTAAGCACTCTAGCCTGATAACAAGAGCACCATGCAAATTCGCGGGCCTACATACATTGCCTCGAGAGGGTTATCAAAAATTTAGCCCCTTCGTTCGAGGTCTTTTTGCCGGCGTCAATTTATCCGGGTTTGCGAACCTTCGTTTTCACGCAGACCTCAATTTTCCTGGGGAACTCCATTTTCTTGGAGACTCTCATTTTTCTGCGGACGTTCATTTTCTTGGGGGCGATCGTTTTCTTCCGACGTTGTCTTTTTGCACGTAGTGGAGCCGAAGGGAAATTGTCGAGGAGATTAAACAGCATTAACTGGGTCAGGTTGATGAAATCGTTCGTTTTTTTTTTTTTTTGTATAGCCATTATTGAGGAAACTGGATATGGCAGCGTCGAGTTTTGAAGATTGGCGGGGAGATGATTCGGCATTGCCAACTTCGTGTGATCATTGTGGGCAGTTGTTCCGTGTTGAGCAACTTGAGCATTACCAAGAAACAAATGAAATAAAAAGACACAAAACAAAATGAACAAAATGAAATGTCAGCTGGCCAGTGAAGAAGAAAAATCGGCGGAACACTCGAAAGATGAAATTATCGAGTGTTTGAAGCCGTGAAGCCTGACAAACAGCAGTCAACACGAGTGAACCACAGCGCGCAGAGTAAGTTGGACGAACGTCCTGAAAGCTTGGGCGAAAATAGACCTCGACACTATCGTCTGAGAGCTAATGCGGCCTCCCTCGCGAGATTTCGCTAGGATCGTGTCGCTGTCGTGCTTTTGGATTAGCAAGGCGAGAGCCGGGCTGCATAAAGCTAATTGTACCGTGTACGATGGAAAGAATGGAGTGGGACGGGCCGGGTTTAATCCGCGTGCCGTTCCGAGGACATCAAAGGCGCTAATTTGCTAAGTAGTTGCGCTAGCTTCTCCTGGATTTCGATAGTTCGACGATATGTTTAATCAAATATTTCCTTAAATCCGCGGTGATCTGCTCCCTGGAAATCATTTTATAAAACGTGTCTCCTGCACTCCGGCGGTGCTGCATCGTTGCATCTGCTCTCTTTGTACTCCGGAATCGCTCTGTATGGTTCTCCCTAGCTTTGTCGCGGCTAGAACGAGCCTCCCAAGGGTCGAATTTTTTTTTAAAACGCGGGCAAGCTTCTAAAAGCCCGGAAAATTCGCATATATTTTTCCGAAAATTTTCAGCTGCGACCCGAGCTTGCAAAAATCCTAGAGAGAACAAAATCCTATAAAGAAACGTAAGTTACTTATGACCCGACCGAATATCTACCAAATTTCGTGGTAATTGGACCAGAATTATTTTCGTGGGTCCATCAAAGGTTCGCGATTGGACGAGATGGTCCGGTCTACGACAGATAAAACCCGTCCGAGTGTTATCCGACGCGGTCTCTCATATCTCAGGATGTTTTCGACGTTCCGTTACTAGCTGCTGCTTCATACTGTCTTCATCTCCGCGGGAGAAAACTGGATTTCTAAAGGAAACGTTCCTCCGGAAGAGACTTCGGCGGACGGATTGTAGCCGCGGCAGCCTCGGGAAAGTCGCGAATGGCCTTTCTCCTCCGGCATTGAAGTTGAAGCATAAACGACAGGGCAATTCTACGCCGTGTACTCTCGCCGCGCGCTATTTACCGCGTCAAATGAAAATCCTCCGGAAATTCCAGCGACGCTCCGCGACGATTCTATTTCGGAAACTCGCCGGGACGGCAGCCGAACAGGACTGCGAATCGATGAACCGTAGATTTAATGAACACTTCGGCACCCCCGCCGAGTATTACAGCCGTAATCTTGAAGGTTTTAATTAATTAGCGGAGCGATAAGTCGGTCGGACCCTGGCTTTTCACCGGAGAAAGAGAGAGGATGAGAGAGCAGGGGGGGATAACGAGACGAAATTAAAGCATAATTTGGCATTCGCCAAGCGACGATGATAATCAACGTTCAGCGGCGTTTCTTTTCAATTTCGGCCGGAGTGCACTCCGCTTCTCTAGGACTCTTTCGGAAGTGTAAAGAAGAGTACGAGTGTTCCCGGTTTCGCCAGTCTACCTCATTTCCTATCTAATTTCCGGCCTTTCTCCGCGAGGGATTATATCCTTCGAGTATGCAAGCTGTTGCTAAGCTAATCCCATCCACTGTTTCCAGATATTAAGGAAAATTACGCTGCGCCGCTGACGAACGCGGTTCGCGTGAACGAAACACGACTAATTGCCTTCGACCAATTCTTTTACCTCGCAATCGTATTCTAAGTGGAACAATGCACAACTAAATCACGCGTTGTTTATGGTTTTACTTTTTAAATGTCTTCTGATTTTCTTTTTAGTTTTCTTTGATTTTTAACAACCACAGCTTGCGACCAACAAATCTAAACAAATTCTATAATTCGTGGCTCAGTGTCCGAAATAAGTCACATCTTTTTCAAAATTGTAGAGAGAAATTTTCCAGCGGAGGGGATAGAATGAATTTGCTCAGTCAAAAGTACCAGAATGGTATTACCGATTTAAAGATGCATAAAATCCACGGTCCACTATCAACTGCTTCGAAAATACAGATTCTTTCGATCCACTTCCAGTTTCCTCGCAACCGCATAAAACCCACAGTCTATCGATAACAAAGCGGATTACTCGGGAGTTCGACTTCCACTTACGCGTCCCGAATAAATTTTACCGCTGACACGTCCCGCGTTTGTATTTTCCAGAAGTTCGATTCTCAAAGCACCGGGCGGTAGATAAACAAGCCCGGGGAACTAGACCAGCGAAAAAAGTTCCCAGGTGAAGTCGCCAACTCCGCGAAATTCCGCGTTGGTAACTCGCCGATCGTACGACGCCGGGCGCCCTTAAAAATCGCGAGCGTCGTACCCTCGGATACAATGTTCTCCCCGGAAGTGATCAAACCTCGGGACACTCGACGTTCGATGATCGTGTCGGAAGGATCGATTGAAATGTAACTTGCTAAAGGACAGTCTTATATTGCAGCGATATCAAGAGGGAGATCTTCCGTAGTGGGGATAAAAATTGGTCGCTTCCGGAGTAGATGTCTCGATCACTTCTGAGCTACCAATTTTAAAGTGGACGTCTCCATCGCGTTTAAAGCAAACGTTTCCATCTTGTTTCGAGTACGCCTTCCGGCCACTCAAGGAGTAGATGTTCCAATCCTCCCAGAGTAGAACTCCCGCGAGAACAGGAAGCTGAACGAGCCCCGATATGAAATTCATTGCCGGGACGTCGAATAAACAATCGTAGCCGAAAAGTTTTCCAAGTTCGAGTCTCGCGATCGACATAACCTGCTCGCAGTTTTTCCCGGCTTCGTACGATTCACCGTGACCTGTCCCGGCGATCGAGGGTCCACCGATTTATCGAGAATCCGCCGATTTATCGAGAACCGACCGCGGAAGCAAATATGATTGAGAAGAAAGGAAAGTTGAGGACGGAGGATGCGGGCTAAGAAGGAAAGGTAACTCTTCTCGAGTGGGGCGCAGAAAAGTCGCTTCCGGTGTGGGTTGGGCGAACTGGTTGGGTGGGGTAGGGTGGAGGGTGTGGGGGGTGGGGGGGCGATAGGAAGTGGGAGAGACGGAAACTTCGTTATCGGGAAATTCGGTATTGAAGAAAGTCGTTAACTTTCACGGCGAGTCAGTTATTCCTGGGACGGATTCGTCTGGTGTCGGCCAAGTCGAACAAAGTCGATTGATTCGAGGTGAAACTCGATATTCCGACGAATGGAACTTTCCCGACGCCATTAACCAGTGTTCTGTGCGGCGAAGCCCGGCGAAGTTCCTTTTGATTTACGTGGAAAACATTGTTCCGAGCCCGGCCCGCACCCCGTCTCTGCCTGGTTCCCGCCATTTTGCTCGCCGCGGGATGCGACAAACGTTTGCTCGATCGCGGACAATGGGACTAATTAATGTCTCGTTACAGACGGGGCCTCGGCGTCGGAAGTAATTAAACCTTCGGAAAATTAAATCGAAATTAACGTGACGCGCGCCGCGTAAACGAGACCCCTGCGGAGCAGACCTATGGATTAGTTGCAATATCGATCGATTTCTTCGAAAAATCCAACCCCATTGAACTTTGTTGCCAGCCTGAACCTTAATAAAGTCTGTCTGCGTGTGTTTGTCCGTCTCTCTCTCTCTCTCTCT
>CM052163.1:186611-264161 GCA_028455555.1 Augochlorella aurata | reverse complement strand
TCTCTCTCTCTCTCTCTCTCTCTCTCTCTCTCTCTCTCTGTGCGCGCGTGTGTATGTGTATGTATGTGTGCGTGCAGCATCCATCATGATCGCTTTCGCCCCGACACTCCATTAAATTTCATTCTTTTCTTCCCCATAAGAGCTTGTTACCGGCCGCGAGATCGAAATCACGCCAGCCCATTTTCAACCTAATTCCCATGAATAAAAATCACAAAGGGACCACATGATTTAGGGAAATCATTCCGTACCCCATCTATCGCGAGATATTCCTCTTTATCGATGTTATTGCTCTCTATCGTTGTAACAAAGGGTTCGCCCTGTTCACAAATGAAGTTATCATTATTATAATAATTCAGATCCAATTCACATTAATTGACTTACGTTAATTAAATACTTTATTAATTACAAAACAATTGGCTAATCATTATGTGTATAATCATATTGTATAAATAAATCCAAAGAGAATTACCGGTTTTATAAATAGATCGCTAACAATGCCCGAGCGATATCTATCGGTACTTATCGATAATATTATCGACAGCGACGTCTCCGCGCGGAAGAAAAACGCGGAGCGCGGGAATAAATAGAGGGAGTTCGATTCGGTGGCTTCGAATGAAATTCCCGGTTCCCCGAATGTAATTTCAGGACATAAAATGTTTGCTCGCGGCTCGTCGATATTTTTTAAACAAACGTTGAAACGTTTATCCCCGGATATTGTGTAATTTTCCGCAGGAAACCGGAAACCGGCCGGAACCGGCTCGGCCATGGAACGGGAACGCATTAATAAAACTGTGTAATGGCGGCACACCGTACCAGTATAATTTGACACGAATTATTTAAGGGGTTAATGGATGCGCCAGCTCCTCCCGCTGCCGTAATTAAAATTCTCCGCTGAAAAATTCATGAAAAATGAGCGGGAATAGTAACTTGTTCGGCGAGCCTGGATGGGCCGAGATTTCAAGTTCTCGGTGACGGGGCCTCGTGTAAACGGTAACCTAATCGATTTACTCGCTAATTAGTTCGATATCGGTGATCAACTGAAGAGCAAAGAACCGACGACGCACTTAAAGCGTTCACCAATTCTAGAAAACTTCAAGTTGCGTATGTTTCATTTAAACATTTTTGCAAAGGAAAAAGCTGCTTGAAATCGGCAGAAGAATCGTGGCAAGTGCTTGCGAGGTTTTTTGGACGAACTGTATTTTTGTGTAATCGATAGTGGTAATTTTATGAGCAATCGATAGTCGCTTTTCTGGTTCGGAGCATCACGCGTTCACCTTTGCCCGTATCCTCGTCGATTGTTCGACGAAACAAGGGGTTCGCGTTACATCGGGGGCCATTCGACGCACGTTACACACGCGTCACGTAAACATTGACGTATGCCGGCCGGCCCTTGTAATTATGCTGTCTCAATGAGCATTGTTACGTCTCGATAAGCAATCGGCGTAATCGAACCGGATTCGATAGAGCCTCCTCCTCGGTAATGCCGCATATTTCGGAACCCAGCTATCTCTAATGGCGTCTCATCCTCCCGTAAATTTTCATTATTTTTGCTCGTCATGCCGCGGTTTTCATCCACTTTCGCCCCGCGCTTTAATTAACCAGCATTTTCCACTCTCCCGGGATGATGCTCGGCCTTCGTCCCAGTAATTAATCATCTTTGCGTGCGGCTCAGCGAGTGCTCAATTCGAACAACACATATGCACGATTTTTTCTATTCGGACAAAGTTTTTACTAAGATATTGTAACCTTAACGAATTTAACGAACACCGTTAAAAAGATTTCTTTAACAAGAAAATTTCCTGTTTTATTATTCGTTGTCCAGCGATCTAGCTCTTCTGCCATGTCAAATAGTACAAATAAATAAAAATAAATCGATAATAAATAATTGAGTGAATCGATCGCAATTTTCAAAAAAAGAACAGAAAACTCAAAAGACAAAAATACGGAAACGACGGTACCAATAAAAAAGACCCATCTGACGCGTGAAAATAAAAATCTAGTGAAAGGTTTGAACCGTCACCGAGACTCGCAAAGAGGCACCGCACGAACAAGCGCGATCCTCGGTGAACAAACGAACATAGCATCGATAAACGGCAACGTTTAGTTTAAACAACCGCTTAGCAACAATGTGCGACCGGCAGGGAATCGCTAAACAAATGCGACGGTCGCGAAGCGCAATAATTGATGAACAATCGGTTGAACATTGAATCATCGGGTGCATCGCGTTGACCGTTAAAAGAGCCGTTAAACGAGACGCGTTAATCGATTCGCAGGGAGGCCGCCCCGGAACGAGTTGTTCATTTGCAAAATATTAGTTTGTAAGTTATCGGGCGCGCGCAGTTACGACGCCCGTTTGCCGCGAACGAGCAAACATTGACGTATGCCGGCTGACGCAGGCACGGCTGTAATTGCGCTGCTTCAACGAGCATTGTTACGTTTCAACGATCGTTGAACCGTAGTAAAAGACAATGCGGCTGATTACAACCGGAGCGAAACGGCATTTTCATGCGACCCGGCATCGCTCTCTCTCCGCTCTTCCTTAAACACCAATCGCGAAAGAATCGATTTTCGAACGAGAACCGAATCGCTCGGCCAATACGCAATTAATACAATTCATAGGGAATGAGCAAACAACAATGCCAAGGGGGGGATACGCGGTAACGTCGCGGGGACAGAGAGAATTGTTTTAATTCTCGTTCTACCCGTTGCGTTTGTCTCTCGGCGAGAATCTATCGCAAGGACGGTGAACGCTAGTGGAGTCTACAAAAATTCAATGAGAAACAAAAAACAAAGTGACACATGTCCTTTCGAGTGGGGAGACAAGTGACAATACTAGTTTTTTCATTAGGTCTCAATTAGGTCTCGGTTGTGTCAGGTTGCATCTAGGTTAGGTCTTGCTCAGTGAAAAATTGAACTTTCAGCGGTCGAGTTTGAATTAGATGCGCGTCGGGTTTCTACCGTACCTTTTGAAAAGTTCGCTCGTTAATGAATGAACAATGCGAAAGGTAACGCATCGAGCCAGTTAAAAATATGTGGTACGAACTGAGGAGAATCACTCTCGGAACGAGTGTGTCCGTTGGAACGCGTGCCAGAAAAACTGTGCAGCAGCCGAGCCGGGAACATTGTTGCGCGGTTTGTATCAGTTTCAACGTTATTTAAAATATCTTATTCGCGCCATTTCATTACCGCGCTAAGAGCGGCAGTCGTGTAACATGAATATGCAATTTTATGACCACTCGGGGGGAAACTCACGTGCGTACATAAGCGAGTTACGTATTTCGTCCCACAGGGAGAACTCAACGGCTTATTCGGGAGGAAAGTTGAACCGGACGAGGACTAAAGCGCGCGCGAGAGAGAAAGAGAGAGAGAAAGAGAGAGAGGCGGCCGGAGAGAAAAAGAGAGTGGACATGCGCATGCATTCTGTGTACTTGCACTCAAAGGTAAAGGAAGACATCCGACGAGGAACTGTGTTTCATTTCGAGCAGAATTTTCGAATTTATTTCCTTGTAGCGGAAAAACTTTCTACTCTCTCGGTTCAGCAACTATTTACCGGGCAACTATAAAATTGCGACACATTTATTGCCGGTTTTATACTGCGCGTTTCATCAAGTTCTCGACAAACTCTTCTGCATTGCAAACAAATCTCTCCCCCATTCAAGCTGCCACATTAAATTCAACATTTTTAAATAAATTGTCTACTTGGTGGACAATGTTTTCTCTTCTGAATTCTGTTGAGGTTATGTGGATCAAGAAAAGCCCTGGTCAATGGGATACCAGGCCACCTATTTCGTCTGGTGAAATTCTAAGGAATTTTAATTTGACGAGTGAACCTCCGCGCAATAAAACACGGAAGTTCGAACGAAGTTTGATATTTTGATGTTTTTATTGGCGAAGACAGCTGCAGGATACTTTGACGAGCAAGGACATAATACCGTGACATTTATTACATTTCCGAAGTTAGCCTTTGAAACAAAGTTCTACGCAATTTCGTAGTGACCGCAATCTTGCGTACTACAAAAGAACTTTTTCTCCCAAGAAAAAAATAAGCACCGGCTGCTGCTGGGCCGGCCTGCAGATTTTAATACCGTCGGAACATTTTCATGAATTCTTTACGTCATAATAAGACCGTAACCGTGTATCTTGCCTTTGCGAAACCGGCTGGAAAGGGTATCAAATTCAAAGGGACCTAAGGAACTCCGGCATAAATGTAAATTCAGTGTTCATCTCGCGACTGCCTTTTTTCCATCGCCTTTGAGGCACGCGCGCCGCTCATTGTTTGTCCGACTTCTTTTCTTCCGCTGGTTCCTTTGCCCGCTCTCTTGCCTCGGGTGTGAATCGTTAAACGACGCCGACACACTGTGCGGAACGGGCGAGTCGATCGAACGATTGAATAGCTCGCGATTTATTGTACGAGCCGGTTACAGATTTCGCGGCGGAACGTGTTCTTGTCAAACGATTTGTCGAACGTAGGCAAATTTTTGTCACGCGAAATACTAGAAACTGTTTCAAATGTCTTCCCTTTTTCGCTTCTCCACTACTGGGCAAGTGGCACAATTTCGTTAACATGATTTCTTTCAACTTTAGACAAATCTAAACAAAATTCAGGCCAAACGGCCAAAGGAAGCGATAACGAGGCGACTGTATTTTTGGAAATTGGACACCGAGGACAGGAAATTGCGTGGACTAAATGAGCGAAGAATTATGTAAATGAGAAATTCGAGATCTCGAGAATTAATGAGCCGATTGAGGGGCCGGCTGGAGGAATGATTCTCGACGACACGATAATTCCGCGGTCGTTTCGATGACCGGCCCCCCTAAACGGAAGAAAAGGAAGTCGAGAACGATCGGAGGACCGACAAGGAAGCAATTGGTCACGCACAACGTGATGAGAAAGCAACGGAACACGCCCTCCGAACAGGGATCACGAGTTTTTCGCCGATCGGTTCACGGTTCGCCGACTCGGGCCGACTTGGACCGTCTTGGGCAGACTGGGATTGTCTCGGACCGTCTCGGAACACGATTCGAGAACGTAGTAATCGCTTGTGACCACTCGACTGGTTTCGCGGCTGTCAACGAGCACACAGGCGGCGATTAAGTGGCATTAAAGGTCGCTGTCTCGACAGGTGCTCGGTGCTCGGTCGAGCTTAAAATAGCCGACGGCAAACAATGGCCGAGTTAAAAGTGTCGGTCGCAACAATCACGCTGCTCTATTTTAAAAACCCTCCTTAACCCGCTAAGAATGCGTATTTTGTTGGATTTTTTCCCGAACGAACGAACGAGTCTATTCTTTAAATAATTAAGCACAGCTTTCTTTGTGCAAGACGACGCTGGGAATAAAAAAATCTGTTACTCAGCCATTTTAAGAGAGATCGTTGCAGAAAAATTCCTAAAATACCCTAATAATGCCCTAAAATATTTCTAAATGCCAGTAGCTATTGGGCTGTCTAGTAAGTCATTGTGTTAAATGCCAAAAAATGCAACGACTTATTGGCCAACCCAATACAATAAAACCAAATGGACAAAGGAAAAAGGACAAGATTTCGTTTCAACTCCTGATCCTTGCAATCGACTGCAGACGCGTTTTAATCTCCCGATAGTTCAACCGATCCGAGCTAGGACGTTCGGAGAGGCCCCTAAGCATCTCGGAGGATCAAGATCGCGTGCAATGATCATAATCAAGATCCCGGCGGAACCTCCGGAGGCCTGCAGCTTGACCAAAGGCAGCTTGTGTTTCTCGACCCTAACCGTTCGCAAACATTTCGGATCGCCGGGGGCATCGGGGCCCTGGGTCAACAAGCCGTTAATTATCCCTTTAAAACTTCGGTATCGAGGAGCGTATCCCCGGCGGGATGCGCGATTTAGCTGTCGCTCGAACTTTCGCAGCTTGTTTTCCGATTCACGGAGGCCATGAAACGCTGGCCCGGATGAATCTTCGCCAAACGCTCCGCCGAGTAGAGGGAGGGGGGGGGGGATCGATTCTTGGTATCGGATACGGTGTACTCCTTCCCGAACTCGTACAGCGTGCAGTTTCGTGCTGCGAGCTAAGGATAAACTCCACGATCTACCGGCAAGTTCCACGGTGACTCTGCCACGGCCAAGTGTGACCTCGTTGTGGAATCACAAAAATTATGAAGACGATTCGAAGGCCGATTAAATAAATTACTACGAGAGAAACTGGTACCGCGACACCGGTCGATTTTATCGCAAATTTAACGTCTGTTGCAAAATTGTGATAGATATCTGCAACTGTGGATTTTAAATAAATGAATTACGGTGATGTAGTACACGTGCAGCTATTATTAAAATCCATCGTTTGACACTTGTGAGCGCTACTGTAGCTCGAGAGGGCACAAAGAAGCGGAGAGGAAACGGACGATCGAGCCGGACAGGGAGTGGGAGAAGAAGGATGACGGTCCAGGGTTGCCGATGCAGTCTTAACGCTACTTTCCCGCCGAAACGTAATTTAAAAGTTGGCAAGTCCCGGACCAGTGTGCACGGCGACACCCTCTGCTGTTAATGAAACTCCCTCCGACTCACACTTTCAATTTTCCAGGCTGCAGCTCGCCCCTCTCCTTCGCCGCCCCCTTCTTTCTCCCTCTGTTTCCTTTCTTCTCTCTTTACCTTCTCCCCCCCCTCTCGCACCCTCTCTTTCTCTATGTCTTTCTTTCGCGCTTTGTCTCTCTGTTTCTGTCGCGACCCGTTTCTCCCTTCCGGCTTCACCCTTTGTACGAGCCACTGAACTCGCTCCTTTTTACCCTCTTAACGGCTGTTCGCCCTCTACACAAGTTCCCCGTCTTATAAGCTGCCGGGTTCATATTCTTTTAGTACTACGTACGTTGTTACTATCGTTTATTCCCTCGTCGCTTCCTTCCTCCCGCTTATCTTTCGACCGACCGGCGAGCCTCTCGCGTTTTATCTGACATTTTCCGGCGCACCGACCGCCACCACCTCCTCTGGATATATTGAAAACCCACGCCCCCACCCTTCGCAGTTGATTATCGTGGATTTCGAGCCGCGGTCCTCCGGGAACGCCGGGTCAATTTTTTCGCTCGTTGCAAGAAGCAGCTCGGTTGCAACCTTCTTATTCCGTTTCTTAGTTTTAGTGTCAAGGTTGTGTCAAGGTTATGTGGTTTTAGCGTGAAAAGGTAAAAAGCGACGTTCCAAATATCTTGAAATATCCTGGAAATTGGCAAATCAGTGGATTCCAAGACATTCCAGCTAACGACAGCAGTCCGTATATCGACGCCGTCGAACCCGATCTCAAACCACACGATCTCCTTTTTTCCCTGACGTTTCTAGCGATCGTAAAATCCCGGTCGTTCGACGCCGTTCGAAATTATTTTTTCCTCAATCCGTCTCCTTCCCGCCGCCTCTCTACCCCACTCCCCTTCCCCTGTCGTAAGTTCAGCGGGATATGAATTCCGAAAGGATAGGCGTCGGGCTGCCGCGTATCGCTCGACGTTTTCCAACTTTACGCCAATATGGCCAGCTGCCGACAGTCATTTTGCGCTTATTTGCACCCCGTCGCGATGTCGCACCCCTCCGTTCCCCTCTCCATGGTTCGTCGTCGGGCACGGGCCGCTTCGTGGAACCGCGTCTCGCAGGAGTGGCTGAAAAACTGCCAGAAGAAATTGCGCGTTGCCGGAGTCTCATTTGATTTTTCCCGGATCGGCCCGAGGAAAATTCCTATCGGGATTCCATTTTCGGGAGAGCGATTCTCGCGCGGGAAAAAATTCAACTGTGCGGTTCTGAATGCGACGCCATTGGGACCGATGGCGATCTCTTCCGCCGAACCCGCCCGGAATTCGATTAGGCCTGCCAAGGTCGAAGGCCGAGTACTCGAAACGCTCGTATTCCATTTGCAAGTTCCATTTTGCAAGTTTTTGCCCACATCCAGGTGGGGAAAGTCCCATTCAATAATTATTTTCATTAAGTTGGTACAACAGAATAGTTTTATGACGTTTGAACGTATATTTGTGTATGTGTAATTAGAGTCGAAAATGTTTAACTTTGAATACTGCGCCAACCAAATTACAAAAATACTGTCAACGGCAAAGCACCGTGCAGACAAAGGGTTTAACTGCAGCAATTGTTAACAGGGAATAAGATTTATTGTCCCCTCAGGCAGAAGCTATTTTCTTTGGCGAGTTCATAACGCACCGGATACTGAGTGATATTAAATTTTTTTGAAGCGCATGCACGGTTTTTCTGTCGTCCGTTTGAGCGCGTCGCGATGGAGCGTCCTTTGTGAAACAATGTTTCATTTTCCAAGAGCGATTCTCCGCTGCCCTGTTTAATCTGGACCGATGCGTTTTATGCTCGGTTCCTCCTAATTCGATGCGTTTTCGCCGCGTTATTTCCAAAGCCGTCCCGGATTCGGTATTCTAGCAGCGCGAGTAATTATAATTTTTGCGGTCCGCGGCACGAATCGATGTCATGAAATCGTTTCTTTTTAATGTTTCGTTCAATTCTGGCGCTCGCCGGATTGCAAATGGCCGCGGAACGGGGTGGGGGTGAAATGTTGTTACGGTCGACGAGAACGAGATTCGAGCATCGACGAAAGTGCAAATGATAAAATAAATATCAGCGATGCTTAATTGGGTTTATTAAAACCGTGGCACGTCCGCCGGGGGAAAAAACGAAACGTTAAACGTTCCGAAACAAATTTCAAACGCGTTTAAATACGAATTTGTTGGTCGACGCGTTGCGAAAGGTGGCAATATCTGTAATCAGAAGGCCTCGATTACCGTCGTTCGATTACCTTCAACAGAGGCGAGCATGGGGGGGGGGGTAGCAATTAAATGTTCGATAATAAATTAAAGAACCGAATTCATCAATTTGTTTAAATATCGACGGTATTTTCCTAAATTTCGCAGAAACCTTTCGCGGAACAGGCGGATACCGTGATTGCAGCAAACATATCGTTTTATCATTTTCCTTCCTCTATTTATACTTGCCGCTTCGACGACAATACATCGTTCCGAATTACGGAAAAATCGCTCTCGCGAACGATATTTCCGCGCAGAGACGATCGATTCGCGAAATCTCAACAGGCTCGGATTTAAACCGGTTTTTCGGCAGTTTTTGGCTCGCCTAACTCGACGACGCAAGGTATTAAAAGAGGGTTGGGGAAGAGAGATTTCACAGCCGGTTCCGGGAAAGCCAAACAAGATCTGATTATTTCTCGCTCGGCAGTATATAATCTCACGGCAGGAAATCTCGTTCGCTTTAATGTCGGGTATAAAAAGGGTAAACGAAGTCGCGGCGCGCTCCTCGGCGGAAACTCTCTCGCGGAGCAGAGCGGTGGAGCAAAGCGGCAGAGCAAAGCGGCGGAGCAAAGCGTGAGCAGAGCGGAGCGGAGCGGAGGCGGTATCCTCGCGAGACACACTCGTCTCTCGTGCAATTTCTTTCGAGCGCAGCGACGGGCCCCGGTGCGAACTCGCGCCGATATTTATCTCCCGGGCATCGAGAGAAAAGAGTGGCGCAATAAACGTCAGCTCGTAAAGCGTTACCCTGGATTCCTTTGGCGCCGAACTAAGGGCGTCCCTGTTTTCAATGCACCCTCGCTCCGCCGTTGTATTACCATAGAACCTACACGGGCTACAAGATAGAATCAGGCTTCTTACTATTATTGCAAATTGCACGCACGGTACGTCGTTCCCGGCTGCACCGGATCCCTTTCTCTCGCTCGACCGTCGCGAACGACACCATTCGCGAAACTTGCCAAATCCGCACCAGTCACCTTCTTCGCAACCAGCGAATTAATTAGTTATTATCCGATTGTGAACTTTACATTTCCATCGCAAAAGAAACGGTACACGAATTAGCTAAATTATAATATTAATTATATAATTTGTACACCAAGTTTCTATTTTCCTGGACAACATCTCGTAAATATCACTCAAGTCTGATTTAAATCTGTATCAGAATCCGTATCACAATCAGGTTTAGATTGTGATTGGATGAAAGGATAAGCCTGGATCAAGACTGCCCGCGGTGAAAGCACCATAAAAATGTAGAAAAATCGAATAGACTCGCGACGAATCGGTGGCGAAGTGGCAACGTCGGGGACACTCGGCAGTGAACGCTGCTTAACGCGACGCCAGCGCCAAAGCTAAACCGACTGCAGTTCTTGCGAAATTTATAGCCGAATTTGTGCATATGAGTCGCGCCTAATACAACGCGCGACCCGTGTAAGCGCGCCTCAATGGAAATAACCACGCGGCTTATGCGGCGTAATTAATGCCGCCACTAAATTTATTTTAATCGCCCGGATTACCCGGAATAATAACCGCTAAGTGCTGTTCACAATCTAACTTGCGGCGGGCCGGCACTATTGTTTAGATCGTTCTTAGAACAATTCGCGCGCGAACTGCGGATGAATTCGACGATTCCGGGATTTCCGTTCGTCGCAGTCGATTCTGCGCAGACCATTCTATAGGGGTGAAACAGATTTTTATCAAACTCCTATTTCTTAATTTATTTGCTCAATTATTCTAACATTTTCTAACGATTACCTAATAAATTGACATGGAACTTAATACATTATTTATTCGACAAAAGCGAGCAACGAAAGAGGCAACGACCGGGATAAAAATACAGTTAAGGAAACAATAGCTCATCTGTGGTAGCGAAGGGAACCGAATCGGCAGAGCATCTCAGAAGTTCGTGCAAGCTTTGGATACACAGGCTCGAAGTCGCGCGAATAATGATCGGAACAGGAGCTGTCGAAAAGTCCATCAGCCGTGCGGACATTGGCTGGCTGAAGAAAAGAGTGAGGGGGGGGGGGGCGAGGAATAGAAAGAAAAAGAATAGGGATTTCCGAGGAGAGTGCATGGTGGCTCGGCGATCGGTATTTCCATGGATGCAGGGGGCCGATCGGGGTGACGGCAGGGCCGCCAATAAAGCTGTCGAAGGAAATATTCCCGGTCCCCGTGGAAAGTATCCAGAGGCTTCGATCGGCCGCGACACGGCCGGATGCAATTCGTCTGAATCTGCATTGAATCGCTCCTCGGTCCGCATTGTTCAACTCGAACCGGTGTTACGGACAGACGAGAGAATTGATATTTTTCCGCCGTCCCGCATAGATAATACCTCTATTGAATCTGATTGTGAGCCGTCCTGGCCGACGGCTCGGCCAATGAAAAAGGGGACCGGGCAAGAACAGAGGGAGAGAGACCAAGAAGAAGAAGAAGAAGAAAAAGAAAGAGACGCGATCATAAATTTTTCAAAAAATCCAAAAATCTCTTCGAATCTTCTGTTTCTTAATAAACTAATAAACTATTATTCTTATTCTTATTGTTGTTTAAGTCGCGCATTGTCCATTTCACGAGGGTGACTCGTATAATCCCTGAAAATAGCCCCAACAATCTTTCGACCCGCTACGGTGGAAGAAACGCTGGAAGAACAGAAAAGATAATAATAATTGGACGGTGGAAGGTGTCGACGGCCTCTACCAGGCCGGCCATTATTCCGCAAAATATGACTTTCAATCTCTAACGAAGTACAAACCGGTGCTTCGAACAGTTCTCATTGTGCCCGGGACTCGCAACAAAAGGCTATCATTAAGTGTGTCCGCGCCGTGCTGCGCCGCGCCGCGCCGCGGGAAAAGATTAGACGCCGGGTAGTTCGGATTTAATTGTAATTAAAAGCAAACGAGCCCATGGGTTCCGCGTTATGAATTAATGACCTCCGAGAGGCTACGGAACCCATTACCATCCTCGTGGTCTCGGTTCAATTGTTGATCGGCGCCTCTTTCTTCCGACCGCCGCGTGCTACGCCGCTGCGAATCGCGCCATTGCGTTTACAGTGCATCGGCGCGACTCTTCGATGCGGTTGCAAATTTGCTTGGCCGTTAATTTACGCCGATGGCGAATACACGCGTCGAAGACAAGAAAGAGGATCGCTCCCTTAAAAAAAGTTACACAGACGCTTTTCAGACTATCTTGTCCTAGTAAATGTACAGGATTCTCCCTATAACACCTTTTAATAACTTCTGCACCTACCCATCCCTAAAGGCTACTGGTGTATATTTCTGGTGTTTAATTCCAACGCGCTCGGATGAATTAAAGACGAGTCGTCGCCACGGTGACGTGTAAAAAAGCGAATCCTTTATTTCCGTTTCCACAGGAGCAGAAGTTTGCCGCGACGGGTGGGGAAAAAAGCCCGAAAGTTTTGGGCAGCGCAAGTAGCGCGCGGCCGCTTTGAGCAACGCGCGTTCACCCGTGAAATAAGACACTAAACAACGCCATGGTGGAAATATTGTCCGGTCGGCGGGGCTGCCCGCGAATTTCACGGACGTTGCTCGCGGGCCAATAATTATTCACCGGGCTCCACGTAAGACAGGCCCGCCATTGTGAGCCACCCTCTCGCCGCTTTCAATACGATTGTCCCTCGCGCGTCGCTTATTGTTGAAAGTTTCCATTGTCATTATTATTTCGTCGCATTATGTCGCGAGATTTATGGGTCCGTGTAATTTCGCGGGACCGGGTCGTCGGGCCGCGCCGGGACAACACGGCCATCTTGATCGTTCCCCGGCGAGTCCTTCCCGCGAACTCTTCGGCGAGCCGCGATCGCAGTTCGCCAATCCACCGGCAAACTTTGCTTCGCCGCCGTTCACGCGACTGCTTTCGACTCGGAATCGAACACCCGGCCAACTTTCCACCCCTCTTGTGTGTGCTTTGACGTCCTCTGTTCGGCGAAAACGTGCAATTAGGGGTAGGGACGAATTTTTGATGACCGAATCTTCCGATGACCGGATTTTGTTCTGTGAACTCGAAGACGCAATAAATTCACGGTATTTAACCTTTTCACCGCGGATAGACACGTTCAAATATTTAATAGTAATTCCCATTATTATTAAAACCTTTTTATTGATGCCAAAATTAATTCTTTTATTATTTTCAATATGAATACTTAACAATGGAATATGACAGTCACAAAATTAGGATTTAGATGCGGTGCTCTTTAACTCTGGGTCCAAACGGACCCCGCCAATTGTCCGAGCTAGAGGAAAATGATCGGCACGCGGTGTTTTAGCAGGCTGAATTTCTTTTCGGACTTTCGGTGGGTTTTTTCGCATCGGCCCGAGCGAGAACGGAAACGGAAACGGCAACAGACACACAAAGTGGTACGCACGCTAATACTCGGCAACCTTCCCCTCTATCCTCGAGGGTTGGAAACGTTCGCCACTCGGTTCTCGAAAGGGTGGAAAGGGGCGGCCCGCGTCGAGTGCTTTCGAGCTACGAAAAAGCGAAGGTGCTCCGCGTTAATAACGAACCCGGCCGAAGCTTCAAGGGGAGCTCCATGTTTTTCTGGTCAAACAAGGAAATGATAATTCCGCTCTTCGAAACGATCTTTACTTTCGATACCTCGGTTCGTCTGCTATTCTCTTCCACGATTTAGGGGAGGCGTTTAACTAAAAATCAAATTATGTATAAATTTTTCATACTAGTAATTTTTTAACCACGACAAAGTAATTTATTTACATAAAATACATAATTCGATTCAGCGTACACGATGCTATAAAAATATATATTGTCAAACTTTTATCTGCAAAATTGGCAGTATTTTGTCTCCAGTCGGATGCTCCCCTTTAAACCCTGTGCAACCTAGTTTCTGCTGCAAAGGTGCTCGAACCGCGGACAAAAGACGGAAAGAAAAGAAAAAGAAGAATTCGTGGCTGCGAATTTTCTTTGAGAATGTATCGTAATTGTAAATTTCTCGCAGCTCGATTTGCGAAATTCCTGAGAAATCCAAATAATTCTGGGATCAAGCACAGCCCTGTCAGATTACAATCTGAAACGTTCATCAATTGAGGTAGCAGCTTTCGAAATACGTAAGTGTACCGTCCAAATAAAAAATCTGACGATGGAAATTAATTAATTTCCACAAGACCGTGGAACACCAAATGAAGCGCTGTTCGGTTTCCTTCTCGTATTTCCCAGCGGTAATGCAGCGCGTAAAGAACCGAGTTAAAACGCAAACTGATATCGCGAATGTGTTCTTCGTAGCCGGCGAACATTAAACATAATTAACGGTCGGCGATATTAATTAAAATTCTGTATGTTTCCGTGTAATGCGGCTAATTAATTAAATTACCATCGAGGAGACGTGAAAGAGAGAGAGAGAGAGAGAGAGAGAGAGAGAGGGGGAGACCGGCGTTTCGGTTTTCACATTTTTGCGGCATAATTGAATTTTCTCTCAATGAAGCAGATAGGCGATTTTTATCTGAAAATTAACGGGAACAAATATATAGGGCGTCCCAAAAAAGTCTAACGATTCAGAAATGAGGAATACCTGAGACAATTTCAAGCAACTTTCGAATATCTGCAGCCTTGCGGACACGGTTGCGTAAAGGGTTGCCACTTTTCTTGAAATCGTGCCGAAGGGATCGTCGAATTTAAGGTCTCTTTTTACGGGGCCTTTGGATCGTCGGACCGGCTCGCAATTTTCGTGCAGCGACTAAGAGGAACGGATCGTCAAACGTCGACCGCAATTTCGCGGTGCAAGTCCTTCGGCTGACAATTTGCATTGCCAGACCGCGTCCCTCCACCAAGGCTTCCTCGCCTGCGCCGGCTCTAATTTTCGAGGAGCAGCCGGACGTCCGATTTCCGATTTCCTAGCTGCCTCCTACGGGATCCGGAAGTCTGTGTTCGGACGTCGAGTGGTCCATTCCTGATTCAACGGTGCCACTCCATTCCTTGGATCTTCGTGGCTGATCTTTGAATCGAATCCCCTCTTGCTGATTCGATGGTTTTTAAGGGACTGTTGCCACGAGACCCGGCCCTCTTCTTGGCACGACCCCCAACGACGGCTCTCTTAGCCTGGAATCGCGTTCATAACCGGGATCGCTGTTGTTTTCGCGTAACTGCGACTCCATTGGCCTGCGAATTTATCTTGCGCGTCGTCGAGGAAGATTCAGTGACGCTAGTGCTGTTCCAATTGCGTCCCATTCCCTTGCTTTTTCAGATCGCCTCTGTGAATGATACCGATAGTCTCTCGGTTACATTTGCTGGTGGTTAAAAGTGTTACGCTTTGTTTATTTATTCGGTATTTTGTTGCTCGTTCTGCATTCTTGCATTTTGAATTCCTCCGTGGTTATGTTTTACTCATTCTTGCATCTTTGCATTAGTCATTTGTATATTCTTCTAGCATTTCTCATTTCTACATTATTCATTCCTACATTCTGAAATTCTAACTATACCTACATTCTTAAAGCTTAATTCTCGCAGTATTAATTCCTGCGTTATCACATTAGCCGCTCCCTATCCAGCAACAAACTCATCACGGCAAAGTGGCTCCTTGGCTCATCTGTATCGCGAGAAAAGCAACAAAGCGGCGTTAAAATCGCATAACGACGACCACGGACGATTGTCCATCGTCGAAACGAATTTTCATTTGCCGCGACATAAATTCCGCGCCATAAAGCCTGATGCCGGCCAATTAAGAGCATAGCATTCGTTACATCGCGATCACCATTACAGGGATGCACCACCGGTGCACCCGGTTAGGTGGATCGACGTCGGGACGATGGTCGACAGCGTTGACCTCGGCATTGTGTCGCCGGTACAAAGAGATGTATAAGGTCAAGCGTCGGGATGCCATCGTTGTCAGCGGCGCCTTTACGAGCGTCATTAATATTTCGTTTTCCTTTCTGTTTCAGGTAAGCTTCCTGCCCCCGATGCCGGTCGAGGTACGTACTGAGATACGACATCGAGTGCGGCTGCTGAATCGTTCCTCTGACGCTTTGTTGTGAGACCTCTTCTTTGTTTCATTCCCTTTCTTCCATTTTTTTTTCTCTCAGCTGCCCAGCTCTTTTATTACTTTCCTTTCTCTCTTTTCATTTGACCTTGCATTTTATAGAAATCATGCTTTCGGTTAACCTACAGGCCTAGAATTATCAGTATTATGTTATTAATATTAATATTATTAATAGATCTGGATTCACGGATAACGTAAACGCATGAACAGCTACAGTCCAGCCATAACCTCACTAATTTCATCAAAATATCGGCCAAAAAAATTCTCACATTCCAAAGAATGTTGCTTCGGGAAACTCTGCGAAGAAAATCGATCTTTCCGGAGACCATAGCAGAGCACCTAAACGTGCACGAGTGCTTAGAGGCCTTCCATGGCGATTCGTCTCCGTCGAACGGTGCTCTCGGGAGGAATTCATGGGGGTTGAAGGGGTCTCGTAGGGAAAACAGTGGTCAAGGAAACGGCGGGAAATTTTCCCGGCGACTGGAGCATAAACACGAATAAGAGAAACGGTGGGTGGCCGAAGGGGTGACTAGGCTAGGGTGGACCAAAGGGGGATGGGGCGAGATGGGGTCGGAGGAAGAGAAATGGTCGGTGCGACGACAAAAACGGCGATTAGGGGAGGTGCTGACAGAGCTCGGCTGGGTAATGCTGACCGCACACCGCAGCAGCGTACACCTGCATCCCCCTCGACCAACCCCCTGTCGTCCTTCACCCTGGTTTTCACCTCGAATCGGTTCGAGATATCTCGTAATTCCGATGAAATAATCACCGAGGACGCGGGGGTGGCATCGACCACTAAATAGAATCTTTTGTACCGCTCGAGGGATGAGTGAATTTCAGTCAAATTCGATGAAATTCTGATCGTTTAATCGTTACGATTTATTGTCGTAATCATGGTTTAGCTTAATTCGAACCGAATGCGCCAGTTTCATCGAGACAACTCGAAAATTGTAATTTAATGCATCGATTTATGCACTTGTACGAAGCAGCAGCGCCAAATGTACACAACTACGCGACTTTAAACACACAGTTCTGTATATTTACAGTGTAACAAGCAAGAAATAATGTAATTTACATACTGGATTGCAAGCGCGAACACGCGGTGTACTTCCATAACCTATAATACTCAGTCACGTTTTTTCTACTCGTTTGTCGGTCACGCCAGATGGCGACACTCGAGCGCGGCATAATTCAAATCCATTGAAATATTATTTCTTTATTATTTTTTACTTTACACAAAGATCATTCATCTTGCACAAAATTCAAACAAAAGCTTCCCTGAATTTTTATTCACAGGAGCGCAATGTTCGAAGCACGTTTTCATTGAGCTTGCAAAGCGTACAGAGGGCAGCACGTGGGACTCGATTGTCAGGAGATTCTGGAAGAATTCGGCCGCGTTGTTGTTCTCCGCGGGTGACAATCGGCCAATGAAAAACACTCCGCGGAACCAGCCGTGAAAATTGAATTTCTCTGTCGAGTACGCTGTTCCCCGATAAAGGGGAATTCCCTTTTTACGCGGAACTCGTTGCCAGCGCCGAGAACACCTACGGTGTGTGACAAAAATTACAAGGTACCCGAGGCTGTGCCGCGGGGACAATGCCTGGTCGAATTCCTTGCGCGAGCTCGGCCATATTTCGGCGCTTTTATTAGCTCGGGCCGAGCAGCCCCGCTGTCACACCGGGTCCCGTTTATGCACAGGATTTTCATATTGATTTTACTAATTAGTCGACGAATTGCCGCTCACCGCGCCGTGTAAGAACCTCTGCGAAAACCCTCGCCATACTTTCGTCCGCTTTGACGAGTTTTCGGAATTTTTCACAGCGCCGCCAACACGCCCGCCACTATCCCGCTTTAGTTCCGTGTTCGTCCGGCTTTGGCGAGGACTGCAAATATTTTTCGCCTGCTGCGATCGCGATCACAATGCTCCTCTTTATTCGGATATTTATTAAGGCTCGTCTCCGGAAATTTATTGGGCGTTGTATCGCTTACGTTTATTTGTTTATAATTTTCTCCTTTGTTAATTCATTTTTAAGAGAAATTTTGACGGAAGTTGTAATTATTGTATACACGTTTATACAAATTTTTCTGAGTCCGTTAAAATTTTCTTTAAATTTATAGAAATTGTTTCAAGTCCATTGAATTTTTTTTTAATTTATACAGATTGTATAATCTGTATTCACCCGAAAATTGTCGCGATTGTCTTTCTTCTTACCAAGCCCATATATTCGAAGTTCAATATTATAGCGCGACGGCAGGAAATCGAATTAACCCCGGCGCGTAGTTATTAAGTAACTATAACTCTGCCGTAAGTAGTTGTTTAAACTTTTCAGAAAAGTTACCCGCCATATTATATACCGCGGGATTACTTCAGCGGACTTCGTCACAGGTGTGCGCCACTTCCTTTTCGTTTTTATGTTGCTGCATCTTGCGAGGCCGTGATCCCATGCATTTTTCCCCGCGTTTTCGATATTAACGTTCTTCCGATCGCAGTTTTCTCTTCCACATCGTTTTCTGATCCACGGCGTAAGTTTGTCTCATAAACGCTTCTTCATTATCGGACTCTTAACGAATATGTTAGAAGAATTACTTGTTTATGGTGTCTTGGAGGGGGGATGAGAGCTCCAGCCAATCACGAGGCCTCTGACCGCATCGTTAATGCACTGATATACGCAGAGAATTATTCATAAAATATTAAATTTCTATTAATGTCGCTTTTCAACTTCGTGTGCACAATTTTTATAAAATTATACATGGTCTTTTTTAAAAGTTGTATACAACTTCTATAAAATCGTGTATGATTTTTATAAAATCCTATATAATTTCCACAATATTGTACGTAATTTTTACGAAATTATACATCTTTCATAAAATGTTAGAAAACTCTATTTAACTAAAAAATGTCAGACGTTTTAGAGCGAGGTTAGGTTGGACAGGGGCACGTAGTCGAATTCCAAACACGGGGAACATTGTGTCAACGTTCGAGCCGTGCAGAGGGGCTGACTTAATTGTACGTATAAATATCGAGCAAGTCTGGGAATCGCTGAGAATATCGGCTATTGTCTCAGGAAGCCCACTCGTCGCGGAAACGTCGAGTGCCTCGATGAGGATCGTCGTTTCGAGTAGGCTTTCGAAACTGTGGAATAGTCGAGCCGCGGGAAATGACGCGACTCGTCCGTTGTTTTTTTTTCCCGTGGATATAAATCTTTTGTTCATTCGCCGCCGAGATAACTGGCGACGGCGCCTCGCTAAGCGGTCTGCTCGGTGACTCGGTCGAGGAGACGAGTTTTTGAGAATTTTTTCCTCGGAAACTGTAAGACCTTTTCAAATAAATTTACCGGTGTTTTAAAGGGCTTGGCTCGGACAGTGAGTCAGAATTTTTTTTAGTGGAGGCTTGTGGGATATTGCTATAATATCATTGGCGTAACTCTGAGGGAAAATTCTGAAATCTCAGCAGCTAATCAACGCTTAAGATCGGCGCATCGATAGCGGGGCGGGAAGTGGCGCGAAAGAGGCGCCCGTTTTCGTCGAACAATGCACTCGTCTGTTTTACAGGCCATCAATTATTCGCGGACACAAGGGTCCGGCGGCCATTGTCCAGAAATAATTTCGCGGGCTCGCGCGTTTGTTTAAAAGAATAATATCTATGCAAATGGCCGCAAACCGCCGGGGTGCCACGCTGCCGAGGCGCTACAACAACGCCATTAATTACATTTTCATTAGTTTACTCGTGGCTAGGGGGGAGAAGGAGGGAGAAGTAACCGGGCCGCGAAAGTTAGCCCGAAGTCCGCCGCTAGCCCGGGCCGCGAGTGTTTGCGAGACACGCCACCGCCGCGGGAACAGATTCATTTTTCCGTTTGCTTGCCATCTGCTCGACGCCGCTCCGCCTTCGTAAGATTTTCATGTCTCGTTCGCGAACGCTTCTAACTACAGTTTAAATACTTAAGATCCCTCCGGATACTCCATTCTCTTTTCCCTTCTCGCGCCAGAACCGCCGCGATTTAATATCCGATACCATCTTCCGGGCAGCTGATATTAAAAATTCTTTTTTTTTGGCTCTATCTTTAGTAAACATTGTTTGCAAATTACCAGAGGGCGTGCTCTTTGTCGTAGAGAATTTTACAGGGTGACGTAAGACAACGAAGAAAGGCTAGCGGGTGATTAAATCTGTATTTATTTGGAATAAATGATATACAGGTCCACGAGGATAACAACTTAGTCACCGCGATGGTATTTCATCATTATTTCCTGTCAAATGAAATTGAGAACGCCGCCAAACGCTGTACGCATTTAATTGTATAAAGTTTCTAAAATATATTAGCATAAATGTAGTTTAGCTATATCGTCTTCTTCCTTATTTTCTGAAATGCATTAGCACAAATATACCTTCGCTATACCCTGTTATTAAAATCCTTTTTGCACTGACGAATTTACTAGAAACTTTTGCAGGATAAAAATACAATTCATTGCAATAAACAATAACTAAATTGAAAACTATCTCCTCACGAAATTCGTTCACCGAACAACGAGCAGCGCGCGCTGGTAAATTCTATAAAAAATTCGCAGAAAGTTCCACAAGTCACAGCGGTAACGATGAAAAAAGCGATCGAAAATGGGAACAAATGTCGGTAAAAAATCGCAGCAACGGAGGTTGAAAAATTGGGGGTGGTTTTTTTTCTAAAACCGGCATTTTTGGGCGAATTTTCGCCGGCGGAAGAGTCGATGGTAGGAAGACGTGGCTGGGTTTTTGCGCCGTCAATTCCCGGTACAATAAATTGCGCTCGTTATTGAGGGTATCGCTCAAAGGAGCCCTCGGCCAGCGAGGTTAGGTCACGGGAAGAACGGGCGGTGGAGGGAAGGTGGAGGGTGGACGGTTGGACGAGGGTGAAAAAGGAAAATCGGAAGTGAGACGCGAGTCAGCAGAAACACGGCGCATTTTGTAGCCCGGTGGGCGTCGGCAAAAAGCGAAGCTTACGAAACAAAGGGTTGAAGCGTCACATGTTTTTCCTCGTTAAGCTGGCTCCACTTAGGCAGATTGCTTAATTAACTCATCTAATTATACGGGAGCCGGTGGCCTTAAGTCCCGAACGCGTTCCCGAGGGACGCGAGTCGTCGCAGAGACCGCGCCGACCCGTTGACTCTAATTTCTCCCTGCGATAAGTCACCGTTCGTTCGGCTGTTTCCCTTTCATTGCTCTCTCTCTCTCTCTCTCTCTCTCTTTGTGTGTGCTATTCTGGCTTCAAAGAAGCGATATGACCCTAATATAACCTCAATTGCTGCATGATATGTCGTATGATGTTAACTTGACATAGAGTTGCTTGATGGAAAGCTGTATGGTGCTGCAGAATAAACGATGCACTTGTTCGATGCACTTAAATTTCATTAATCTCTTACCACCCGAAGCCAACCCAGGGTTTTAAACTTCCCACATACACTTGAAAAACGTGTCAATCTCCTGAAAACACTCGGATCTATTAAAATCGCAGCAGAGAAGATACCTGGTGTCCGAACGACGGTCAAAAGTGTCCCCGAATCGAATTAAATCGTGACAGTGTTGCCTCTCTGGTTTTTAGAAAGAAAATATTTTGCCAAAATTTCGTCTACTTTGACTAGGAACGTAGTGGCAGAGAAAATCCGGATAATCCGGTCTTCTTTTCTCCCCCCATTCAACCGCATGCAAAAACTCCGTCGAGAACCGAGGGTAGCGCAGATATTTAGCAACGGAGCGAAATATTTTCGGACCTACCAACGTGCCAAAAATACAAAGCTGTGCTCGAAACTATTCCTAGTGTCTTCGTGAAATTTAAAAAGCGATTTCAGCACGGATCTCGGCCGATACGAACGATGATCCATTCTCTCTTGCTACTCCGGCGAAACTGGCTAGATAAAATCGAGCTTTTCCCGGTGAGCTGTCAAATGGTCCATCGTCGGATTAATTCGGTCTCAGGACGTTTGCTCCTCTTGTCCGGATCAAGCGTATCAGATTTTAAACTTCGTACGAGCCGCTAATGGGACACGACACGTGTAGTTAGCGGACAACGGAGGACTTTTTCAGAATTTCAGGACTTTTTTCAGAATTTTTAGAATGATCGGCGGGCAGGTGAACCTCCGGTAAGATCGATAGGCGCGTCGGAAATCGGGGATCGAGGCCGGAAGTCGTCGAGGATTCAGACGATCTCGTTAGTGGATCGGCAAGTTTCGATTGGCCATTAGATACTCTATTGTTGTGCTTACGGTGGGGTGGGCCGTGGAAATGTCCTCCTGTTGATTCCTACACCGTGGCCAATGATTTCCACGCCGGCGGTCCCGCTCGGCGACGATCTGCTCGACCGAAACACCGACTACTCGTTCCTCCATTATTCCGATCTAATTGACCATGGACGATACACGAAATTGCCGTGCGCGCATTCGGCCCAGGAATTTGCTTCCATGGTTCCTTCGAACCCCTCCCGGCCCTACCCCTCGGGAAACGATCGGGAAACGATCGGGAAACGACGGCCTTTTTCGGTACGGTAACCTTTCGACCCGCGGTAATTCCTTCGTTACCGATTCCCTTTCGGCCTCCTTTTATTCGATCCCCGGCGACGGGATCCCCGCGATTCAATGGAATATCTGCAGATTCTATGAATAGCTCGAGTTACGATCGTGATTGGAGTCGTATAGGCGCCGGCGTAACCTGCAATTCGTATCACATTCTTCTCGAAATTGTATTGTAGTCCACTTTTGTTATATATAGAGAAAGATTGCCTCGTATTTGGACTTTATTGTTGCCAATCGATCCCTCGTCACTTCTGCGGACGAAGCAATTTTTATTTCGCGGGCTTGCAGATCGTAGACGCAGGTGGATCCGGCGGTGACCGGGTCAGTTTGACCCAGGTCATTCTATTCGGTAAATGGAATTACAATTAAATGCTATTACCTAAAAAGAGCATTAAGTACAGTTGAATAAAATAAAAATTAAAAAATACGATTGAATCAAGTAGAAGTTGAATAAAGTCAAGCAAGATAAAAAATAAATAATAACTAGCAGATTTGATTCTCCACTATAATTGACAGTGCAGAGACAGAAATAACGTAACCTCGAGATTTTTCAACGCCGCCGGTCGATTAATAACCGTGAAAGCAGTGTTTTTCACAAAGTGTCAGGTGATCCGCTTCTATTAGGCGAGGGAAATTTTTCAATATCGGGATATTATACAGAGGGAACTTTCTCTGCGGCGCGAACTATCTCGGGAGTTCGGAACTATAATGAACAAAGTTAACTTATTTTCGTCGGAATTATTATCGGTCTCGGATCGGAGTCACTAAATTACGGTCCAGTTATTATCGGACCCGGTGATACCGTTGAAATTCGCCCATTGGGGACGCGCGACGCTATCGCGACTTCTTCGACGATAATTCTGTTGAGACCGATTTCCTGGATCTGCGTCGCTTCGGCTGGCACCGTCGACGGAGTCGTTTTATCCCGCACCATAGGCCGAAACGACGTTAACTATAGTTAACTATAGGCCAGAGCCGACAAGTTTTGTTTCGAAATGAAATGATATATTTCATTTATAATTATTAAAATTTAGTAAATTCGATCATGAATTCGATAATAGCGACAACGAATCAACAACAGCGATAAAATAGTCTCGTTTGCAGCTACTCCTGCAACAATTTATTCCTCTACTGCGCAAGAGAAAAATGTACAGATTAAAGTGCAGGCTTCCATTTAAAGAAGTTATCCTCCAAATAGTTTCAACCGGGTTGCAGCTCTCCGCGATATACAGAAATTGCGAGATATCCTCGAATATCCTCTCGAAAACGTGTCAGGTATTTTTTCAGAATTTTTGCACCACCGTAATAAAAGGAACAATGGGAGGATTTACAATTTCTCTCTGTAACTATCCTCCCAGGTCAGATATTTTTTACCGTCTTTTTCGGCGACAGTTCCATATGAAACATTTTATTTGTCAGATATCGAACTACCGTTGAGTTTTCTTACGAATATAAGAATATCCACACGGTTCGTGAAACGATCCGGCATGTAATTTCGTGTAATTCGATACGTCATCCGATATGTAATGTGCTTTAAATGTATTGGGGAACACTGTCCGGCGAGAAGCTTCCGAAAAATCCCGAAATCCGGCCGAAACAGTTTCTCGGCCGCAATCTAGAGAAACCGGCCGGTCCCCGGGAACCGAAGGAGCGTGTTCCAGGGGCTGAAATGTATATCGAGGTTAAACACGAGCCGGAGAATTCGTCGGCGCCGGATCCGCGCCGCGCCGCGCCGGTAAATACGTTAGCGTGCAAACGTTCCGACGGATTTAAATCGCCGGCAGACCGACGTCGGATAGACGGAATGGAAAATGGAAAATAAAGAACGCCACTGTGGGACCGAGTGATTGCAGCGGACGGATCGAATTCGAAGCCGCGTCGCATGGTGGAGGATGAGCAATGATTATTCCATAGTACAGTAATCATTGCGCAATAAGTATATACTATTTTGCAAAGGTATTTACTGCTAGATATTCTGTAATATTCCAATATCTTTATGGTTTTGCATTTGTAAAATTAAAGTTGACTTTTTCGAAAAATAGACATTTTTCAATATTATCGGACGATCAACGAGCTACCTTCTGCATCAATGGCGATGTTACCGATAAGGGAAGGAAAGATGAGATTTCTATGGGCTAAACGAATGAAAGATGGCGTAACAATTTATTCAATCTTTCCAGATAATGCTTCAATAGATTAGAGTTGATGTAATATCTTGAGCTTGTTACCGGCGCTCGCGCAACAGTTGCACCCAATGTATAGAAATGCTTCTCATTATGAGCACGGCATTGTGCTCGCGGAAAATTGTCAGTCAGCCTGTCTATTAGGAACAGATCGTTTCGAGTAGCTCCGATAAGATAGGAAACAATTTCGGGGAATGGGCTGCTCGTGCTGGCGCATCAGAGGAATCGATGGGAGCACTCGCGATCTTCTAATTCGCCTCGAACATCGCCTGCTCGATATCCTAAACATGCTCAATCTGGCCGGAATCTACGAACTAATTAATCTCGATGTATAACAACGGCGCGAGTATACGCACGCTTGCGGTGTTCAACATTTGGTGGACTGTAAAATCGAGGTACAAGTTCAGAGTTGCCACAGAAAATATTTAAACAATAGCTGAGAAGAGAATAAATAATTTTCCAACTGACTCGGACTTGGATTTATACCTACAATTAAACTCTAAATAAAACGGTACGAAAATTGAAAAATATTAAAACTATTGACGTATTATTTATGCTAAAACTAGAATATAAATTCAGAATGAATATTAAAGAATTTTTTAAAGGATAGTTAAAGAAAGAATAAATAATTTTTCAGCCACCGACAACCGGAACCAATGGCAGAATAAACTTAACGAAATAATTAATAAGCATGGGATTAAATAGAGTAGAAATAAGAATATAAATCTGTGGAATTTTCTCGCGGCGAAAGTTTGAAATACTTTAGAATATGCGAACGAGTGTCAAGGGAACAGGCGTGGAGAATTTCTATTCACTTTCAGCGAAATGAATTCATAAGGTTGCTTAACTAATACTTGTTGCTCCATTGTGCAAGAACGACTTTACAGCAGACGAAGGCGGACATGTTAAAGAACAGGGAGAAACGCTCATAGGACCCTCGCGGAACATTTGTACAACACTTGAGGTCTTTGCAAGTGGATACTTGCGGGAACCTTGTAGAACTCGAGCAGAAATGCTTGACTTGTTTCAGCCTGTGCAAGGGAGCACTGTTAAACAGAACATTATTTAGGGCAGATGAAATGTAACTCTCCGAACATTGATAACAATGATTGAACAATCGCTGACATTCCTCGTCGCGAAGCGTGCCATCGATCACGGTATCCGCTTGGGCAATTACGCAACGGTTCCAAAACGAAGCCGGCGCGGTAGACAGAAAGCCTCGAAGAGGAAGGAGCAGAAGGACCGCGACTGAAACGACCAAAAAGAAAGAGTGTCCGCAGTGGCGCGTGGGTGGGGCGCCGGAACAGAGGGCTTTTAAACGAGAGGTAACAGCAAAAAGCTCGTCGAAGGGGATGTAAAGATAATTAGAGCGGCGAGGCCGCGCAGCCAGGAAGGCTTATATTCCCGCGCAATACTCGTTAAAACAATCGTTACGTACTCATAGCGGCTCATTAACGAAAGTTTCGGTTCCTACGATTCAATTACCGCTCTCGGTTTTAATTGCGTCTGTCTATCCAGCGTGGCCAGCGGCCCTCCGCTGTCCAGGATCTCGGAAGGGAGTCTTTATAATTATTCCGACGAAAAATCTTCCCGCAGGATAATTTCCAGAGCAGATTCTTGGCTCGAGGAATTCCGATTCGGCGCTAATTGTTGCCGTTGGAGATCGTTAGATCGCGAGGCTTGCTCCCAGGCACGTGGAAGCTGGCCTGGAAATTTCGCCAGGGTCTGGGTGCCGCTGGCTGGGCGCACGGCCCTGCTTCCAGGGCCGAGAGGAAATTGCTCCTTTGAGATTTACTCGAACGTTTGAGATCGCCCGGACTCCGCAGCCCTTTCCGAGAGCCCAGGAACGGCAGCGATGCTCCCTCCCTCCCGCTCCGGGACCCTCGACACCTTCGGAACCTGACTCTGACGCGACTGCATTATTCAACTATATGCAACTGTAACAATTTCATTAATAAAGCGAGACGATTTTTGTCTCTTCTATCTACCCAGTTAGTTTAATTCCTATACAGGAGAATTAAAGTAGTAATACGATTGAAGTAGAAGTTTCAGAATTTTTTAGATTTTTCAATTAGCTGCGTTATGGTTGAAAAAAATGAAAAACTACTTTCTCGACGTTTGTTCGCGTGACGGAGCAATTTCTGCTGAAATTATTTATACTTTTGGTTCGTATTTAGTGGATTATGCATGGAATCTTCGTCTTATAGCGCGAGGCATTAAAAAGCGAATTCCCCATGCGAAATTCCTCGCACATGAGATTGCCTCGCGGCATTTGTCGGGTCATCAACTCGGACACAAAAGACAATATTCTCGGCAGTAACAGCGCGCAGCCACGGTATAGTTCGCCGTGAACTCTTCGGGCAGCGCGGTGATACACCGAGGAGACAGATATTAAATCCGCATCTGTGTATGCCTGCATAAATTCCGTCGCACGCCAATATTAATTATTTCCACGATCGTGCAGGGATCGTTAGTTGACCGTTAAGCGAGCCACAGATTGTTCCGGGTAATAGCCGACGTCCATTATTACCAGCCACGTACCTGGCCCGGTCATAAAGCTCCGATTAGGCAACCGCAGACTCAGACAATGACATTGCGGTATTTCTCGAGTGACGTTCACCTAAGTTCTGCTACTGTTGACGACGATGATTTCCGGCGGAGAAAGAAAACCGCTTGTGGAACGCTGCGATCTCGAAACTCGACTGAATTGTTGTCGCGATCATGCTCGGCACGATGGACCTACCAGTGTAACCGGACAGTGAATCGATTATTTCTCTTTGGTACAAATGTTTAGCCGAGCTTAAGAGCGTCGTATCGAAAATGGTCGCTTTTGTGAACGGCCCTGCCGTAGCAGCTTACGGAATCCTCGTTATCCTACCGGCGGACGTCTCGACAGGATCACCGGAACGTCAACGACTTTCCTAGCCGCGACACGCTCGAGGAATTCGACGTCGATCAGACGTTCAAACTTGCCGAACCGTCCCACCGGCCGAAAGTTTCTCCGTTGCAAATGCATCGTGCTTGGGGAATCGCCGGGGAGGGATTTCTCTGTCGAAACTTGCGTTTCGGGACGATTTTGCGGTTTGTCGACTGTTAGTCTCATATCGCCCATTGTCAGCTGAGACACCCGACGCCATTTTCACAGTTTTCGCAAAGTGCAGTTCGTCGGATGCACTGACTAAAACAATCTTGCAATGCGAACAATTCGTTCTGTGCTTCGCTATAGTACGCACTTGTTGTTTAGTAATATTACATTAAATATATTGAAAATTATTTAAGTCGACTAAGAACATAGAATAGCAATAGAATTATGCACCAGGAGTGTGTAAGAGTCCGCAGTGATCTAGTGACGAAGATACTCGATTAGTCAGGCGCCCCTAATCGGCTCGTTGCAGCCGCTATAATAATTTCTGCGCTGCGATCATTCGTCTCTCGGTGTACGCACGGTCTTACGGTAATTTCGGCATCCGGCATTCATTATACCGATACGAAAACATCGTGTGTGCATTCAATTTTCCGTGTTTTAACGCAACTCGGAGCTGCATGGAACGCGGCCGCCACGGTCGCATAAATTAGGCAGATGAAATTTGTCAGAATTGTAATCGCGTGTTCGTGCGATTTTCTGCCGCATGCGATGCGTCACGGCGCGAAACGCAAATATTGCCGGGAATTATATGGAAATTGATAATCAGCCGAAAAATTCGAGCGCCTCCCTGTCTCCCAGGGAATTTTTCATAATATTCGGTAATCCGCAGTTGTTTCGTTTGTTTAATTTACATCGTTTATTTTTTTCGTTAACGCAAACGGGAGATCAATGTTTGCGATAAATTAAACTGCTGAACTCGTCTGGGCCAGCGCTTCCTGACGAGCAAACAAAGTGCACTTCCGGAGCTTTTTTTACAAAGCTCGTGTTTGCGCATCGATCGAGCCGGGAGCGACGATCGACCGTCTCTCGTTCGATCAATCAGCACCTGGCGTAGCTTAACCAGCGCTGCAAATACACGAAATCAAACTACAACGAAAGCGAAATATTTGCGGACTGGCGAACGAGCGACGATAACATTTTTCAATTAATGGTATTTAAGAAAAGTTGAAATCTGAAGCTGGATCATAAATAATAATTTATAATGCAATAATGTAAGTGCGATATAATCGAGAAGATGGACATTTATTCTGCTTCATGGTGTCACCGTATCACGGTCACGGTGTTATGGTGTTACGAGCGATTCAAGCAACATTTTCCTTTGCGAAAACGCGGGCCAATCGCAGACGAAGGGCGGGGCGTGGTACCGGCCGTTTTTCGTTAATAGCTCGTCAACGAAGCGACGTGAAAGATTTTCGCAAAGGGAAAAGTTGCCTCGAATCACCTGAACTATACGTTCGAATGCTCAGAACGATATAAAACGGTGTTCACAGTTTCCGCGTGATTGCGATTCGAAAGACGCGGCTGGTTACACGTTCGGAATTCATTGTTCTGGCAGGTGGAATTATCCGTTTCGTTAAACAGCCGGGCGTCGATGATTTACACGTGTCGGGAATATTCTGAAATAATCGCGAACGCGTCGCACGCTGCGAATAAAACACTGGCAATGGCCCTCCGCGAAGCTGATCCCCTGTTTAGCGAGCCGCCGCGCCGTTTCCCTGATAATTAATTAATTATAAATGCCTGTTGCAGTAAATTCACGCAATCAGCGCCACGGCCGCTCCCGTAGCCAACAAAAATCAACGCAATTAACGTTACGTTGTTTCTCGGGGAGAAAACAGTGCCGTGATATTTTATGCGCGATATTTAGAACGAACTCGATGCGGCCATTATAATTATCACTGGATTTACGCGACTGTTTTACGATGCTTCGGTTAAATAGTGGGTGTTCCGGTTCTAATGGATTACTGCATTTATTTCTAACGCTACAAGTGGTCGCTACAAGAATCTTAAAGTCTCGTTTGAAATAAAGTGCTTGCACAGAATCGAAGAAGTGCGGACTAAGAAGATGGGATTAATATTGTATCGTTTGCGAGAAGCGTCGATGTGAGACGGAAGGTTTTAGTATCGCCTCGAAGAGGCAAGAAGAGTCAAGGAAAACAGAAGCCCAGCCGGTGGTCCAGTCATTAATCGCGGAGATAGGGGATTGACGGTGGTTCATTGTACGTGCTGGAACTGAAACGGAGCGGAGAAGACGTTGAGAGACGTCGGGACACACGGTAGCCAGGAATTAAAGGACCTCCCCGTTGTCGGCGCGGAGCTGTCATTGATAGTTGTGATTAATGTGCGATACCTTTCCGTGATAACTTGATTATGCGGGTGGCTGGATCTACCTCGCCGAATAGAGGCCAATCTTTGGGAATTTTTTCAGAAGAATATACTCGGTGTTTTAATCTCGCATTTGGCAGAGCGATTAGGTGATACCAGTCGAATGAAATAGAATTTTGTCGAGCAACAGTATCAATTTTTGTCGAAGTTACACCATTGGTAAAAAGGACACGCAATTCTATCATTTTGCGTTCCAGAAAGACCGACGGTAATCATTTAAGAAGAACGTTGTTTCTCGCGGAAAGAAGTATTATAGCATCGAAGCAATCGATACAGCTTTCCAGAAGAACCTCCTTTGTGCTTCAGCAACGGTGCACCGGCAGCAACACCGTCTACCGAGAAACTGTCCAAGGGGAAAAAGGAGATCGATCCTCGGGGCAATTAATTATTGCCATCTTTGTCCTGTTCTCGAAAGCACAGGCTGCCGTAGGTAAAAGTACACGCGATGAATTACTCAGCAAGCTCTCGCGCGGGGCACCTGCTGATTCCCGGACGAAATCCGTCATCAATCATATCAGAACGCCTCGTACGTTGTTCCCATCGTTGCCTGTGTGTTGCCCTTTATTATCCCGTGTTTCGAGTCTTCATGAGATACGGTAATGAATCAATTTAGAAACGGAATGGCCTCGCCGAGAACACCGCGATAGTTCAGTTACATTGGCTATCTTTTTTCTCGTTTATTTCCATACTCTTTGTTCTCGTTCGACGCGTCAGACTCGTAAATGATTGGTAGATTTTTAATTTCCCGCTGCCATGATACGGCGGTGCAGCTTTATGGTTTTAACTTGCGGCGTTCCTATGACAAACCAGATTTCACGGCAAATATTTTCTGAACTGTTCATCCGCGTCATGGAATATTGTTATTATTATTTCGTTGACTTATTTCGTCTGTGGATTGGCGACTTTATTTGTTGCCGGTAGCTGATTAATTTATTGCCGCTAAATCACTGCGCGGTGTTGATAAATATGTTTGTCGGGAAATAAAGTCGAAGACTTGTCTGACCATTGTCAGTTGTTTCTACTTATCGGAGTAATCCAGCACAGTGGTATAATATTATATATTTCCGAAAGCTATTTCTTAAAAAGGCAAAGTTATTTAGTAAACGATTTAGTTGCCGAGACTGCTAGTTCCCGTTTCTACTGGCATCCCATCGCCGTCGTGTTTTTCTTTCTCAAGACCACTGTCCCGAAAGCTGGTTTAAAATATCAATTTGATCGTATCGAAAAAGACAAACACGGCAGATTTAATACATAAAAATCAACAAACGAGTTTGTTTTAAAATGAGTAAAACAGAATATCCGATGGAAAAAAATTGCAATAAAATTTGAACAAGCTCCGGTGGAATTTGTTTTGGACAATTGTGGAGTTCGGTCGCTTTCCATAATCAATGTTAACATTCGGTGTCGCTCGTCGGTCGGAATCGTTCCGACGACACGCTGCCCCGGCTGTGACCGTTTTAACGGTTATTGGTCGATGAACAAATTTATTGTGCAGCTCTGACGCGCGTTCCGTGCACGCGCGTATCGCACATTTTTCATTCGGTTATGTCCGCAATGGGGGATATTCGAATAATCCGGAACACTTTCGGGAACAAAGCCTCTCCGCGGAGGGGGGATAGTCGAGCCGCGCGACTAAACGTCGCGGCTCCACTTGTTCATCGATTAAATAGTCCACAGGTTTATTCGCATAATTGTCCTTTAGAAATCCGAACAGCACTCCAGACGGAAATGTTCTCTCCAACGAAAACTCGCGCATTCGATTTGAAATCGGTGAATGCCGCGGCGTGTTTTAACCCGCTATGCAATTTATTTCAAATGAAATTGCATCCAGTACAATTTATTACCTTTACAAGTTTTTAAATTTCTCTTAAAATTTATGAGGTTTTTACGGGGTTTTTATGGGCTTCATCGCCTTCGTATCGTGTATATTGATTCTTACTTCACCGAGCTATTCCATCACCGAATTTCACTGAATTCCTGACGCGCTCTACGTTGGAACGTGTTGCTGCTGGACTACACCAAGATAACTCTCGAGAAAATTGCAAATCACTCAACATTCCGGGTACCGAATTTTGACCCTTCGCAACCGATTCAAAAATAGAGAAAAATCCCAATCCACCGCTTGGTAATTTAAGAGAGGAGAAATCATAAGAATGGACGCTTCCTCGGTCAAGAATGCTGAAAAGTCTCTCAGGGGACTCGACTTTTAAACGCTGATGCGCGTCTTACCGTGGACGTCTTGACGTTTCCGTCGTCACCGCTGTCCACGAAATAATTTCTCAGCTAAAAATACACGCCGCGCACCGAGAAATCCGCTAATCGCCGGGAAGCTGTCGCATCGAAATCCGACAGACAGTTCCTAGGTGTAGCTGAAAGTTGCAATATCGAAATCCGACGGCGGCTCACATAACCGAAATGTCTCGCAGCATTTTAAGGGATTATCCGGCGAATCGAGTTCGATGTCACTGAACTGCCACTAAATTTCATCAGGCTGGATGTAAAGTTTCGGGCCGGATAGGAAAACCGTCCGGATGTTTCCTAGTTTGTCAAACTTCTCCGCGGGATATAAGTTGTCGCGGCTCTCTCGACGACGGAATACCCTCGTTTCTTATTTAACCTAAGTCGGACATGATCGTCTTCCGCGGAGCTCGCTGCGCTATCATATTCCGGAAAACTTGCTGTCGATGTCTGCGAAAGCATCACGATAATTAACGCGTTTAGCTGGTTAATATTTCGCAACAATTTTTCATAAAATCAAGTCGAGTCGTCTTCCTCGTTTTAAATAATTATTAAATAATTTATTTCCAATGTCAATTATTACTTTTTAATATTTATATTCGTTCTAGTTAGATCAGAATATGTATTCAACGAATATCTAACAATTTGAAATGAATCAATTATTTTTATATAAGTAAAAAGATCGGAAATAATTTTACATTTATTAGGAAATAATTCTCTTGTAATATTAAAACAGGGACACTTTTCGGAGGAGTACGGTGAGTGGCAAGAATCATTGGAGCCCTCCGCTGATAATCGGGCGGCTGTGAAAATATTGTACAGGGGTGGCCACCGCGGGGGATGATTAATTTCGTTGACACCAGGGATCGATAATGGAGCAGCAATTTTTCTCGAAGGACTTCAGGTGTAATGGACTACTGGGGGCTAACAAAGAAACACGGGCGTCGTTTCCGCGGCTGAGGAAAAAATCGGTCGATAACTTCTCGGCAACGTGGAAATAGAATTAAATGGCGCAGGTGGCCGGGAGCGATGAGTCGTGACTTGGTTATTGAAACAGGATCGCGGTGATCCCGCTGAAGAACCTCCGGGATATCCTCCGGAGACTTAACGAATTCACCACGGCCACCTGGATTCCGTTCATCGATGGGGTAAACCGCCACTTCCGGAATAGCAAACCGTGCTCTCTCAACAATAAAAAAAAAGAAGCAGGCAAGGTGCTCCATCTCGAAAGGAGGAAACTTCGAAGGAAATATAAAGCGGAAGCTGAAAGTAAATGAGGTGACAAAAGCTGGCACGACTTCCTGAAAACACGGACACGACGCCGAAAGGAGCTCCGCCAATAAAAATACTAATAAAACACGCTTATTACAGTGCTAAAAAATAAAGTAGTTCGAGGACGCCGCTCTCGTTGGAAACCAGGAAACGTCGCGGTATTATCTGGCCACGAAAACTGGCCGAAAGTCGAGAAGCGTTGTTTAAAGTGCGAGGAGAATTGTTAAACTGAAATTGAAAATTCTGAAATATTATATTTACTCCTTTATATGTATATTTTATTCTACTCGACTAACTTTGTTCTCACAAATAAATAATACGAGAAAGAATCATTTTGGCCAGCTTTTGGAGGTAAACGGTCCACGATATGCGAGAGGGAATGTTCGGAATGGCGTCCGGGGAAGGGTTGGGGGTTGGGGGGTGAGGGGAGGGGGCCGAGAGTGCGAACGTATAACAGATTCCATTTAATTTGGAATTTTAGATGTGTCACTTTCGCGTTCTGTCACGCACAAATCTGAATTTGATTGGGGCGGGTATTCAAATCACGGATATTCGATCCTGCTCGGATCGAGCATTCGATATTCGACTGCTGGCTTTCGAGGAATAACCTCGTGTTTTTCGAGATATCTGCCGTTGACCCATCCAGCTTTCGATATTTCACTTCCGGTAGCCGAATTGTCTACACGCGCGGGCCGCTTCTCTCCGCGTTCCCCGATTCTTCCGATTTCCCCGAGTTTGATGTTGAGCTTCCCATATTTGGCCGGGGATAAGAGCGATTTCAGCGTTTAACGGGGACATGCGGACCTCGCTTCGCTCAATTTTTCGCCGTTTCACGGTTGGAACTCGTAAGCTGTGACTATTGGACTGCCAGTTTTATGAAACATTAAAAATTACTGGAACGATCGAGCAGCGAAGTCATCCGAAGAATTTAACCAAATTTCTAGGTTAGGTATAATTCACGAAAATCGTCGGAAATGTAGTTTCACTTAGCTCGTATTCCTTGCGATCGATTCAGAGATTTTTTATTTCATATTAAAGTCGTCTTTAGCCAAACGACTTTAACTAATGTCAAGACTGAGGATTTTTAAAAACGTTTTACCAATTCACTGTCACTGTCTAGAATAAGAATACGTTATCCCTGTCTACCTTACCGATGCCGGATTCAGGGCTTAGGCCCGCCCGAACAATTACATTCCACAAATCCACGACAACAACGTAGAAAACGGGGATAGAAACTGGCGCAGTTCGTTAGGCGGAAGCTTGTTGCCCGTTGGAGGAAGCCTCGGTGCCTCCTAAGGGCCCCGATCTTAATTGACATTCTTTTGTCCAGCTTCCCGGCGGGGCAGCGGGTACAGACAGATTCTTTCAGCTTATTGCAGTAACCATGTATAGTTTATGGGGCATTTAAGAGGCGAGGCTGCATAAACGGGGCCGCGGCCGCAGGTGGACTCCCGCAGGAACGGCCAATGAATTCTTCCCGGGGAAAATTGCTCGTCGCGCACGAAAATGTTCATGGACACTTTCTTCATCGCGACGGCGTAAAAGTCGGCCGCAAATTCCCGGACTTCGGGCCGTAAAAGTGTTATTGACGGGACGCTGCACTAAAGTTGGTCCTATGAAAAATTTTGCTGCGATCGTTACACGATTACCGCGCCACGACGTTTCCCTTTCCCTCCTCCGCGCGAGCATTAACAACCGCCGCCATCACGTTCCTCGTAACTATTAGACGGTGTTATCGAATGAGAAACACGTCCGCGAAAAAACGTTTCCGCGTCGCTCTAATTCAGCTTTCGAATAGCGCGCCACTACCACCACCGTGAAACCTACTCGCGTTACGCTCGGAACTGTCACCTTTAGCTTCAATTTGAGAGTAATTGAGCCAAGATCGGTTCACGAGAACACACCTAAAAACCGTCCTGAACTGCCCAGCCGGGTCGAGCCACTACCCCTCCAGTCGATGGTCTCAGTCAAAAAATCAAAAAAAATTCAGGAGCGATGCTTTGTCATTCTCAGGGAGGCCGTCTTAAAGCAGGCACTCTCAGCTTCAATTTGAGCCTGATTGAGCCAAGATCGGTCCACTAGAACACAACTGAAATCCGTCCTGAACTGCCCAGCCGGGTCGAGCCACTACCCCTCCAGTCGATGGTCTCAGTCAAAAAATCAAAAAAAATTCAGGAGCGATGCTTTGTCAATCTCAGGGAGGCCGTCTTAAAGCAGACACTCTCAGCTTCAATTTCAGCCTAATTGAGCCAAGATCGGTTCACGAGAACACACCTAAAAACCGTCCTTAACTGCCCAGCCGGGTCGAGCCACTACCCCTCCAGTCGATGGTCTCAGTCAAAAAATCAAAAAAAATTCAGGAGCGATGCTTTGTCATTCTCAGGGAGGCGGTCTTAAAGCAGGCACTCTCAGCTTCAATTTGAGCCTGATTGAGCCAAGATCGGTCCAGTAGAACACAACTGAAATCCGTCCTGAACTGTCCCAGCCGGTTCAAGCCACCACCCTTGCAGTCAGTGGTCTGCTTCAAAAATCAAAAAAAATTCAGGAGCGATGCTTTGTCAATCTCAGGTAGCCTGTCTTAATAGCCGAAAGAGAGAGAGGGAGAGAGAAAGAGGGAGAGAGGGTTGGTCGTTTGTGTACATATATCGCGTAGCCTATCCCCAAAGTGAACGAACGAGAGCGCCCGCTCTCAAAATCGAGCCGAACGCGACTGGAAAACATTGTGTCGCTGGTGACAGAAAAAACAAACACGTCCGAAAGAAAAACGGGAATTTCTGCTCCCCTCTCTCCGCTGCCTGTCTTTCTGTGTGTGGGAGGGTGTGTGCGTGTGTGTGTCGGTAGTTAAAATTTCCGAATAAATTGTCGCTCGACAACCGGGGATTGAAAGCTTTCATCGGGCTCTTTCCTCGCGCTGCTAAATAACGAGGTTGCCTGCTATGCACAACAGATTCCCTTACACGTCCATTCAGCCCGCGATTCGACGGACAGGCAATCCCTTTCGTTCCCGATAATGAAATTGAAACTCGGCGGGGGGCTTCTTCGTGCGAAATGAAACTGGGTGACGCCGACGAGCCACGGGAATAGTTAAGGGGGTAGATTGAATTATTCAAACTTTCGCCGCGGTTCCAGACGAATCCGCGAAACTTGTTTGCCAATTCGATTGGCTCGCGAAAGAAAGGTCAATGATGCTGCTGTGAACGGGAGAGAAGAGGGAGGCTCCCAGGCTGAAGGTGGTGCTGTCGATGACCGGCTTTCTTAGTTCCGGTCGTAAGAACTTTTTTCGAATTTGATGGCTGTTACGTTTCCTTTAATTAAACAAACAATTGATAGCGTATGAAATATTTAACATTAATTGAAACAGTTTACATTAGATGAAACAATATTAAACGAAACAATTGACATGTCGTTGACAATGATTTAAAATTAAGATGACGGTGAAGTCTCGATTATCCAAACTTATTGCTAGATATCTAAACTTGTATCTTTCTGAATAAATGAATAAAATTTGTACAAGCAAACAGTGCGAAACAACTGACAAAATATTGTTTTAATACTGTATATTAAATAAATATTAAATAAATAAATAAATTTATTAAATAATATTGGAATATTTCTTTACAATTAATAACTTTTATTTGAAACAGTTGCACACTGTTTTCAAAATAAAAATACTGAAAATTCATACGTTCTGCTGCAAGTTTAAATAAAAAGTAACATTATTGAGACTTTAGTATTGATTTATTTACAACTACAAAGATCCAATGAAATACAAAAGAATAAAAACAGTTTAAAAATACTGTTGCATTAGTTCCGGCTCCATGATATCCTCCGGAATAAAAATAAACATTTGTATAGTTCAATTGCAATCGGAGCAGACAATGTTAATTTCGCACAGAGGTCCACGGTCGACTGACACTTCAGTTTGAAAAATGTTGCAATCGGATCGCGACGACGAGGGCATAAACAGAATTCGTGAACGGTTGCCGGCCGTTTGGTAAACAGTCCGGGGAGATGGTAAATAATGCCGAAAGTCTGGCTGGGAACTTGGTCGGAGCGTCTGGCTGGAAAAAGCGTTAGGAAATAATGGAGGAAAGTGATTTCCGGAAAGTTAAAAGCCGCAGATCAAGGATACCCTTCGCCGGCAGCCACTCGTTCCTCCCAGCTCCCCCGTTGCGCGATGTTTTTTCGTTCTCGTGAAAAAGAAGTTGGCGAAAAGTAACGCGAGGCAGTGCCTCGGCCGTGTTTTCGCTTTGCTCCTCGAGTCCTCGTTGCCACCCCACGAAATTACGCGCGACAGTCGTTCTCAGGTATTATCCGTTGCTGGAAAGATGGCATAGAAAATTGTAGGACAGATTTCCACCGAGCCAACCGTGCCAATGCCCTCGCAGAAGCACGGTAAACGCGTTTCCATTATTCGCAGAAACGATGCCTCCAATTAGTCTCCAATTTCAAGGAAACAGGGGACTCGAGACTGGCTGATTGCAAACAAGCATCGCCTCCCGACTCCTGTCACCTTCTCGCTCGTCCCTGGTCTCCTCCTAGCCTTTTCTTCTTTGTTTTCATTCCAGACTTTGGATTACTATCCCTTATTACCCCCTCGACAGAAATTCCGTCATCTTTTCAGCAACGAATAACAGTACTCCCGTACTGCGCCGATTCTTAAATAATCGCGGAATCTTTTCGGAGCTGTTTAATCATTTACCGACGCTCCATTAACGTCCGCCAAGATGCTACTTACCCGGCAACTTACACCGACTGCCTGCCCAAGAGTCACTTTAAACTTGCTAACTTCTGCTTTGAATATCATTCGCCTCGATGGAACTTTGCGGACGGAGTTGCTGCGACTGTTTTTCTATTAGGGCGAGCATGCTCCGGATATTTTCGATGAGACGGCGCGGTTATGTTTGTTTCATTAGCTGTTGCAAATAAGTCAGTTTTTTTCAAGTTTGACGGAATTACTTGTAGTTTTGCGAGACGTTGTTTACTTGTTAACGATAGAAATTTGTGGATGAAATAACGTTACAATTTTATGTTAATTATGAAATTACAGTCCTTAGGATTTTATTTCTTTACGACAGAATCGAATGGAGGAAAATTACGAAATAATTTTATATAAATTATGAAGGTACAACCCTTGTAATTTTGTGTATTTACGACGAAATCGAGTGGATGAAATTGCGTTGCAATTTCACGCGGAATTATGAAAATACATTTACGACCCTTATGCACCCTTATGCATTTACGATAAAATTTAATGGGGGAAATAATGAAATAATTTTATACAAATTATAAATCTGTGACAATCGTGAAAAATTCATGAAAAATACATTTGTTCGACACCAGTTCCTTACAATCTATCCACAGAATTTTTATTCAACGATGGAGTATATTTACTCTAATTTGCGAAATAAATTGCCTATATTTCCATTGACTTTTCTACTCGGCCTTTCATCGCTCGACTAGGATAAACGTGTCGACTAGTAGAAACGGTCTCGCGTCGTTTTACCCCGACGGACTAACCGAGTTTCGGGGCAGCGACAAAAGCTCGCGTTCGACTGGGGCGAAAATCATTAGCGTGGCACGCTCAATTGCTTCATAATTCCGCGAACGGGGCTTTTCTGCGCGCGAACGCGCGGCGTGGTCGCTCGAAAATCAGTTGCCGTTCGCTCGTCGAGCGAGAACGGTCGCCGTTTGTTTTCGGTCAACAATCGAATCGTCATTGACGCCGAAATCGTTTTTGCCCGGCCGATCGACGAAATAATATTATCCGTGTCGGTTGCGCGCGACCCGATTGGTCGCGGGCTCTACCTACCGAAAAACACCGGCGGAAAAATGCCGACGATGTCTGTCGACGGTTACACGGCTAAACGCCGGGAACAATTGTTACGGCATTACGCGCGCAAAGTCCGCCGCGAAATCGCTTTATATCGCGCGACACAGTTCCTCCTATCCGATCCTGGCCCGGTAAATAATCTGTTACGTAATCGGTGTCTACGTCATCGTACAATAACAATGCTAGAATTTTCAAGATAACTTTATTTCGCAGAAAACAAATATTTACGAGGTCTTGGTTAGGTCTTGGTTAGTTCTGAAAAAACTGTATGTAAATATTCAGAATTTTTTAAAACGAATAATGTTTTTCTGAACAACAGGAACGTCTAACGTTGCATAACGCGTCCGCAAAAGTGTTTCGAAACGTCGAAGGCCGCAACGACGAATCATGGCGGCTGCTGTCGGACAGGTATTAATGTCGGCCGTCTGTTTCCTCGGAATTTCTGTTTCGACACGTTGCAGTCGAGCGTTTTCCGGCATTAGGCCGTTATTAGGTGCTCATGAAATTTTCATGCGCCATGGTGTACGATCTGCAGGCCGTCGATTCCGAGACGGATAGCGCATTTTCAAATTGAGCCGTGTCTAAGGCAGGCTCATTAATATTCCTTATTGCAATTTTATGCGGCGAATGGTCCCGTGTCCCTTTCCCCGGCCGCTGATTAAAGACGCCGCGGCGTGTAATTGTTTTTGATCGGTGCATATTGAATTTGAAACGACACCCTGCGGTGTCCTTTCGCTTAGCGTAGACGCTTACGGTCCGTATATCGATTCCGGCTCGATACCGCATTTATGGAGAACGCTACAATTCGCGCGGAAACAGCGAGCTCTTTTCCCGTGTGCTCCGCAAATTATTTGCATACGTTGCTCAATCGACCCGGGGCTCTAATAGAATTTTTATTCCGACGAGTAACGTTCAATTGTTTAATAATTATCATTATTATGATCATTATGATATGTAAATCGTGGTAGAAAAGTATTCTTAGTATTCTTAGTATTCTAACTTATTAAAAACTTTTTCTAATGCACAGTTAATGATACAATGTAGAATGTGCTGATTATGGTCCGAAGCTTCTACCAGCTGGAATTGCCCTTAAGAGATAGTTGCCGGGAATAAAAATCGCGTCGCGAGTAACTACGTCGATCGAAGAATAGAAGTCAATAGAAATACCATTTCCGCGGCTCGGCCGTTTATGGAACTCGAAACTTCCAGTCGCGGAAATCGAAGTGCTCGTCTCGCGGAGCTAGACTGTTCATCGCATTTCCGCGTGCAAGTGGCCCGGAAATGCGCGTTCGTCATTTTTCCATGTCGTCGCGGGCGTCGATCGTTTAACGTCGCCTTCCTCCCGAAGAATACCACTCGCCCGGCTCGACGCCGTCGTCGTCGCCGTCGCCGCGACGATTCCAAAGGCAAACCGGCAATATGCCATAAAATAGAACTGTGTAATGGTCGATATAAAAAAAGGGTCGAAGCGAAGCAAATGAAACTCGTGGCCGGAGCTCGATTGCTCGACAAACATCCGCCTGCGCGATCGTTTCCGGAACAAAAAAGTTACATCTATACTCGTAACGCTCGCTCCCTGATTTCCGCGATGGAAATAAAAGCACTGCTAATTTCTCCGAGCATAGGCCATTTTCGGACGTAATGTAGTCGACTTCGATCGATTCGATTTTCTGCTCTTCGTACTTTAGTTCTCTTCAGATGGATTAGTCGTCTTTTATTTGAACAGAAAGAAAATATAGTCCCGCCAAAAATTGATCGGAAAAATAATAAAAACATTCTCGAATCCAGGTATGCGACATCACGAGTCCGAACGAGTCGAGTTTCGACTTTAAAAGTCGCCTCGAAAGCGTTCAGCATGCATTCGCAAATAAATAAGTCGACGCATTCTTGGTAGACGCGTTTCTAATCTCATATATGGAAGCAGCATTGTCTCGAGTAAAAGCAGCTTTAAAGCTCGATCGGTCGACGGAATCGTCGCGGCAGGAGTCGTTCGTGGTCGATTTGATCGAGAGCGAGACATCGGAGCGAGACCCGACGCCGTCGAAGAGGCGCTCCCGGCGCGAGTGCAGCTGGAAGGGGGCAGCGATTCGAAAATCGTTGGAACAGTTTTTAAGAGTCGGCTGCGTGGGTGGATCGCGCGGAACGGCGCGGTCTTTTCCGTTGGTGTTCCGTTGGTGTTCCGTCGGTGTGCAGTCATTTGCGCGGGGAGAAGCTGGCCGTGTATCGACTCTCGTTGCCGGTGCATTTCGCTCGGTAAAAGCCACCGGGCGAGTTGCAGACGTCGGTCGCCCCCGCAGCTTTTAAAGTTAAAGCGATTTCGAGGAAAAAACACACGCGCCACCCCGAGTACGTATTAATTCGAAGCTCCGCGTCCGGCTCGAACTGTTTCCCCTGCTGTTAGACGACTGCTGCCGTCCGCGGTAAAGGGTCTCTCGAACGCCGAATAATGCCGGATTATTTCCGGCGGGGCTTTAAACTCCGAACTCCGATAAACCACGATCGATACCAACAGGTGTAACACATACCTCCACGCGGCCCGGGCTAAATAGATTTCGACCGGGGTGCTAACTTCGCCCCGGGCACTTTTCTCACGACTGGCCACCCTTCGGCCACCCATCCTACCCATCCTGCCCTCGACCGTCCCGATACGCCTCGTTTTCGTTTTTCGTAATTCCGTTCGCAGCTCGTTCTCAAAAACACGACACCGTCCGACTGCTTCTACAATTGAACGTGATTTCCAGCGGAAATGTTCTCTCGAGCTGCTATAATTTATTCGAAGTTGTCGGGGTTCGTTTTCGAATTACAATTAATTTAGGAAGTTGAAGCCACATATTTTTAATAACAACGCGTGATCGCAGTGGCTCCAGAATGTTCTGAGAAAGTAAGAAAAAATGCAGGACATCCGATAAAACATTTAGCCTTTACGCGAACGTTTACGATAACAACTTTGAATTTTTAAGGGGCTCGCCGGCGAGGATGTGCGGTTTTTAGTAGTCGTAATCCGGCGAATTCAACAAATTTCGTTTCATAGCCGCGAATTTACGTGTTGTTGATCAAGACGAGCGCGACCACAATTTTATGGAAATTCGCGTCGGCAACGACGTCCTGCGGTAGTATACACCCACGGAGATTATGCCCGTGTGCGGACCGTGTTACCAGCGCGCAGAATATTCATAGAAAAGTCTACGGTCGAATTACCCGGCGCAAACTACGTGGATTGTGATTTATAATGTTATTGGACATCGGAATCATGACGCTGTTTAATATTCTCTACGATTGCCTGCATTCTCTGCTCTTCATTTTTTTTTAATTCATTATGTTATTACTTTTTAAACAGACTTCACGTTATTAATATCAATTCCACCCCTACTTAAAACAAATAACAAATTTTATTTTACGAATAAATGCTGTCGTATTTTCTCTACTTATATCCATTGATAATTACTTTGTAATATATTATATATGAAATATATTTATCATAAGCTAAAACTGCGCGACCGACGATTGCGCGCCGTCTGGATCGCTTCGTTCGATATTTACGGTGGCATCGTCGTCGTTCCTCGTTTTTACAACGACGGTAAACCGCGAATGAATCGCCAGTTCTCTCACGTGTGTCGTCTCGGCGTAAAAGCAAGCAAGGGAGGGAGGGAGGGAGGGCCGAGGGGGTGAAACCAGGCCAACGGGCTGCAATTAATTATTCGCGTTGTGTCTAAATGGCGGACAGTTACCGGTGCCTACGATTTTATAACGGCTGACGAGATTTTATGCCCGTCCGCGCCGTATACCGTATGTGTATGTAATGGCACGTCAAAATAAAAGGAGCTTGTATTTTTTACAGGTATGCATAATGGAGTACGCCGCTCGAAATGGCACCGGACCACCAACGAATTACATTTCCGAGGCTTTTACCATAAGTATACCACCAAAATAATTCGCATCTCGCCCGCGATTACGCGACCCCGCTGTCGAAGCCGCCGCAGACACTTTTCTCACAACCCTCTGCTGTCCGACAGTTTTCTGCAAAAATTGTTTGCAACAATCGCAAAGCTTCTTTCGTAATTATTTGATTTACTCGAGGTATATTCTACAGATGATTTAGTAGCATGCGAAACGTGGGACAACTCGTATCTTGTTCGAATTAATTTTAAAGCGAAATTAAATTTGGACAATGTTTCAATTTAAATTTATAAAATCTCTTTAATCAAAATTTCAATCGAATAAAAATTAATCTTTTGGAATAGTTGATCGTGAAATAATTTTTCGAACAGTTAATTATGAAATAACGTTTCGTTGATTACGTAATGGTTTTCCGAATAGTTGCTTGTGAAATAATTTATTAAATAGTTAATTATGAAATAATTTATGGAACAGATAATTACGAAGTAATTTATTAAACAGGTAATTACGAATTAATGTATTAAACGGATAAATACGAAATGATTTATTAAACAGTTAATTAAGATGTAATTTATTAAACGGTTGATTACGATTAATTTATGAAACCGATAATTACGAAATCATTGTCAAAAATCGCAGCTCCTGGCTGACAAAACATTCTGGAGCGATAGCTGGCGGCGAGATTCGTGGAGAAAATTAGTTTGGCCAGCCGCGAAGGGTTGAAAAATCGGGAAATTTCAATTAAAACGCAAGGTTTTCGGCTCGAAATTAATTAAAATTCGCCCGAAGAGATTTCGCTCGGTTGGATTATTATCGAAGCTCTGCGGGCTCGCGGGGTTTATCCATCCGGCCGGCGCGAAGTTAAATCTACCGTCCCCCGTTTTTGGAGATCCCATCCATCGTCGCGTCGGGATACTGGCCAGCGAAGAAAAAACAGAGGAATATCGGTTCTGAAAGAAGGCATCGATTTCCCTCGGACGCGATACGGGGTCGCTTGACTCCGGCAAAGGCCGCTATTCAAAATCCATAACGTTCGCCTTTGTGTGTTGAACCAATATCTCGGGATCCGATAGCCGGTCGCCCCCGCCACCGAATAATATCCTTCGCGGTATCAGCTTTGGGTCACTGACCCCCTTCGCTTCTCTAATATTTGCATGGCGCCCTTTACCGGCAAGAATTTCGACACGGAGTCGCGGCGTTTAACGCGGCGCTTAACGCGGCGCGCGATTCAACCTGCGCAATCGATTGCAAGATATTTCGACAAATATATTATCGCTGTAATCAAAATAAAACGATAAGCGATCAAAGCGTAATTCGAGGGACGATAAAATTTTTACGGACACTGCCGAGTGTCACCGGATACCCGCGTCGATTGCAATGTTCTATAAAAATCGCACGTAACCGTATCCATCGGTAAACAAAGCGAAAGAGAACAGGAAGGCACTGTCGTAACGTTTAAACAGCTCTCGAAGTCGAGTCTAACGTTTCCTCCGGCTATGAAATCGATGAGTGATGGAATTACGCCTGAAGTTTGCTTTGCTTTACGCTTTGGCACGAGTATTAAAAGTTTCGGATCACGCGAACGCGTTGTTGGATTATGATCCGTGATTCCTTGACGCTTTCACGGATCGAATGCCCTGCGGCTCTCTCGCCGTTTCTCCGGACAAATTGATTGAAACCGCCGGCTTCTCGAAGCGATCGAATTGCCTTTTCAATCGCTCTTTCTCGCCAGGACGCGGCGCCGCCGACCATTTGCTTCGATTAGCAATTTCTCTCCTTTTACGCGTACTCTATACAACAATGCCTAATGATTTTCTACTCGATGACCGATTGGCCCGTGTCTTTCCTTAATAACTCCTAAACGAAGCCACGCAGAGAATTTTCGTGAAGGAAAAAGTCGCTTCGAATCGCCTCGTGAATCTCCGGATGGTCTCGGAAGAAGTTTTCAGTCTAGCTGGAGTTCTGAGTGAGCCTGTGTAAAAGCAGACGAGTGCAAGTAGTCGCAGGAACGGTACGGTTTTCATGAAAATTGATCCGTGCCCCAGTGCATCCGGCTGATCTAACCGAGGCATGATCGCGGCCGCAGCTGCAACCGGGGTAGCGATCTCATCAAAACCGACGCGACGGGTAGCTCGCATTAGCATCGCGTCTCTTGCACAACATATTTGTATTTTGCCGGTAATTACGGGGATCCTCGTCGGTTCGATGATGAGCGGCGCAGACAGCGCGGCGGGGCCAGACGAGGGTAAACAAATCGGCGCGAGCGAGCCTCCCGCGCGCACAACACACAACGCGCAACGCGCAACACGCAACACGCAACACGCGCCACCGACCGATCGACGCGTCGCAGCTGTACCGCCGACGCCTATCGATAATTTAATTGAATCCTTTTATCGAGTAGACGAGCATGACAAGACTCCCGGGGAGGAACGAAGCGGAGCCGAGGCTCGATAACGAGGGAAACCCGGTGCTTTTGACGAGAACTCGTCAAAGCTGCGGACCCAACGCTGCCAGCCTACTCTTTCCCGGATATTTTATGAGCAGTTCATTGTGTTTTGTTAATTGGACTCGAGCAACCTGCCGCGGTTCGCGCCGATTTAAAGCGATTCCGCTTCGCGCCGCAGCCGCGGCCTTTCAACGGCAGTTTATCGGATCTCCGTCGATGGAGGATCGGATAAGCGGCAACCCTGCGATCTGGATCGTCGGCGAACCGACGCTTAATTCCACGCTGTCAGACACTCGACTTACATTGGCGTGCATAATTGTAGACTCGGAGCAAGTTTTACGTTGTTACTGATACCTAAACGAACACTTAACAAAGGGTTGTATTCGGATTGTGGTCATTAAGTCAGAAAGAGGAAAATGTTGGTATTTCAATGTATATAACTTTGAGCGAACACATTGCAGGGAGGAGTAGTTGGGCTCATTTTAAAGGAAAGAGTCTGCTCTTTCAGCATCTCTAAGTTATTTTTATTTGAAAGTTTTTTCTCCGAAGTACTTGGAAAAAGAAGCAACAAGTCGTCGCGTTCGTAATTTTTCAAATTCAGATCACCGTGAAAAGTTGAACAAATTTTTCTCGTAATCGAAGCTACAGTGATTTTCAAGAGCAGAGTCTCTGCTTTCCAACGAGCCCAAGAAAAATGATCTACGATTTTTTCTTGCCGATATATCGCTGATTATGTGACCGCATGTATTTAGCGTGACAATAAGGGATGAATACAGCAGGCCTAGAAAACTGTCAATATTCGAGCTTCTATAATGTCGCACAAAAAAATCGCACGGAGGCCAACTTAGGCTCATTTTAAAGAGAAAAGTCTGATCTTTCAGAATCTGTAAAGTAACTTTGTCGGAATAATTTTCTCAGTAGACAGCAGGCAAGAAAGGAAACAATCATCGGTCTGATGATTTCTCAAATTTCGACGTCCGTGAGAAGGTGTAAAAATTTTTCTCTCGATGGTGGCAACGATGATAATCAAGAGCAGAGTCTCCGCTTTCCAACGAGTCGAAAAAGTCCGACCCATGATTTTTCCTCGGCGATCTACCGCAGTTGGAACGAGAAGTGTGTCGCCGGTCGTGCGTTTGCATAATTGGTACGAGGTTCGAAGCGAGTACGATCTCTCCCCGGGAAACACGAAAAATCGGGGAGATCCCCTCCGCGTTGGATTCTACAATTCTAATGAGCCCAATTAAGTTGGCGGTAATTATTGTCCGCCTAATGAAATCAAAAATGCAAAATGCGAGGCGGGAGACAGTGTCGACGGTTCTGTTTCGTGGCATTCTATGGCTGGGGGCCCGCGGTCACAATTAAGTCGCGCTCGTAATTCACGATTTCATGGCGCAGCATTCATGGACAGGGGTGTACAGGCTCGCTCGAATTACGAGCGGATTCCGAGACGCCGCGCCGGTGAACTCCGGCAGACGTTCGATATAAATCTGACGGGGACCACCGCCTTTTGCCGTGGATTCCACTCGGCGGACTCGGCTCGATGGGCAAGAAACGACGTCGTCTTCTTTTTCAGACCTTTTCCTCTTGCTGCTCCTTTTTCGCGAAGCCGGATAACCGGATAAACGATGATCCGAACCGCGCCGCGACGCGACCCTTTAAAATCCCTTGTTGGCAAACACCTGTACCCCCCTCGCTAATATCTTGACCGATGCTCGCCTTCCGAGCTTTACCTTCTTCTCCAGTAGTCACGGCCGATCCGTTCGCGACGAGGAACGATTCTCGAACGATACAGGACTCACGGTAATTCAAATTCAATTCATTTTAGAGTTTAATCGATAATTGAATTCGATGTGTCAGGTTCAAAGCAATTGCTATACTGCGGATTTTATTCTCCAAGTTTTACAAGTTCGAGCGTCTGTACAGAGTGCAGAGAATTTTTTCCCCGGATCCGCTCAACGGTATCTTATAAAGGGAAGTTTCCGCTTTGCAATCACTCCTCAAAAGTGATCCTACGATTTTTTCTTGCGATTCTGTCGTATTCTAAATCAGAAGTGTGCCATCCGAGGTTTCTCACAAGTTCAAGTACTTACACCGAGTCCAAAAAATTGTTTTCCAAGTCGATCTCAACGCGATCTTAAAGAGGGAAATTTCGCCTTTAAAACAAGCACAAAAGCAGTGCCGTGAGTTTATCCTCGACAGAATTACAAGAGCCCAAAGATCGACAATATTTGTGACTTAATTCAGTGTTCTGGAGCAGCGAACGTCGATTAAAAGTTCTTCAGCAGTCCGGGGTTATTTCTAACCCAAAATCCTTTTACTTTTTTTCGCCGTAACGCCTGAGGCACGCTAATTTAGCCAGGGTCAAATGTGGCCCGGCACCGGCTTTCCTTTCATTTAAGAACGAGCGACGTTGCGTCGAAGCGGAGCGAAATCGCGACGGATTAAGCACCGTTGCTTATTTGCGTGATATTTGGAAAGCGTTCCGCGGCAGTCACGGAGCTCTGGATCCCCTCGAGCGGATCTCAGAAAAGGAAACTGTTTTCATTCGGCCTCTCCAGGTGCCCGGGCGTTCCCAGGAACAGCACAGCCTGCTGCAATCCGTCTTAGAACGGCTTATGAAACTGCCTCGACAAGGGAAACATATGATATTAGATCTGCTGTTATAGTTCTGTCCCTCGGCCGAGTACCTACTGCCAGTCTTATTGCTTCCTGGGAACTCTCGCCGCGCGCCATCTACAAAAATGATCGCCAAACTGTCTACCGCAGTTTAATAAATCGACTTCGGATGTGTTTGCGAACGCTCCGCGATCGGACCTGCTTTATTCGCCGCAGTAGACGCCGCTAAATGACAGGAATATTGTCGCAGACTGTATCGAGATACTTCACGTAGTACAAATAATATTCTAAATTATTAATTATTTTTAACTGCCAATTTTTTACTGGTTTTTAATATCAATTTTTATCGTTAGGTATTCGAACAATTTTAATTTTTCTGAGATGTTTAGAATATAAAAGAATTCGAATATTTTTCGAATACATATTATAGATATTATTTACATTATTATTTTTATATATGTATATATATATTTATTATTCTCAGTTTTATCGTATAAATTACTGTATCGAGGTAACAATTGTAACAATAATATTATTTCAGTGAAAATAATCCCACCCTCGTTCGGTTTATTTTTATCGCACTTGCAGCCTTCAACTAATAATGTAATAAAAATAATTCCTGCTCCGTGTACTTTATTAATAAAAGTAATCTACACTCCGAAGATCGATAATAAACCAACGGTGCTTTGTTAAAGCGGCGATTTCCATTGGCGCAACAATAATTAGAGGAAACAAATTATTCAATCGCGGCACTCTGAAAACCTAAATTACCTTTCATGTCATTTCGGAGTGTATTAATAAGCTGTCGGACTGATACCTGGTGCACCATAATCGTCCAGACGGTATCGCGGCAGTTAATTACAATTATTCACCGTGTATTATTTATTTTTCGGTGTGCGAACGACAGCATTAATTACACGACTATTCGGCCACCCGATAGTTCCCGTTTGATACGCATTAATTAACCCCGGCGAATCTCTCGTAATGTTTAATTAGTCATTCGCGTTAACTTCGATCCCGAAAGCTATTGTTTGTTGCCCGGTTTTCCGTGAATTATGCAACACGTTCAAGCGATTACCGGCCGCGCGGGATAAACGTAAACTAAATGTCGCCGACAGAGATTCTCCGCAAACGGGCTCGCCGGAATTATTTACAAGATAATTGGCAACGCATCGGACATTGATAAAAATGATTAACAGAGCTTTCTGAATCATTCGCGAGTGCAATACCCTTTGAATGATTATATTGTAATTGTATTGTACCGTTCGATAATGGAAGCATTGAATTTCGTCAAGAAAAGTCAGATGTCACGTGACGTTGATCTGTGACGTCAGAGATGAGTAGTTGAGCAGAGCGGAGGTAGGTGGCAGCAGGGTCGCCAGGGAGGCTATCGCGCCCGCGATTGGTCGCCTGGGTCGACCACGCTGCCTTCTAGCTCCGTTCTGCTCAACTGCTCGTCCATGACGTCATTGGCAGGTCACGTGACATTCGAGAGAGTAAATAGCACGGGTATTGGACGTCGAGTGTCCGAAATTTTCGGGACCCGGACCAGACCCGAGGAAAGTACCCGGCCACCCGTAGTATTAATGACACGGAAGGGGGTGGACAAGAGGCGGGCCGATCGCTTTAATTAATTAAATATGACGGTGCGCCGATCGAATTACGTGATCGAAGACAGGATTGTCGTGCGCCACGGCGCGGGCATTAGCAAATGGAATGGCCGGATAAATCGGGGCTGCCGTTTAATCGAAACCTTATAAGCGTACAGTAATCGAGATCAAAGGGTACGCGGGCGAAATTTTATTCGACGTTTCATCCAATTTGACCGGTCGAGCCGGTCCGTTATTAGATCGGCCGGCAAAAGCGCGAAACAATCCACTTAGTTCCGTGCATGCGGGACGCGTTCATGATCGACAAAGACGGGAGAGCCACGAGTGTCCTGTCCGCCGGTGGTAAACCCGTCGAACGTCGGCTAGTTTTTCGCCGAGGATCGGCCGATGAATGGGGCGGAATTCAATTGGCATTTCGACGGGGACCAGCCCGGAAACGGTGGAAACGTCGCGTCGAGCCTCGTCTCGGAAGCGCGAGGATCGCAATGAAATATTTCTATCTCCATCTGCATTTTAAAAGCCGGCCGACAAGCTGCTGCTCGCGACACCGGCCGGCTTTTAATTGTGGAGGCGCGCGGACAACTCTGCCGCGTTATAATTCTACTCCTGTCCGCGGCTCCATCGATTATAAATCTTCCTTTCGACGCGATTATCGCACTCCTCGGACGTGTGGAAAACGATTTAGCGGCCGGATCCCATCGCTCGCCCCGTTTCTGCTCCCCGACCGACACCCGGCTCTCTATCATTCCTGGACCCGGTTTCGTTCGTCGATGCCTCCGTTACGTCTGTCTCGCGTACGACGATTCTTTCTGCTGCATTCTTTGAATTATGATATGATACTCTGCCGCCTAATTGGAGCTGCGGGATCCATGGGACGGGGTCAGGAAAGGAGGTTATAGCGTAGAGATATTTTTCATGGTAATTGGTCGATTTTGACCGACGATAACTGTGCGAGAAATTATCGTAGGATGATGATACTTACTGTAAATTAAAGCTCGAAGTCTCTACTTTAAGACACCGTTTCTCGATTTTAAATTTTACGCATCCTCGCCGCGGTATCCATTTAAATGTAACCATAGAAAACCCACCCCTTTCCGTCGGGCCATGTTCGTCGTATTAAAAATTGCCAAATTTAACGAAATGCCCGGCCTTTGAAAAAATTTTTTTCAAGGACGCCGTTTTTATCGGAACAAACTTCGATCCTTTCCCTTTAATTTACAAGAAAAGAAACGTAGCTGCGATTTTTTCTCGCGAAGTTACAGCGCTTTGAATTAACCCTTGCATCTCCGCCATGTAGCGCTGGAACCTCGAAATCCCTAATGTTACATTATCGTTTACATTTTTAAATAAAAATTACAAGAAATACAATTCCGCTTCCACGCGTATTATGAGTCGCGGCAGCCTATTAAAGTACGTCCGCCTTATTTGGTTTCGCTGAATCGAGGCTCCGTCCCCGTCTATCGAGACCCAAGCGCATAAAGTCCGGCAGCAATCGCGAGCATATTGTCCAATAAATCTAGAATGTACCGGGGGTAGGAAAAGTTGCGGAACAGTCGTTGTAGATGTAAATGGAGCCCGGTCGATCCCTCATTGAGGCAGCAGTCGCTCAATGGAACACGAATAACGTGTATCGACCCGTAGAACTGCTAGTTCGAGAGTATAACCGTCGTGTTAGCCAATAACGCGTCATCCTATTTAACATTTAACAAAGCTCATTGCGAAAGCAATCAAAACTTGCGGGGAAGTTCGATGTCTGTCGAAGTCTCGGATTACGCTCGGAATAGTAAAGACATCCCCGCGTTTCCCATTCGTCTCGTTCCCCCCTCGCTTTCAGCCTCGCTTTCAGCCTCGCTTTCAGCCTCGCTTTGCTTTGCTTATCATCGCGCCCGGCCTCGCCGAACGCCCGCCGATTCTTCGAGTTTCTTCGAGTTTACAAGAATCGTCGCACCGCGCCGCTCCTCGCCGGAAACGAGTCGGACTTTTCCGTCGAATAATAATCAAGCCGGCTCCCTCTGCACCTTTCGACGGCCTGAAACAATCATTATTTGATAAGATAAACGGCTAAATAACAATCGTCCATTGATCTTTCCATTCGGCCGTGCTCGATTAATAATTGCGAGATACGACACTGTTACGCTCCGCTTCGACTCTCGTGCCATCTATCCTCCAGCGTTTTCTGCTGATTCGCTTCTCTTTTTCATCGCTGTCTTGTTCTGCTCTGTTGTTTCCGGCTGTCTTTCCACGGTTTCCCCGGATTTGTTTTGCCATATTTTCTTCTCTGCTTTTAACAAACATATTGATATTTGTTAATATGGCTGTTATAATCAATAATGAAGTCAATGTCGCAACAGTCGATAACAAAGTCAGTGACGCAACAACGATTAAAAAAACCATATATATATCAATAATTTGATTCGACCACAACATCCCCTAATCTCTACACCCAATGCCATTAAATAGCATCCCCATTATCAGCATCTCCCAAGGACCAGTGCGTGCCTCTAGAAAGACACGTTGGGAAAATATTTGCCCGAGAGCGTAGGATCCAGGCGATTGCTTGCGGACAAAGACCGCTCGAAGGAAAAAATATTCGGACACATGTTCGGCAAAGTCGTTTGTTTATTCGAGTCGTCCGTTGAATAGAAATCGCGGTCCCTGCGTCGGAATATTTTCCAGGGGAGTCTGTGCTACGGCCAAAAATTGATTCGACCGACAGGGTGAAAGGGTACACGCGATAGCAATCACATTTTCGTTGTCAACCGGTAAACAAAGTATTACGCAACGACGAGACCCGGCCCTGCTCCAGCCGCTTGCCTATCGCGTTTGAAAGGTTTGTCGACGTATTACGGTGCCGCGCGCGTATGCAATCTGTAAATATTTGAATAATGCGAAGTATTTGTGGACCGGCATCCTGCTGATTCCGACTCGGATTCCGATTACCTGGAACAAAAGTGAGCCGTCCGTTATGGGAGACAGAGCTCGGATCTGCGAGATATTTATTTACCGGCAAGATACTCATCCGGTTGTTCCCAGACAAATATTTGCCGTGTTTTCCGCGCCCGGCGATGACAAACAAATTTTTAAAAGAATCCACGGAATTCCTATCCGAGCTCTGCAGTAAGCGCATGCGAATATAAATGGCTTTTCTCATATTTAGTTTGCTAAATGTTCTAGAAAATATTATTACAAATTGAGTAGTTATTAAATAAATTAAATAAAGTTAGTACATATAATTGCATTAATAGCGATCCAACAATAATCTAACCTAGAGATTAGACGATCGAACGCGTGTTGCCGGGATCAGGGGTTAAACTCGGTAAGCTGTCACTTCGGGGAGGTCGATCGGTTTTTATTTCCGGGGCCGAATGTGTCCTGGAGGAGCCGACGGCAACGCCGGCTAACGGCGCGCCGGCCTGCCCGAAAAAAGGTGGAAGAAAAACGAGGAAAAAAATCAATAATTCCGAACCTTCCTAATTTCCCAAGTGTACGCCGAGCCGGGCAATTTTTCGCCGGGGCGCCCGCGCTATTTGTACTGACGCAAATAAAAATACGCTTTGCTGGTCGAACGACGTGCGAAGCGATCGGTGATAACAAGGAGGAATAGTTAGCTAGACAGATAGATAGATATACCTATCTATTTATTTATAGAGGCAGAGTAATGGGGAAGAGGTAGAGGAAAATAGAGAGAGAGGGAAAAATACTGAGACAGAAAAATAGGTGGGGAAGGAGAGAGAGAGAGAGAGAGAGAGAGAGAGAGAGAGAGAGAGAGAGCTCGAAGAAGAGACTGTCGGATTTCAGCCCGGTAAGTTTCAATGACGGAAGTTGTACCTAACTCGGAGGACCCCGTAGCGGGGGTGGCGGAAATAGAAATTTCTTCGTCCTTTATTCCCTTTCGCCGGGAACGATCCATGTCGCTGCCGAGATAAACGCGAAACTTTCTTTAATAAATAAACATTGTTACTGCCTGCCCGGCCCTGTTCGCCGGCTTCCTGTTAAATGCGTCGCCTCTGATGAGGGGGGCTAAGAAACACTGACAAGATGAAATTGACTGTAATGAAAAGTTTCGCCAGCCGCGACCTGCGCCAACAGATTTTTCCTGCTGCTTGGGATTCCGTCGATTGTCCTCGAGAATAAATCTATTCGAGCGTTCTGCACAGAGGGAAGCACCATTAACGAATGCTAGACGAGATTTACGTGTACACAGCGCCTGTGTCAGCAGTTTATATAACTGTCTGGATTAATTCTGGCTCAGTTTTAAGTTTATTCCGAATTAGGTCTTAGATTAATTCTGAGTGGAATTTTAGGTTAAATCTAGGTTAGGTTACAGAAAATTAAATGCATTTCGCAGTAAATGAGTAACGATTCGCTGTAACCGCGTGCATCTTTCATTGTTTAGGACGCTTTGTGAGATTAACGCCCAGCTTGAAGCCAATTCCACGCCCCCCCCCCCCCCCCCGGGTTCTCGAACGAGCTTACCCGCCAAGTTTTCATTTTAGATTGGCCAATTGCCAGATTGGATCGCGGAACTGCCCTTTAGAATTGAGTTTCCTCTCATTTCTGTCTTCCATAATCTGCTCGTCCACTGCATACCCTCTCTATTTCTTTCCGCAATCTCTGTATGGGTGCAATCTGTATACAGGGCGTCCCGAAACATCGCGTCCGGTATAACGTGATTCTTGAAACGATTTTAAGCAACCTTTTTCTTTACGAAAGTGTAGCAAGCCGGCGACCATGTGATCCTTGTGAAACGGACACAACGAATTCATTTCCGCTGATCCCGTTCAGTGTTAAGGGAATTTCCAACTTATACCCCCAACAGGATTACGCGTTTCTGTTAATCGACGGATTCGGATGTAAATACATCGGATTGCGCGGCAGTCGAGTGGGAATGTACAAAAACCAGCGCGCCGGTTCTCCGCTGTTGCATTTGCATTAATGAGCACCGGGCACCGAGCACCTCCGCCGGTTTAAGTTACACGAAACTCGAAAAGAATCTCGTAACTTCCCGAATTAAAATTTTTAAACGTCCCCGAAGAGTTCGCAAGCTGCCGGACGACGCTGTTACTCGAGCTAAACGTTTTTCTATGTAGTTGAACAACTCGTTGTTGCATCAACTGTGCTTGTTATTAAAATTCAACGTAGCAACGCCACTCGCTGTTGAGCGGAACCTGTGAACTTTTCTTGTTTGCAGCAATACTTTTCCGAAGCAGTGCTCTCCTCGCCAAAATTGGATCTCGAAAAAGAGACTAGCTATTGTCAAAGCCGAGGATGTCGACGATAAATTGGTAAGAAAATGGAGTCGAGAGCGTCGTCGAAGGTTGACAAACGAAATCGGTCGCTAATTGCCGGGGGCGTGGCGAGGCCATAAGACGGCAACTAGCTTTTCGGAGTTTGCGAGGAAGTGAAACCTCGGTGGACTCTGGGCCGGTCGTCAAGAACATATTCCAAGCACCGGCGAAACGTATTAGGCAGGTAGTTGGACTTGGCGAGAACGCCAGTTCCGGGGTCGGAAGGTAAATTAGAGGGGAAGTTAGCGTCGATAGGTGGCCAGCTCCTCCGGCCGACCGAATTAAAGTCTCCCCACCTTGGGCGCAAATTAGACGAAATGGGAACACGCGGCGCGACCTCTCGGCCGTGTTGGTGCAGGTGTTTCCGCGTGGACAAGAACCGCCGTCTGCGACTTGGCTCGACCGCGTTTTGCCAGTGGACGGGGGGCCCTGCGATTCGACGTCTCCCGCCGCAAACTCGCCGAGTTCCCGTGGCTCTATCGCCGCGGACATGCCCGGATCTCTGCTCGTCCCGAGGCCGGCGACGATTCGGTTTTTGCCGGCCACCAGAATTCCGGGCATCGCTGCGCGCTTCCTTCGAAATTGTTCACTCTTACCGGGAGTGAATTTTGATTGTGTCGGGAGCCGCGCCACTCCGGACCACCCTTATTGCCCACCCCGGAATCCGGAAATTGAGACCGGCGCCGAGGCAACTTCATCTTACCTCGAAACACCGCGATGCAACCCTCGATCCGCAGTCGAATTCTCGAAATTATACGCCGGGAAAACCTCCGAAATATAATACTTGCGATAATAAATAATTATAATAGTAAAGTCTTTGGGCTTAACCTACCCCTGTCATCGATCAAGATAATAATAGAAACTTGTAATAATAAAAATTCATAATAATGAAGTCTCGGAGGTCGATTGAAGTGAGCAAAAATTCTACTTGCACAGGCTGTTTTAATAGAAAATGGAGCGGCTCGCCGAATATTTCTCTGATTCGTCGAAATCGCGTTGTCGAGAGCACGGTGTTCCCGTGCTGCCCAAACATTCATCGGAGAGGCCGTTTTAATTTTCGCGTAATTCTATGGCCGAATGAATAATACATCGACTGATAAATCCAGCTGCTTTGTATATTTTAATTTAATTGCGTGCACCCCTCCCCCACCACCCTCCTGTTGATATTGAATTCCGGGGGTAGCGTGTTCGTTACGTGACTTTCACGCGAATTCATTTCGGAGAGCTTTTAATTTCTCGTTCGACCACACCGCCGCTTCTTAGGGCCCTCTAATTACGGAAGTTTTTATTAAACTTATCAAACTTTTAAATTACGTGTAAAGGCAAATTGTTACGGCCGGCTCGTAAACTTTCGTCGTAAAATACGATTCTCCTTTCGACACGAGCGTCCCTCTGTCCCTCTCCCTCTCTCTCTCTCTCTCTCTCTCTCTCTCTCTCTCTCTCTCTCTCTCTCTTTCTCTCTGTATGTATCTCTTCCTGTGTACACGCGACGCAACAATGCCTCCACTCTTTGCATTTATACGTAATCCGCCGAGCGTTTCGTTGGAGAGCGAGACCACTTTTCGAACATAATTTCCATTGCCGGAATGATACGTCTGTGCGCCGGAGGCGGGGATCTTTGAGCCGCAGAAAACATGTTCGAATACTAATGGAAATATTCTTATCAGAGAACTGTTACATTAACTTCGTTTAACGCAAACATAAACCAAAGGTGGTTGCAGTGGTTACAGGTGAAATTCGACGAGTGAATCGAGGGCGGTATTTTTCTGTTTAATAGAAATCTTGAATATAAATAAAATCTTGATTAATGAAATATTTAACGTAAAGCAGGTCCACATAAAATTTTGCTAACAATTAAAAATTTAGGATAGATTGATTGATAGAAAATTCATTAAAATTATTAACGCACTTGGTACAATTTAATTCTGCAGAAAGACCTCTAGTCTAATTATTATTTATTATATAAAGTCTTCAAATTCGAAATATCCTTAGTCTAACAATTAATTCTGATCAGTTTAGCATCGAGTCTGCGCGAAATAAAAAGCGACAATTCTCGCAGCCGGTGCAACTAAATCGACGGGATTTCGAGAAAGTGCTGCCTTGTCGATTGCGGGGCCACCACGAGGGTCGTTAGGGGGGCGATCGACCTAACCGTGTAAAAAGAAAATCACGCAGCCGTATTCGTCGCGGCGTGCCAGTGTTTTCCATGCGCACGTTTCAAAAGTATCCGCGCGGAACGTGCCGCGCGTCGGACTGCGCCCGATCACACGTGATCACGATGTAGCACACGTTGCTGCCTCGTGCCGTGTTTACCGAAATCGTCGGACAACGCGCAAACAAGACAGCAATCCCTGTCGTTTGCGGGACTGGAACGCGTCAACGACTGTATCCGAGTCTCAGGATTTTCCGAGGCGTCTATTATTCCGCGTAACTGCCCCCGTAATTCAATAGTCGAACTCCAATCCTCCCCCTCCCCCTTCTCCGTCTGTTCTCTTCCGTATGCCCCCCCCCCCCAACCACACCCCACCCTCACGCTATAACTCGATTATCAGCCATTATCGCGAAACGATATTATTCCGTGTAATTTACGGCGGGACGCCTGGAGTCGGATATCGCATAATTGTGTCGACCAACTTCCGCGGAGACATCGCGGACTTCCGCAATGATAGGTCGCCATTACGATGCACATTACCCTGTCGCGAAACTGCTGTTTCAGACGGTTCCTTGCCGAGCTCTTGGAGCCTTCTTTATTATCCACTTCGATCCGTTTTGCTACGTTTGACGTGGTTCGACCGAAAGGGGTCTACATGTCTCTGTGATCATCGTAATTTTTCGTAGGTGTATTCTTCATTTGTACGACTATGTTTGACAAAATTAGTCTTTTATTTTGGTACCCTTCAATTCCACAGGTATGTGGACAGTGGATAATAATATATTATGTATCTTAGAGATTCGATTGATGATGTTTAACATGGTTTGGCCAGAGATTGGCCAATAGAAGAGTAAAGTCTTTCTCTGATAATATCCTCCAGATACTGTACAGAGTTGCACTTGACCCAGGCTTTCACACTCGCGGCTAACTTCCTGGCAGGATCTATAGTCATCGGATTCTTGCACCAACCATCTGCTACCTTAGCTACCTATCTCTGAACCAACTTGGGTACTCGCAGGTACTCCGTCTCGCTCAAGCTCCGATCCCTTATTCCCTTCGTCTCTGTCCACCATCGAGTCCAGCAAAAAGATAACACCGAAAAAGCCAGGCTTGCCCACACTCTTACAATTCCCCCGAACCAGTACATTCAGCCAGGTGACAGCAGCCACTGCAATCTGTTACCAGTGGTGGAGCAAGGTGGCGTTGCGGCCAACAAAAAGCTCGTTGAACAGCGTAATTATTCGTCGTCCAGGTTTCTGGGATCTGGTGCGTGACGGCCTCTTCGCAGCGTTTGGTATTGCGCGGGCCAGAATTTAAGCGAGCGTGTAACAAGCGCGTGCCACGACCCGACTCGACCCGGTCTGACCCAGCTCGACGCAGGAAGTTTCGCCATGTGTGCCGATTTAACGAGTGCTGCAGCCAAAGTCCAATCGTAACCCGACCTTCCGGCTAGCCGTCTCTTAACCCCTGCTGTCCCCCGTGGAACCTATTTTGTTCGGTAAAAGGGAAAGAAGTAAAGAAGGGACGGCTCTTTTCCGTGGCTGCGAGACTCTTCCTCCTTCTACGCCCCCGCCCCCGGACAGCTGCGATAAGATCGCTTTGAGACGGTAATAAAGGGAAGTGGAGTCCGCCGGGGGTAAATCGAGTTACCCCGTATTCTCTCCCCGTACTGTTTCTCCCTTTAGCTCTTACGATCTCTAGCTTCACCTGTCTCTGGACTGAACTCTTTTAATAGACTGCGGAAAAAGGGATGAACGCCGAGAGGAACGCACTCTCTCTCCTTTCCTTTTTCCCCGGAAGGGAAAAACTCGGTGCTCCCACCATCGCGACAGAACAATTATCAGGATCGTTTGAACGGCTATTCCTTTTTTGGCCGTCGAACCATCCATCTTACAACCCCCCGGAATCCCCGCAGAGATTTTTGTATCCCGACGGGTTTACTCGGTTTTATTTATGGAAACAGGTTTCTCGATAGCAGTTTACGATCCGCATTGGGAACATAAATCTCCTTTGATCTCCCGCCATCGCTAGATTCTCAGCTCGGATTTAGCTCAATTTTAGTCTGAGGTCGAACATCGAAGGTCTGGAACGGTAGGGTTAGCGTCCTTTTACGGAAAATGTACTCGTAAACATTGTTGGCCGGTGCCTTTATCTTAATCTTTAATGGTTCAATAAACGCGTAACGAAATTAGTTGCTGCATCCTACAATAGAAAGTTAAAAATAATTTGAATTTAACGAGGTGATTCCTCGGGTGATTTGGAGAAACTTTTTCCTTTACGAAAATTTTCTACGAGGCTTCGTTCGCGTGTTATTAACGAAAAACCCTGATTATTTTTGGAGCGATGGCTGGACCAGCGGTCCGAGGGCTCGCTGCCGCGCTATGACTCATCGCGCTATGACTCATCGCTGCAGCGAGCGCGGCGCGCCATTCACCGTAATGGCGGCCGCCGGCCGTACTAGCTTTCCGATTCGTTTCTCGCTAATAACTCGAGAACGGGGCGTTTGCCGAAATTTTCGCAAAGGGCAAAGTTGCTCCAAATCACCTGAGCAATAATTTCATGTAGTTTAAAACATTTTTGAGACATTTTGCATTATCATCTGCTTACCATGCTCGCCGCACGAGTGTCGTAGAACTATAACCTGAAATTTAGCATCGTAAATCGTCGCGCAAGAAAACTACGACCCAGAAATTATTCTGTCGGCCCAATTAGGCCAAAGACCGAGCGAGAGATCTCCAAGCAGCGGTCGAGTCTCCCGAGATCCGGTCCTCTTGCCGAGATCTGGCCCTCTTCCTGAATCTGGGGCAGCAGATGTCTCGCGTCTCGCGGATAAGGGGAGCGGCGGGCGACTTAAACGAAACGGACCGTTCAAAGATAAAACTAACAGGTGTGGGCGGAATTCCTCTTTCCGTTGTCCGGGTGGAATTGCCGCGGTGGCCGGTGGGACAGACTGCTGGGATTCCGTCGACGCGATGAAGATACAGTGACGACGTCTTCCGGCACGAAGGCGCGAGACGCCACGGCGGTTAGTACGACCGCTATCTGGCATCTTCTACTTTGTACTTTGCCTCGGTTTCAGAGCGGGAGGAGCCTTCATAAAGGAAATGTTCCTTTGCACTTCTTCCTATGCGGCACGAGAGCCACGATTCCATCCGGAATTGTTCCCCTTTTCTCGAGCAGTGCGTACGAATGAGGATCGTTTGTACAGGCTGCTCCATTCTATGCGGACCAGACTGTTCGCGCCAAGACGCGGACACTGTTATAGTTGCATACATGGTGGATCAATTATTCTAATCGTAACACCTTGACTATTTTCGTCACGTAAAGATCATCGGATACAGCTTGAAAATTGTTAGAAAGAACTCTGGAACGATTGCTAAAAAATCAACGTCGAAAGTGATCCTCTTACTGCGGGGGCGTAGGCCGTCTGGCTTAAATTTTAAATGGGCCGGGAACACGTTATTGGTGCTCGAAGACTTCGAGCGATCAAAGATTCGAAAGAGAGAGCCCTGGCGAGCGCGGATGGCCCTCGGCAAAGGGAAATGGTAACGTGTTTGTTCAAGATGCGGCCGCTGAGTAAGTTTAGCCAGCGGTTGCACACAGCCCGGGAGAAAGGAGATTGGCCGGCGGGGGTAAATTGGGGGAGGGGGGAAGGCTCTGTGAAATTCTTCTGGACAGCTGCTCGGGGAAGGGCCAAGCGGTGCCCTTTGAGCGCCCTCGCGAGCAGGGAATTGTTTGGATGATTGGAGCGGCGTTCTTCTCACGCTACCTTCCAGATTTATGGACCTACTGCTGCGTTCTACATTGTGACCTAATGGGTCAATTTCAGCCAGGTAGCTAGCTTCCTCCACCATCGAATGGGACATCGGAATCTTGCAATTAATTTAGACAATTTTTACCCCGCATAAACATCCACAATCACAAATAATTATTCAGCAGAAAATGTGACATCCGGAGCTGCATATCCACTTGGACGAAGAGCAAAGGTCGGTTAACTTCGAAGACGATTCGGGAGAGCGCAGGGTGCATAAAACGCGGTGTCCGCGGGGCGATGGCCTACGCATCGATTTTAATCTGTATTAAATCGGACGGTCGTTGGAAGGGAATGAAAGACGTGGGTGGGTCTGGAACTCCAGGGCATGAAATTCTGGCGTCTCAGCCTGTTGAAATATTCGAGGTGCTTCGGGACCACCGTGAAAGCCAATTTTATTTGACCACGAGAAAGGATCGGGCGAAACTTTGTCGCCGGATCGGGTAGATTTTACGTTGGAACGAGCTCCCGCCGTTTCGCCCTGGCGTCGTCGTCGTCGTCGTCGGTGTCGGAGTCGGCCCCGTGCTCGAAGTGATGGCGCAATAAGTGGATAAGAACATTAGTGTAACATCCAGCCTAGATCTGCAGGGACCTTAATGGCCAGTTTAAGAAAAAGCTTTTAAAGGAGAGGCAGAAACGTTACCGCTCATAAAATTTTAAAGCGATTTGTTCCTGTTCTACGCCCGGCTGCGGCGGAGTTTTATTGTCGCGGCCTGCAAGCTCCATTCCGCCTTCGTGTTTCCGCTTACATCATGCGAATTCTAATGGGCCATCGGTCCTCTTACTCCTCCGCCCCTTTCTACCCTCGGCCCTCTTTTTATTTAACTCCGGCCGACCGCTTTTACCGCCCCCGCTTTTCGTACCAATACATTCCGATCTTCTCCGGCCAATACGATCTGTTTTCTTCCTACCAATACGGTCGCTATTTTTCCTAACGATTCGAACCCAATTTTCCTACCAATACGTTCTCTCTTTTCCGTACCATTACGTCACGAATGAACAAACCAATATACGTCGTTCGTACACATAGCATCTCTCATTGTCTCAGCTATAGAGTCACTGTTCTTGTATCAGTACGGTCGCGCTTTTTCATAAGAATTCTAACATTCTAACACCATCGGTCCAATCAGTAGACGTCGTCCTTCCGTGCTAATACGATGTCTCGTTCTCCCACCGGTAAAACATCTGCCGGAACTCGCGCAAACGTTGACTAGCTATTAATTAAACCTAACCCCGTACAAATTGGCCTTTAGGTCGGCAAGGGGCGAGGACAGAGGCCAATCTCGACCGAAATTATAACGGCGCGACATAAAAACAATTTATCCAAGATTGCAGAAGTTCCGGGCGTAAAAGCGTATCGTGCGCGACGAACGCGTCGAAAAGCAGTTTCGTTAAAATTCAATCTGTGGATGGTGTCGAGACGTCGGTGCCTCCCTCCAGCATCGTGGGGCGCGCGCGCGCGCGAGCGCGTGCGAGCGAGCGCAGTTTCGAAACTAGTTCCCCGGGGCGGAACTATAGTTCCCGGAGACCCATTACTATTTCCAGGTTGTTTCGGTAATTTCAGTCGAGTAGCTACTTACCTCACGGCGAAGTTAACCGTGGCGCGGGTGGAGGGGGGCAGCTAGCCGGGAGGCGTTTCAGTGATAAATTCCGGATCGCGGGCGGTGCGAGAACTCGACTGGTTTTAATTAGCGTGATCAGTCTGAGTGCGTGATCTCGCAGTTCGAACCTTCCGGAAGCTTTCCCCTGGCAGAGCTCGTTACGTCGATAATTCCTGTTTCGGCGCGCGATCGCTCGCGACGAGCCGATTACGTGCATTAGCCCACCAGAGCCCGCAAACCAGCTCCTGCCCACTTAGAGCACGATCGGGGTCAACATTTTTCGCACCCTGAACACACTCCCTATTTACGCGGCCACCCCCAACATTTCCCACGAACCACGGAAATTAGACTTCGACTAAATAAGAACTAAAAAAGATTATTCTAACATTAAACAAGTCGACTGCAAAATAAAAGTAGTCTGCTTAAATCTTAAACAATAGAAACCAAGTAGCAAGTGCACCCTTCCCTTGATCAGTTTAATAAATGAATAACACCACATTTACGTTTTAAATTGTAACTAGCAACGTAAATTTAGAGGAAAGATCATTTAGCAGCAGGACAATTATCGCTTGCGGCGCAGGGAGCCGAGTGATCGATTGATCCCTCGACAGTAGAACGAGCAGGCGTTAGTCAGACGGCGCGGCAACGTTCGAGACGGAGGCGGCCCTTTGGCGTACGACGGCTCGAGGAGCCGTGTGATTTTGAAGCAGGTCCCGTAATTAGGCGAATCGCGTTCCGTGCGGGCCTGTGCGCCGCGTTTTCCGCGGCAAAGCGGCCGTACGTGTGCGGAGGACAGCGTCGGGCTGGCGGCGGCTTAATACGCGGCTCGTTCGTAACATGCAAAAGATGGGGCCGCTAATGGACGACGCGCGAGACTTGACTTTAAACCGGCTGCCGTCTAATGTCCTCGTAAGTGCTAATGAACGCCGCCTGTATCCGCACCGACGTTTATCCTTTGAGTCGGCCGTCGCGGTTGCGCGGAAGGTTCGCCTCGCGAACTGCTTTGAAAAATGAGCGCTCGTCGCTCCTTAAATAACGGGATTAGGCTCCCGCGACGGCCCGGCCAATGAAAAATAGAATCTGGGTCGCCGGGGCACCGCTGAATATTTCATCGCTGGCTCGCGATGCCGCGGAAATCGCCAGACAGAGCTGCTGCCTTTCGAAATGCCCTCGGAAATGGCGTCGCGGATTTAAATAGCGCGGGCCGAAGAACTGCGGTGTGGATTCGGGAAGGTATTTCGTTTGGGGTGAGACGAAAATTGTGGCAGAATTTTAATGGGACACATTGTGGTGGGAAAGTTTGAAAAACTGAGGGAAGTAGCGAAAATTGTTCAATTGTCTAATCGTGTATGACGAGTACCACTTGTCTGATAAATGGTCTGTTTTTACTACTGTCAGCTCCGATGGTCCTATTTCACTTGCTTAATCAATGATGTATCTTATTCTATTCTGTATCTCCGAAGCGATAAAACTATTTTACTTGTCCAATCATTGATTATCCTTTCTACTTAAATGTATCTGCAGACACGACCCTATTTCGCTTGTCTGATCGCGCAAATATTCCTACACCACTTGCCCGATCAATGGTCCGTCTTATTCTACTTATCTCACCGTCATACCATCCCTATTGCACTTGTTTGACCAGTGGTCTGCCCCGTTTTACTTGCCGCGTCGCAAAGGTGACCCTAACTCCCTTGTCTTATCACTGGCCCTCGCGGTTCTACTTTGATCATCGCAGCAGATCCCTATCTCCCTTGTCCGATCATAGAACACCTCGTCCCGCACGGTTGACTACGAACCAACCCAATTCCACTTACACGATCGTTAATCGCGACTGAGTTACTCCGCTAATCACAGATCTCATTCCACTTGAGATCGACTACGTTCTACTTTTCGAGCCACGAATTAATCTTGTTCTCTTTGCCTGACCATAGACCCGGTCTGTTCTACTTGCCGGCTCGTTTGTCGTACTTGTTCCATTTGAACGATTAGAGATTCGATTTTCTGATGTTTGTCCGGCTATCGATGATCGCCTGGCCATTCATTATTATTATTCTACTCGTTTGGTAATTGATTATCATACCACTTGTCTGGTCATCGGTTGTCATAATTTCACTTGTCCGACGACAAAACAGTTCCACTAGTCTGACTATATTAAATCTGTCAGAAGCAAGATAAAGAAAATCATAATTATATATTAATTTTTTAAGGCAATAAATTTTGATACAAAATTCTGCAAAATAGATGAAACGAAGAGGAAGAACAACAGTGAATCTGGCCTGGTCGTTCAGTGGCGTAAATTCGTGACGCGATAGAACAACGCTATTGTTGGCTACGATTTTGATTTCCATTACTCGCAGATCGTGTTAATATTGCAGGGAACGTAGCATAAAAGCAATTGCACTGTCGGTGGTTGTTTAATTACGCGCGGTAACTATATGCGAGAGCGATGTTTGGCTAAACATCGAATTTAATACTGAGAGCGGCGCATGTGAAAAGTTAATGGGAAAATGAGGGGGCTGCGCCCAGTAATGATTTCACGGCGCATCATGTGCAGCCCCTAAATAGAATATAATATCCCAATAACGAATGCACGGTGTCTCGTCCGAGCAGAGAGTCCGACTTTCTTTTTTCGCCTCATTACGAGACCAGCTTACAGCAATCGCGTAAAAATAATTAACGCATTCCGATCGAATCGCCCCGGCGAAAGAAACTGTCCCGGAACGATTCGTCGAACCTTCCATTACCACGATCCCAATTATAAAATGTCAAGTTCTGAATAATCAATTGTCATTAATTGGCACGTAATCTCATTACCGGGAATCCTTGATCAAAGTATCGTTACGTTGGTCATTTGCGCGGCATTAACGCAGCACGAAGAATATTTGCGCCTCAATGCGGCCTTGATCGCTTATTTATTCATTTAATTTATTTATTTATTTATTTATTTATTTACTTATTTACTAATGATAGTAATAATGATAAGATAATAATAAGTTAATAATAATTGCAGTGAATATAATAAAACGACATAGTCCTGGCTTGCATCATCGTGCAACCTCTCAATCTTTTAATTTTATTTTTTATTACAATCTCTTTTATTATTAAAATTTTTGTAATAATTATTTATTCACGGCCCAGTACAAACACTGAACACCGAACTCTTGAAAAAAGAGAATTTTCAATCTGCTATAACTTTGCGAAGAGGCATCGTGCGGCAATGAACCTTCGCCCATTTTAAAGCTTGAAATGTCTACTTTTTTATGACTATATCTGTCCGAAGTGAAACCCCGCGAGTTAAGGGAGAGAACGTGGAAGAGCTGGTAACGTGTCGAGTCAGATCGCAGACCCGAGCCTGGCGCGACGAAATGTCTCAAGATCTGGAATAAATCCTTGGAATCGATCAGGTGGCCCTAAATCTAATGAAATCTTAGCCCTGGAAGGTCTCATCGCAGCTGATGGGACTCCGGCGAACAGTTTAAGACGCCGTTGTGCCCCAGCCGTCGATGGCTTCGCTGTTAGCCAGCTGGTCGGGCTCCTGCTGGCTCCTCGAAATCCCGTTTGATTGGCAGACCACCACGATCCTCGTTTGATCTGCTCGGAGACTTCGGCAGAGTCCCCAGCGCGCCGTCGCGTCGCTTCCGATCAGGCTCCGTTAAATCCAATCAGAATTGGTAAAACCGAGCGGAGTATCAGATTCGTGTTATGCTGTTCCGGGATCTCCGGCAGTTTAATGAAAACTAACAGAACCCTCGGTGGTATCCGATGGATTTCGTCAGGACCCGGTACTCCTGATCCACCGTTGTTCCATGGAAATCTCGTGCGAGCTTAGGGGAGCCGTGGGACACCTTGACATCCGCCAACAAATTAATTCACCGGCCGAATTCTGACTATATTGCTGGAACTGGCGAGCTTGTCGGACGAGTGACGCGGCAATCCTACAGATAAATAATAGACACTCTTTATTTCGAAGCTAGTTTTATATAAAGTGTGAGAAATGTGTTGGAAATTGACAGAGGCGATTCCTCGGGTGACTCGAAGCAACTTTTTCCTTTGCACAAATTGTCTCCGAGGCTTCGTTAACGAGTTATTCGCGAAAAGCGCCGACCAATCGCGCAGCGAGTGCGGTTGACGGCCCGCCCACGCGGCCATTGCCGCGTCGGAGCCGCTAGCGCGTCGCCTACTCGGTCGCTGTGCCCGCTCTCTGATTGCTCCGTGTTTGTTTCTCAATCGCTAGTAAACGATCACTTCAAGCAGCTGCAACCTTTTTGGACCATCGCTGTTGAATCTGTGCCACTCAATTCAATGGATAATTCAGTTGTCTAATAAAAATTAACACTCGCAGCGAACTTATTGCCAGGAATGCTCATTAATAAATATTAGAAATCGATAAGATTGCACGGGGCTCTCGGAGTCAGCAGTTCACCGGTGTCTTGAACGGTGAAAGGAGCCGCGCAATTAGCTCGGCGAGCTAGCAGGCAGCCGTCGACGCGTTCCATAATCGTGCATCAGAACAAGCAGCCACGGTTGCGTTGCTTCTCCAGTCAGTCGATCGCGTCGCGCTTTCGATATCCTCAAACATCGCTGCGTCGTATTGTCGATTGAATCCCGGGCAAACGTTTGCGCACGGTAGAAACCGCTAAATTAAACTAATATTTGCCCGCGACAACGGCTCGAGTTGATTAGGCTAGTCCGCTCCAGAATTTGATATTCCGGCGACCGCCGCGCCGTGCTACCTTCTACCAAAAATTCTACCAAAATTCGAAATGTACAGCAAAAAAAGCCTGCTGCACCACATATTTGTTCGATGCTGCAGAGCATCGAACGCTGTTCGAAATTTCCAAATACCGTACACCTTTACCGAAATATAAATCGTTAAAAGTTGCTAAAAGCATCTATAATTAATTGTGCTGTTTTTATCCTTGCGCCAATTACGGTCATATTGTTTAAATTGATCGTATTGTTTAAACGAATCTCATTGTTTATAATTGATTTAATTGTTTACAATCGGTGTTACTATTTAGACCATATGTAGAACATATTTTTTATCGGTCGCGAAAGGCGTTACATTCGAAGGAAGAAGTCGTCGAGAGGGTGCGAGCAATTAACGAAGGGCTAATGAGGGTGGCTGGGGTGGGGAAAAAATTGGTCGAGCGAGAAACGGGTTTCCCCGGGTGAATGTAATTGAATTACGGTGTTGGTTCTCGATCACTACCGCCGCAGCCTTCGGGACAACAATTTTTGCGGCGGACATCTTCGATCCTCGAAATGATAGGCCACCGAGAACCTAAACATTTCCCCGCCGGTCCTGTTACTCGACATCGCACTTAGCTTCATTTTTCACGTTAGAAAGGATCTCCGGAAAGAGAAGCCTGGGAGAACGGCAAAAAAGGCGGCGATGGTCAGCCGAGGTGAGTACGTTCGACGTGAGAGCCACTCTGAAAAAGGAAGCCGACTTTCATTCCCGTGTTTACCACTCCGTAACACGTCCCGGCCATTTTTCAATTTCCGCGACTACCTTCTCGCCGACGATCTCTGTATTTCCTGGTTAAACGCGGCTTCCCCCTCCTCTTTCTTGTTACTTGTTCGCCATTCGAGGCTCTCGTGTAATATGTTCGTTTCCAAAGCAACGAAACAGTCGCGAATTATACCATAGCATCAGTTCCAACACTGAATTACCAACCCTCGAAAATAGGGAATATTCGAACTGTCGTAATTTCGTGACAAAAAATCGTACGACAACAAACATAAGCTCATTTTAAAGCCTAAAGTATCTACTTTTACACACTATCTCTCGTTTTCCCTTCAGTTTCTTTCGCATGATAGAGTAATTCGAAATTTCAAGACATGTTCCACCACTCTATGGTATATCCTTCCACGAAGGAAATCGTCCAATGTTTTCGCGGACGTTACAATGTATAGACTTTTCCAGAGAAAACAATCCGCCAGGGAGAAGATCGGGAAGACGGTGTTTAAAATTGGAATTAATTTTTCCCATTTATGGTAAAGTGGTGGAAATGCCTTGGGAGAGATTCCGGAGAAATCAGGGAATCGCGGACGCTGAAAGTTGTCGCTTTAAAATTGGAATTAAATTTGTCCCTGCGTTCCTCGCAGTGAGCAGAGTAAAGAGTTTCTAATAAGAGACCAAATTACAAGCCAGCTATGCGCGATGTCTATAAAAATTGCGTAACAGCATCTTCTGCAGACGTTTTTCTTTTCGGCAACAATCCGAATATTCGCGTCAACGTTTTAATTATAACCGGAAGCGACCGCCTCGCCATTTTTGCGACGTAGAGCGCCTCGGGGGTGGAACGGTAATCGACTTATCCTGCTTACGTACCATCGATTCGCGAGAGTTTCTCGCTATCGATCCATCGGAGGCTGCTGATGGTAGAAATAAATCCTCTCCCACGGCAAGATAATGGCACTAATGACGCTTAACGCCTAAGTCAAGTGCATCCACAATTTACCGAGAACCCTTTAATGGCTTATCGATACAGGGCCTCCGATAAAGCCGGTGTTGGCGAGTTTTTGATAGACGCGGCCAACAATTTATCACGACACCATTGTCGCGACGTAAGAACGCCTCTCTTCGACGAACAAAAGCGTTTAGGATTCTTAATGGGTTACAGTACGCTCGAGGAACCTGCAACAAATTCCCACGTACCTCCCCAGCGAATTCATCCGTTTGCCCTCAACCAGAAAATTCATTTACGTTAGCAATGCCATTGGAGTCTAATTTTTATAAAATATTCCAGGCACCTCTATATTTTTTATTATTTTACAAAAATTGAAATGCACTTGCTTCAACGATAAAATACAAGCTTGATAATAGCTAAAATTAATTACTAAAATTAGTTTTCCGTCCAGCAATATTCACCGTTAGAGCAGTAACAATTCTCTGTCAATTTAATTGATAGTTAATAACATAGTGCCGATAACGATTTAAATAAATGTCCGCCTGATTAATTGAGAAAATCGGGACTCCACGGTAGAATAAAAATGCTGAGATTCAGAGCCGCAAGAAATTCGAGTGCTCCGAAGGAGGCTACCTGGTGGATGGCAACCGAAGGCCCAGCAGGCTGACAAACGAACTCGCCGAAAGCGGGGCGGCGGTCTCGAAACGGTCTAATCCCGGCAATGTCCCCGGTTCGGTCGAAGTGGGGGCCCGATGCACGATATTTCGTGTCGAGCCGGTGGGATGAGTGGGGGGGGGGGGGGACGGCAAGAAGAGGAATTCGGGCTTCCACTCGAGCCCGTAAGACGTGGCAGGTGGTCTCGAGGGGCGACCCACTCAGCTAGAGAAGGCGTCACGGCTGCAGACGAGGGAGAGGCATTCACGGGTCTTGATTTAACACCTTGGATTAATTACAGTCTGTGTACCCCCGGCCCCGGGCCGCCTCTGTGTACGTGAAAGGGCCACGCTCCCGCAAGAACTCGGCTCCACACACGAGCCAGCCGCGCCGAACGCAACCCCAACGCCTCCATATTTGTCTCTCGGAACGGGAATGAGAATTTAGAACGGGTCCCGCGGCGCGCGACCCAACCGTTGTCTTCTTCTCGTCGACTTTACACACCTATTTCCCACCTGCGACGATCCTGCAGACTGCCGACGGGTCTCGCGGAGGGCTCGGGCCGAGTTCGGGCTTTCGCGATTCCGGATCAGCCGCTTTAGAATTTTCTAAAGGATAGTGACGGGAATTCTGGATTTAGAGGACTCGAAAGTCTACTATTCGTTCCCTCGAGGACTACGTGGCTCCTTGAGCGACGACACAGGTTGACCAGAATAGTCGTAGAGGGCAGCGCAGTCAAAGCAGCGACCAATCGCAGACGCGAGAGCAGCGCTGACAACCGTGGTGCCCTCTAGCGAGACTGGAACTTTCTTAATCTCGAAATAAAGATACCTCTTAGGGCTAGTTAGAGTGTCTGCTACAATGTCAACATGTATCTCCGGTTTGTTGTGGTTAGACCCCACAGTGCGAGCCTCAAGGTCAAACATCGACGCGTTTCGTATCTTTGTTTACATACATTTCCGAGAACGTCGATTTGTTCCCTCTCGCAAAATGAGTCAAATGAAAACAAACCAATTGGCCACCGCACAGTAATTGGCTCCGCTGCGCTACTGTTTTGTGCAAACTATTTCCGGAACACCGTAGCAATTCCCACGTTCCAACCTCTGCATTTCATGGGAGCATCTCAATTTTCTAGCATATCGTAATAGTGCTCGCTAGAGACCGTGCTAATTCGATGGAACATCCTGACACTGCGTATACACGCGGGAGAGCTTCAATTTTGTTAGAGGTCTTAATGTTGCTGGCGTGCTTCGGAGTATTCCATAATGTAGCATCCACGATACATAATCTGCGAAATAATCTTTCGCGGGCGGTGCTCTAGCCACGAATCAAATCGAACCACGGTGATTTTAACTATTTCTTTACCGGCGTTAGGTTAACCCATTGCAATCGTAGACATTTTTAGCAAAAAATAGTTCTTCTGAACTATGGTATCTCCATTTTCAACAGCTTTCCAAATATAAACAATTTTCGTTAAAAATTATTTCAAAATATTTTCATTATAAAAATTTGTTAATATCACGTTGCAAACATTTACCAGAAAATCGTCCGATGAATCGCGAAGCTCGCGGAAACGCAATTCCGCGAGCGCCTTTAAATCCGCTCGAAATTCATCGACCCTAATTCTCCGTGTCGGCGAGAGTTTCCCGTGACGAAAGAATTCGCCGGTCCGCGTCGCCCGAAACGGTCGATCCAACACTTACGCCGCGTCCTAGCCGGAAACGGAGTACCTACGACGGAGTAACACATTCGTCCAGGCTGACTTTATCAGCCGGGCCAGCTCATTTCCAAAGTAATTCCGTCCTCCGAGCCATAACTCGTCTCCCCCTAGCTGAATATGTATGGGACGGGCGCACACAGCGACGCGGCAGAGACAGATACGTACGTGTCCGTGCGTCAAGCAGAAACGGACAGGTTACCGAGGCCGAGCCCCGGCACTTTGTCACACTTGCATCCTTCGTGTTTGGATAAGATACGGGTTCTCATATGAGCGGCCGCCGCGTTCTCGAACCAGCCCTCCCCCCGGCTGCCATTCGCGCGCGCTGCGCCATCGCTTCCCGGGAAACTTTTACCGTGGGAAACCAAAAAATTCCGTCCAAGAGACGCCCTCCTCGGCCCTTCGAGTGCCAACGACTCGCGCCAGTTTCGGCCGAGTTCGTGCCTCGCAGCTCGAGTTCTTCGCCGAGCCGGAAATAGTCGTCGGTGGGTTGGACAGTCTTTAAGCTGCGCGAAAGTACTCAGGGAAATGTTCCTTGGGCTGTGTTTGAACGTTTTGGTTCCATTTTTATTTTACCGACTGTGTTAGACCACAATTAAATATACCAGGAACACTGCCAAATATATTAAAACAATGGCAGGTAATGAAATAAATTTTAAAAACCGATAGAAAATTCTTACAACGCCTTCGATTCGTCTCAAAGATAATTCTACGAGCCTGCAGCAGCTATAGTCCGCGCGCGACAAGGAGGCACCTCTGCGCTCGCGTATTCCCCCTCCAACTAGCTGGCCCGGTGCCGCGGCTCTCGGCCGCTATTTGTCGGAACAGCATTCGATAATATCTGGCAAGCAATAATCCTCGTAGCAATAAAGTTGTTCCGGCGTAACGAGGTTGCAGCGTGGATTCGGTAAATTGGAACGGCAGTGGACAAGAGTCGAGAGAGTTTATCAAACGTCGATTCGACGCGTCGCCATTGTGGAATCATTCGTTAATCGAGCGCGGTTTTTGATTTCAGGTATGTAGAGCGGCTGGTTCGACTGGCAACGGCATTGGTGGAAGACGGGGACGCGAGGAGTGACTATTCGTAGAAATTACGGTAATTACGACACTCTGTAATGAATTATCGCGCGGACGCCGCGAACAGCACCGTAATAAAATTAATTCAAGCAATTCACGGGCGCCGGCCCGAGAGTGTTTAATGCCTCGCGCGAAAAATTAATTATTCATAACAACATTGTCGAACGGTCGCAGAAGTTGCTATTAATCGAGTAGACGTGTGCGCCGACACGCCGCCGGCAATTTGTTGGGACCGGCGCTTACAAAGAACGATCGTTAATATTATATCGGTACCGAGCTCGATTTCGTTCGGGCCAGCGACGCGCGATCACCGATAATTATTGTTGTTACGTTTGTAATATACAATAATATCTTCTTCTGGCCGAAATCAAATCGCCGCGGCGGGTGGGAGTATTGAATGTTCTAGTAATTATTAGCTGATCACCTAATTATCTCTAATTACAGGTCTGATTTCTGTTTAATAGTTCGTAATCGAGTCGTTACGCTTCATTATATTGTCCAACATTTCCCTCTGAATATCATACGCTGCATCCGCGTGTATAAATCATACTGTAATTTGCTGACCTAACGCGAACCTAACCTAAATCGTACCACAGTTGTTTAGTAGTCTTTTTTGTAGACTTGAGAATTGTTTATTACGGTTTTATATTGTTCATGAAAACAACTGTGTTTGTTTTTCGACTACTTGGAGAAAGGCAGCAAGGAATAAAATGAAGAAAAATCGTTCAAGTAAACGATTAATTGACGTTTCACTGTGGAACGGCTTTGTACGAAGTAAAATATCCCACCACCACCACCACTACCACCACCACCCAGCAAATGTGTTTTATTGAAATATTCATCTCCAGTGTGCAAAAATGGGAAGGCAGAATTGCATACTTTTTCATTTGCAGATTATCGAGCCGGCGAAATATTCCGTTCCGCGTGAAAAATAGTCGTCGACCAGTTTCATGAAAACAGACTGTTCCGTAACTGGAACGTCGTTTATTGAAAATTGCTGCGAGTCGGATAGTGAACGAAATCTGTCGAACCTTCAATTAGACTCGAGCGATATGAACCAACTTTTACTAGTTTCACTAATTTATTTAGGTCTATATAAGTAACAAGAAATTATTATAGTCGATTGTTCAAGCTTCCTACTTAAATAATCGTTTAAACGAAGAGTTACTCGGACGACGTCCAACTCTGTGCAGATGGTGGAAAGTTCGTCGAACGGAGCACAGTGGTCGGAGGTCAGTGAAATTGATGGGGTCAAGGGACGAGCGCGGAATTTTTTCCGGCATAATCGGTCAAAACAGATTGTCAATATCGTCGTCGCGCAGCCAGATGGTTTCATCGATCGCGAACAATAAATACCGGCCGGTGGGTATTGCCAGCTCGCACGTTTCCCCGTTAATTTACGGCGGCATGGTATTAGGTCATTATTGAATTCTGTCGGAGCCGGTGGAAGAGCAAAACGTCGTTCGACCCTCTCTTGTCGCCAAAATTACGAGGTCGCCGGTCAGATTGAACACGCGTGCCTCTATCTGATCCTCCAATCTCTGCCTCGGAGCCACATCCTCAACGTCAGCTCTCACCTTAACTATTAATTGGTTCTGCTCCGTAAGCTCTCCTCCGCCGAGTTTTCCCGTGTCTTCTGCCAGCCCTCCCACCCGGACTAATGCCACGGCTCTTTTTCCCACCCATTTCTTCCACCGGTCATCAAATATACAGCGCAGCCATGATCTTCATCCCCGTCCTTTCGACGATATATTCGCGGTGACGCGTAGCGTGCTGGGCGACGACGTTACCATCGACATCGGAAAAGTAGAAACACGATAGATGTCACCAGCGTACGATATTTACAGACTTGTTCCCACTTTATCGGCACGCACTGCTCGAAAAAGATTATAGCGTCGACAAATTTTTAATAAGATTTACCATTTTCGATCGACGATAACTTCGCTAAAAATGATCGTAGGATGATGATCTTTTTTTCAAATTAAAGCTTTAAACCTCTTCTTTAAAACAGTCTATCTGGATTTAATATTTGGCGCACCTATACTGTTGTAGTCATTTAAATGTAAGCATAGGAAAACCACCCCCTTTCCATCAGGCCTTGTTTCCTGTGTCGGAAATTGCCAAGTTCAACGAAATGCACAGACTTTGTAAAATTTTTCTCGAAGATGCTGTTTGCAGCAGCCTAAAGTTTAATCCTTTCTCTTTAATCCGAAAGAAAGGAAACGTCGCTGCGATTTTTTCTCGCAATGTTACAGCACTTTGAAGTAACCCTTGCATCTCCGTCATGTAGCGCCGGTGTCAAAATTATTTTATCTCTCTATTTTATCCAATAGAGAGTTAACACTTTCAGCTATGAAAATTTACGTAAAACTCACAATATTTTCAAGTCCATTATGTTTTCACCGTGAACAGAACGCGAGTTTCTGACCGGGGGAATTTGCGATCCGTGGTAGAACTGGCAACCGAGAAACAAGGGTCGAGAAAAAATAGCAGAGGTTTAAAAAAAAAGCCAAGGCTCGTAGAGGGCAAAAAGAAGACGGGAAAGAAGACGATGGAGGAGAGGAGCGTGGTCGGATGACGATTCGGCCACTCGAATCTTAGTCGAGCCGAGAAGACATTTCTCGTGGAAAACAAAATACGAAGGAGACTCGCGAGAGAAAAAAGAAAGCGACGGGGCGAAGGGGCAGGGGGACGGAGAGGCAGGACGAGTGGGAACGTCGGTGCCTCGATGGAATTTACTGCTCGCGTCGGAAGTATTCTAAGAGGGTTGCTTCCGCGCTGCTGGATAACAGAAAGTGGAAGCCAGCGCCTAGATGGTTTATTTGAATGCCTACTTCACCGCTGCTCTGTGCCGGCGCGACCTCCCACGCACAAACCCTGGCGCGTGTTCCTCCTGATTGTCTCGCGTCACAACCACTTCCCCCTTTACGTCGCGCGGCGACGAGACACGTAGACTCATCGCCGACAAGATTTGTCGAAAGATCGTGAGCGCGAGGCTGCTTCGGAGATCAACGCGATTCCCCTCATTTGGCGGCCTTCCGATGCCGTCTCGAATGTCACGCGACTCCATCGATGACGTAATGTTGGAGCAATTGAACAGAATAAAGCTAGAGGGCAGCGCGGTCGATCCGCGCGACCAATCGCAGACGCGAGAGCGTCCCTGGTGACTCTGCTGCCATCTAGCTTCGCTCCGCTGTTATATTTAGTTGTGACGTCATCGAAGGAGTCACGTGATATACGAGGGAAGGCACGGCAACGCTGTTGGCGACCTTCCGACGTGCAACTTCGGTTAATTGAGGTACAAAGTGTGAGATTAATGTTACAGTTGTCGCAAAGTAGTTTATCAGTTTCCGAGAACAAATGTAATATAACAAATATAATATTATAAATATTAATAGTAATAGTAAAATAAATGAGTATAATTTCTTTGCAACGATAATTTTCTTACTTGTAAAAATGCAAAAAGGTTATACCGAGATTTTGTGAAAAAGTCGAGATTATAGAACGACGTCGGAGGGGTTGAATTTCGGGAGGAACATTTTTCCAAAATGATTTTCGGGAGTGGCGGGAACGTGAGGAAATTTTGTAAAAAAATCCGTCGAGTTTGAGGAGCAGCCAGCGAATCGGAACAGCGAGGATCTGTGATTGAGGATCCGAGAAATTCGACGCCGGCCGTCTTATCAGGAATTCTGGACTCGGCTCCGGTGACTGCGCCCTGCGGAGGGCGGATAAAATCGAACGGCACGGCGTAACGAGGATCTCAGGGGTCGCAAAACGGGAGTGATCTAGACAAACGACCGTGCGGTCAAGGAGCGACAGCTTCGAGCTATCCGCCATGACAGAGAACTTGTTCGTCCGCGCGGTCCTCGGGGACTTTTGTTGCTGCCGGTGGCATGATGGACCTAGCACGTTATTATCCTTGCGTCCCGGACGTGGCCTTTGAGCGATGGGAATTTCCCTCCGACTGTGCATCGGTCGATTCATTATTTCCTGGGATCTGATGGCGGCATCGTTTTACATCTTGTCTTTGTGCTGCTCGATCGAGTTTAGCGCGGACCTTATCGGCAACAATACACCTGAGCCGGCTTAGAGACCTAGGTAATTTTATCCAGCAATTTCGTACAGTCATGGATCGAAATAGACCCAGCAGAATATATTTATTATAAAATTACAGACCGAGGATTTTTGTGGTTTAGACGAGGCTCTTTTGCAAGCTCCACCCAGTGGGAATCGATTTTTTATCGGCTGCAATATCTGGCATAAAATTTTGAAAAAAATATGTAATTGTAGGGTAATAGGTATGTAATATGTGGTATTTATTTGGCTCTACTATCTTGCATAGCAACCGAGAGAAACGCTGATAGATTTAGGGGTGAATAGACAAGGTTTTGTCTTCGATTCAAAAACGATACTCCAAGAATAAATTTGTTATTCTCCTCGATAAGTGGTATACAATTTCAAGAAGAATATATTAAATATAAGCTAATGCGGAGCTACAATGTGGCTTTTATTTCATTGAAATATCTGCCGTAGGAACCGAGACGAATGCTCTCGTAATGTTAGGGGTGGAAATGAACGAAACGACGGCAGCGTAACAGAAAACAGACCGCATCAGTATTAATCACTATTTCCCATTCATTGGAAACTTATCCCGACGATTCATTCGATTACTGGGATCCAATTAAAACGGTATTTGCAATAATTGTCTCGCCAATGCCGTCCGATGTAATCTTCTCGAACAACGAAACGGAATCGAATCGCGCGGCCGGAATTAACGAAGTTTATTTTCTTCAAATCCGATTGAAGGAATCGATAATTACTGACGTACAATTTTCATTATCCCTTACGCGATCCTTCGGAGACTTTGTTGAAAGTCGTCCCGGCGATGATCACTTAAACTTCCGTTTTAATAATCGGCAAATCCCAATAGATCTTTCCGATAACTGTGATTTCAATCGACTGCTGCGAGTGAAGTTCGGATATCGATGAAATCTGAACTGATCTTAACTTACTAATTCACCAATTGAAAGCAGCTGATAGCAACGTCAGAGAAATCCATAAAAATCATATCTATATTACAATAGAATGGCACTTTGAAAAAATCTATTTCATCCCATCGCGCAAGG
>CM052163.1:155472-186511 GCA_028455555.1 Augochlorella aurata | reverse complement strand
TCTCTCTCTCTCTCTCTCTCTCTCTCTCTCTCTCTCTCTCTCTCTCTGTACACATCGAATCGGGTTCCAATAAATAAATTACCTGTCAACGACGTCATTGGACGCCACTATTACTTGGATTACCAATCTACTAGGGATTATTATTTTTTAAAATCTCGTGGATTTTGTGGAACTTGCATTGAAATTATTTATCGGTGTAGTCGACGTCGTTACACGTTTTCAGCCGGCCGCGTTACGTCGGTGAAATGATCACGGTAAAATGATGATTGAAACCAATCAGCCCTCCATGTTGCGATGAATACATTAATTTTTGAGCGATTATTGTAATTTCGCGCAACCGGCGATTCGATTACGCGGAACGATAATCAGCCGAATGATTCGGGACGGTGTTATATAGCGAGCCAGATTTACGGCTTCACGGAGAAGTTACTGGAAATATTCGAAATTAGATAACCGCTGATACTGGTCCAAAAACACGGTACTTTTTCAAAAATAGCGATTATTAAAAACTGTTCGTCGACGGACTGCAAAAATATTAAACTATGCTTTCGGCACACCCTCTGTTATTAATAATCATATCGCGTAATACAACCAGTTTATAGTATGCACGGCGAACTAAGCTTTCCACTGAAATTTCTATCGAAAAATATTAACATTTATGCACAAAATAATCGTCGTTGAAACAGTGCCAGTTCTAGGACCACTTTGTAGAGCCCTTGCTCCGCCAGCTACCGTGTTCGCAAACATCAACATTTTTCAACGGCACTCCACTGCAAACATGCTTCAAAGTACGCGCTAAAAAGCGGTCCCAAAGATATTCCACGAAAAAAGCCCGACAAGGTTAAAAAACAAACAGTCCTTGTTCGACCTTTTCGTATCGGCGAGAATATCGCCGAAGCGATATTTTACCACGCCACTTTATCGCAACAATGCTGCTGCTGCCACCTTAGTTTATGAATTGCGTGAATAAATGATTATAAATTGTGACAAAGTGTAAAAATAAAAAATGAAAGTATAAATCGCTAAAAGTTCTTAAAGTCTCTATAAATGAAACTTGGAATAAATGTTGGAAAGCGTGTACGTAAAACTGCTATTAAAATTCGAACCTTGTACTTCGCTGAACAACATTGAAAAGCGAGCAGCCCTCGCGAGAAAATCGCCTAAGCATATCTCGTCGTCGATTGCCAGGCGGCCACAATGTCCTCTTAATGCCCGGACGTGGATCGCGGTGATTATTATTATTTGGAATAATCCCGGGGATAAAATTATTCCGGCGTAGGGTCGGGCGGAAACGGCGAGGACAATTATACGTTTAACGAGACGCTCTTCCCGTCGGAACAAAGGTATTCCTTATTGGGGACTTTTCATCCGCGTGCCGAGGAGCGTCGTGCTCTTCTTTTGTCGCGAATTTTCGCTGCAGACAGAGAGAATGCTAGACATTGACGTTCCATCGTCGTCGACGTCGTCGTCGTCGTCGTCGTCGTCGTCTTGCTTCTCTTGCTAGAAGTCGCCAAGGGAAAAGGTTGTCGAGGATGTACCCCGGTTTCTTGCGAGGAAGCCTCCGCGCGACGGCGTTTCTTATCGATCGAGTGTTCAGTTCGTTTCGCCGATGCAAATGCAAGAGACTGTAAGTAATTCGTCGAATAAAAACGCCGCCGCCGTTTCTCCGTTCCCTCGAGCGCCGCCGCATCTGTTGCGACTACTTATTTCGTGTCGTTACTACGAATCAGGGGAAATGCACCGGATCTAATGCCTCGCGATACCTGAGCTCTTTTTTGCCGCGCCGCTTTATCGCGAGAACGCCGCTGCTGCAACCTTCCATAACTTTTCTTAATTAACTATATGAGAATTCTCTGGTTTCGTGCCGGTATCACCGCTGACTGAACTTTGAATATTCTCGGTAAATCCGTTTCTCCAAGCTTGAACAAAGTTTGTATCCGATTGCTTTGCGAATAGCTTGTACAAATTGTTCAAAATTGTTGTACAGTCTATAGAAATCGTTAGGGGTTGTTACAAACTGTCTACAAGTCCTTCAAAATAATCCTGAATTAGAAAATTCTGCATAAATTGCTAGAACACGCTGTACATTCTTCTTTGCACCGAAGACAGCCGTGACCCAATTTCCCGTATTCTAAGCCACCGCGTCCTGCCATAAATCCGAAAAGGGTGCGTCGCTGAATGGAAGAACTGTCGCGGATCGCACGGTGGATCGAATATCGTGCGCGTCGGTTCGCTCTGAAAGCTGATGGCAACAAACGCCGGGAATCCTTGACCGGCCGGTACTTTTCCAGCAGCGTAGGTGTCGGTCCCGTATAATTCGAGCGACTCGAATGTTTACTTATACGTAGATTCGTGTGCAGCGTGTATGCAATCGGCTCGCGTGTTATGGGATTTATATTTTACGGGAGCAGTTTTACGACACCGTATATCCTGCGAGTAAATCAAATGAAATATTTATATTTACGAGGATCACCGGGCTACGGGCCGGCGGCGGGAGCAGAGGCTCGCCGGGCTACGGCCGAATTGATTCAGGCTTTCGAGATCGCACTAAACGTGATCCCATCGCTACTCTTTATCCGCGAGGCTCCCGGTTTATCCTTTTGTCGATGCGCGGCGGCTCGCGCGCCGACTAAACCCGAGGCGGCTCTAAAGCAACTTCGAACGACCGAAGTAATAAACTTGTCACGTAAATCACCGATTATCTAGCTCGATTATTCGCTTGTCCATGGGGTAGTAGTGCCGGCATGCACGCGCGCCGTAAGAGCACGGAGAGGCGAGCGAAGACGGAGACGGAGACTCGCCGAACAAAAGGAGGAGCGAAACAAAGAGGATCGAGAAGAGCTCGATCGACTCTCGGTTTCTAATTTCTCGGACGTGTATCGGCGCGATCGATCGCCTAATCTTCCGGAAGACCGATCAAAGCCGGGCCGTGTCGATTATTACGCTGCTCCGGCGGCTCGTGAAACTTCTCCCACGATAATTTTACCTTTCTCGCTTCCTCCCTGCCTCGATAATCTCTCGATACACGTCAAACATCTTTAAAAGTTCGCTCACTTCTTGACGCTGGAGCTTAACTAGACGTCCGCCGGCGCCTCCCGCGACTAATTAAATTAATGCTGCAAGAAAACCAGCCTCGAACAAGGCAAACAACCCTTTGTCTTGGCCGTTCTTCTGCAACGGTGCTCGTACAGCCTCATTCAGAATAATTTATTGCTCGCGGGGTCGAGCTCGTGTTCTTTCCCTACACTTTGTATATCGAATCGTTATCCGTGCTTTCCGATTGTCTCGGACGATGCTTGCACTTACGAGTAATTGTTACACGACGCAGCGTCGGTTGTCTCGCCTTTTTGGTCTAGTTGTTTCGTATAATTCTAATCGGTGAAAGTGGAGAGTCGACCTTCGTCTCATGTCTCCTGTGTGGCAGCGATTCCCGCTGCTATCTTCCCGCAACAAACCCGATCGTTGAACAATGGAAAAGCAAGATATTTATGCCCCCATTTCGTGCACCGAACATTCTGGCGACCGTATTTCAAACTCGAAAGAAAAACCGAAGAAAATACACCGAGACGAGTGATCTGACGAGTCTTCCATCAGCGTCCAGTCCTCCGTCATCCACGGCTCCGTCAAAGGAAATACATAGATGCGGGATGGTTGGTCGATATATCCCGCGCCCGGAAGCCGAGCCAGTTGTTGACGTATTCTCGGAGACGCTCTCGGCGGAGATACGGTCTGGTCTCGCAATCTGGAATCGAGCCGGCGGTGAAAGAGCGCGGATAAGACCGCGCCGGAAGGTTCGATCGACTGTTACGACACACGGGGACGCGTGGGTGGAAGGGAGAACGGGAGAGTGGGAACGACAAATTACCGCGAAGAATCGGGATCGTCTGCCAGTCGGCCATTACGAGCGCGGATTTATGGGAAGGAAATGAGCGCCTCCGAGCGACGGCGCCTCCGCCGTTCCGTCCGCGAAGGAAACAGGAGCCCCGGGACGGGGGGCGAGAGCGGGACCAAAGAAGAGAAAAAAGAAAATCCACAATACCGGCGTAACAAACTGTAGCGGGCTCATCTTGGCTCCAGTCTTGGCTGCCGCATGAAAACGTTCTATGGTCCGGCTGCGGGGTCGTCGTTTCCAGGCCTACTTCTCGTCTCCCGCTGCGCGAAAAGAGGCGGAAGAGGGAGGAGGAGAGGAATACATTCACCGGTTCTCCCCGAGAAGAAAGCGAACGGCTCGATTTCCCTGCGAAATCTTCGAGAGCGAACCGCTCTCCACCACCACCACCACCGCCATCACCACCCCCAGCTCCCCTCCCACCAGCCTCAGACGTCCTTCCAGCGGTTTACTCGCAAATCTCGCCCGGAATTTTATCTCGCGCCCTCTCGCGCCCTCTCGCGCCCTCTCTCGCCCTCTCTCGCCGCGCCGATGAGATTGCTGCCTTTTGTGGCCGCCGAGCGAAATCTGCGACTGCCTCCTTAGTCGGAGGTGTTATTCGTTTTGCCGGAATTTTAATTCCGAGGCGTCTTTGAGATCGATTCGGGCTTTGTCGCTTGCCAAGGATCTCGGGCTGGGGCTGCAACTGTTAGCTGCTTGGACGATTTTTAATGAAATTGTTTGGCTCTCTGTGTTCAAGCAACGTGCTGATGCGTTCATTTTGATTTTTAATAGTTAATTGATCATGAAGTTGATTTGTTGAAGGACGACGCGATTTTGCTTGAACCTGGATCATTTTTATAATAATCAATAGATTGGGTGTCCTTGGGCTAAACAAATAGTTTCTAGGTAAATTGTATCAAATCCCACATAATGGACCGTTTACGATTGCGAGGTTAGTCCCTTGCATAGTCCCCGGATTATTGCTACCTCCAGCGCTCGCCGCCAGATGGATTCATTTTCTGCGATTATGGTCTGCTACGAGTCTTCGCCAGAATTCTGACTCGGGTCTCGACTCAGGTTCTGACTCAGGTTTTGACCGACCAGAGGTTCAGAGGACCAGACCGAGGTTCCGACTAGGTTCCGATGAAGCCGACCCGAAGTTCCGCGCAAGAAATCCTCGGTGCTTTCGTCGAGGAATTACTGGCTGGAGGGTATAGTGCGCGGAGGTGGTTCTAAAAGGGGCGGAAGCACGGGGTTCCTTAAAACGGCAACAAAGTACCGGCTAATCTCGGCGAGACAGGGGCGAGGAACGCGGGCCGAGAGGGTCCCGGTGTTGCTTTGCTTTGCAAATGCGATGCAACGTGCATGATGCACTCGCGGCCGACTTATAACGTTTCCGAAATCAACCCTGCTGGGCGCAACAACAACGCGGACCACACCTTCCTCATGCATATTCGCGGCCCGGTTTATGGAGCAACTTAGTTTATAGCCGGCTCGACGCCGCGCGCTTCCCGCGTCTATGCGTGTGCGCGTGTAATCTACACGCACTATTAATCCTGCGCGCACTCCCACGCGTTCTGACAGAAATACCGCCGCGACGCGGACCCTTGTTATCGCTGCAATTCGTCGAATTACCGACGAATAACGTATTCATTTTACAAAGGCGGACGCCGGACCGGGTTACGAGGAGCCACGGCCCACCCTGGCCGCATGGGCTACTCATGGGAAACTTAATTGGCGAAATTAGAATCTGTTGCATAAATTTATAACAGTGCAGCAATTTATTATAAAACGAAAGCACAATTTCTTTCATCGACCAACGTTTTATAATTTTGTTTATACCATAAAGTTTATTGAAGACATAAGAAAAATTTCTCTCATATCTCCATAACCTTGACATAACCCTTCAACGATCTCTTTCAAATATACGATCTATTAAAAACGCTTGAAAAAATATCTTCCATCGAGCACTATACCAACGCGCAAAGGAAGAACCACTGGAGAACCCGTGTACCATTTGTTGCATATTCAGCGGACTCTAATTGTTCATTTTCGTGCTGTTGATTCCTGAATAGCCATCGGATACCAAAGTGAAATCCGATCCCGTTAATTTCGCAGCGCTCGAGCCTCAATAAAGTATTATCGCGGGATCGGGCAGCGGTGGCGGGGGCGGCGGGGGCGACGAGAGTTGCTTTTCTATGAGGCGCAATAACAGACCGTGAATATTTTAGTATTAATTCTTCGGGAAGGCACTATCGTAGGACAACAGCTTTATGCATGCGGTATTCGATGGTGCTTCAGTGCAGCGGAATGTAAATTTTAAATCAGCTTCTCAAGGGCGAGGTTTATTTATTTGGAAACGGAGCCGGAATAAGGGCGCGGCGACGAGTGAAATAAAAAGAGCATACGTAAAAGGGATGATGGGACTATGGGGTGCTAAATTTTTCAGTTTCTATTATTGAAAAATAAACCGTTAAAATATCTTTTATTAATAGTAACAATGACTGAAAAATTTTGAGCTTTTTTAAAAGTAGTCCAAGCCTATTTTCAATTTTTTGGCAAACAAAATAATAAAAATGAAGCAGTTATTCACTGTTTTCAGGACAGTTTTTTATTTAAAAATCAGGTCAGTGCGACAGGCGTCAGAATAAAATGAGACACGCTCGATGGACATGTCTTATTGTCGAACTAGAGGCTATAGTGTACGGTGTATTTTTTGAGTATCCGAAGTTTTCCTGAACCGCCGTTAATTGAATTTAATTCTGTAAAAAGCGATGGAAGCGTTGAAAAGAAAATTCAGCGATATAACAACAGGGGGTTACGCTCGAAGCAGAATAACTGCGACATTTTTGGTAGTTGTCAAAAAAAAAATATAGAACAAAGCTGAAAGTACTGCCAACGTCGTTCAAAAAAACCGGAATTTTTCGCCGGTTAATTGTCCTGCGAAATATTTGCGAGAGCGGCCCAAGCTTTTCCGGTCATCCCCTCGAAAAATATTCCCCGGGAACGCGACACTAGTATTACCACGGATCGCTAATTAAAATTCGGGGAAACCAGGCGAAGTAGCACCGGCAACCAATTAACCGACGACAAAGTCCGGAATTCGTTAGAACTTAAGCCGCGGCATCACGGGGTGTAATTAAATACTAAGGAGATCGATAATTCGTGGAGGGTCGATGCGTTCGAATTAGCAATCTTTCGACACAGATGTCTTAATAAATATCTTCCAAAAATTTTTTAAGCCTTCAAAGAAATTGTTCGATCTTCCAAGAAAATTTTTTGAGCTCTCAAAAATATCTTCTAGGCTTCTAAAAATGCCTCAAGCATGGAAAAAAATCTTCCAAGTTCTTAAAAAATTTGTCAAGCTTGTAAAAAATTGTTCAATCCTTGGGAAAAATCTTGCAATCTTCAAAAATTGTCTGAAATAAATTCGAGAATTTAGACATTAAATTTAGGCATCGTTATAAGATAATAAATATTATTTCGAAGCCGGTGCTTCGAGTCTTGACAAGAGTAAATGGATTCCCAGGAAGTTCCCGACGCGTGTAAATTTTTAATCGGAGGATCCGCAGTCTAATTATAATGTTCGCCACCGGAGGCACGAGTAAAAATAAAAACGTAGGGTCGAGGCGAAGATGGTGTAGGTGAGGCGGCCGGTTCGGGTTTACCGCAATGCATATGCGGTAAATCAGTGCAGATGAGCAGATATATACGTGGCCACGTACGGCCAGTAGCCATCGGGCATCGCTGGGGTGGAAAAGGGCGGGCCGCGGGGCTGCCGCGGGTCTGCCACCGGGGTGCACCGGGGTGCACGTTGACCGATAGTAGGACAGAGGGGGGTCGACGGATGCAACAACGTACCGTACACAGATTATATACGCGTTTGCATACATGAAACCCATGTAGAGCGACGGCCTGGCCTGGGCTTGGCTTCTATCACTGTTGCCGTTCGATGCACCGCGCCGGACCTAGCGACAACTTCGTCGAAACGTTTCGACGAGTTTCCGACCAGCTACACCTCTCTCTCTCTCTCTCTCTCTCTCTCTCTCTCTTTCTCTCGCGCGCGCGCGCGCGACCCTATCGAAGGTTTATCGAACAATCTGCCGAGTCTGTTAACGCACTCGCGATTTCCTCTACGGAAGCTCGCGAATTATTTGCCGATAACTGTTCGTTTTGTTTTTCACTTTGACAGACAGATTTCTCTGCAGCTCGATGCAATTAGGATTTTTTCAGACTGACGGGTTTACCTGAATTTTTGAGCAGGCTTATTAACCATAGAAATCAATTATCCGTGGTTCGGCGATTTTTGAAAAATGTTTTCAAAAGAATTTGGTCAACTATAGTTCATTATTTCTTTATAATACAGAAATTATTTTAATTATTTTAATTACGATTTCTCACTCTCCCCTCTCAATTTTCGTCTACGTATAAATTAATCAGTTCGATATACGTATGCAGGTGCAATATTGGGCCATTGCAGTCGGAGCCATTTCAACTCGACATCCAAAACAGTTTTTTTGACATATCGTATTTCCATGTTATGTAACCCGATGCATTTTATACGTATGGAATTGCATTTTGTGTCTCGTGCAACAGTTACGCTTTCAACGGATTTTTTAAAACGTAAACGAGTTTGACAATGCTAATAATTATTTTCGGAGAAGATATAACAATTTCTAATGCCTTCTTGGAGTCACCGCTTGACTTTAAAGGGCTAATCAATTTTATTACCGGAGACATAATTTCCAGTTTACCGCAGTCTACCATGAAATTATTTAAGCCGACGAATCGAATCAAAGAGGGCCTGGGTCCAGGGGTGGGGGTAAAATACAAGCCGATTCGAGGCGTTTGATGGATTATGGTAGGCGGTAGCATTGGGTTACAGAAGGCAGCAGCAAAATAATTGCTGTTTGTCGATGCGAAACGCACTCTTGCCGCGGGTGTTTTGATGGACAGGGCACAACGAGCCGAATTCCGCAGATTTTCTATCGCGGCGCGCATCATCGGCGCGGATCCATCGAGCACCGTCGCGCAAATGATCCGAAAACCGCGGATACCGGGGTTCCCGAGGATCCTGTGTGTGCTCTCGATCACTTGCCGCCGAGTTTTCCGCTCGATTCGATTTTCCCCGCGCGCGAAAGCCCGCATTTCGCTCTTGATACCGGCACGCGATCACGACGAGCTCTGTTCGGCCTTTGCATTCTGCTACGCGATATCCGCCACCCAATTTCCATCTCTGCCAGACTTCCATACGTCCGCTTGCCGCGGCAACGTGGCAAACATATCAATTTTTTCGAGTTCGCCGTCTTTTGATTCTGTGAAGAAACATTTTGCCAGACTTTTCACGGCGGTTTTAGAATTATTGGATTTTATAGGATAACCTAAATCTGACACAGAATACATCTACTACCGTTTGCCTACATCTACCTGAGACCTAACCAATCACAATTTCGTTTCAGATCAATGCAAATTAATTTATTCCTTCCATCGCATACATACAGCTTTAATAGTTCGCTGTCACTCGAAATCTCATTGCAAGATCCCACTGTAAGCGTTTTATTTGATTTAATGGTCGACCACCACAAAGTCGTGAACATAACCTACGAAATGTCGGCATCGTTCTCACCGAAACCTGTATAAATTAATCAGTCCCCGGCTGAATAAAATATCTGGTAATTACTTGACGATTCAGCCGAGCCCATTCAGCCATGACTTGTCCCTTCTTTTGGATTTTAATTGCATCGGCGCGGAGACCGGCCGTTCCAAAAGTCGCTTCGTTTAAAACGTCCGAGCAAATAGTCCGGGAACGAAAATTTCCAGCGCACCGAAGATACATACGAATCGGGTGGAAACTTATCCGAATAATGGAATTTCCGTTACGTCCAAATAGCCAATCCTCTGGGCGAGATAAAACCGTTTCCTCTCTTTGTTTTTTACTTCTCTCCCTCTATTCTCTCGGATGCCTCTGTTTCGTTCCCCGGTCGAACGTTTTTAGTCATTAGCCGTACACCGGCGCTCCGCAAACTCTAATTTCGAGTGACGAAATCGAATTAATCCACGCCGGAACGGGGCTGAATTAAAAATTGATCGTGCCCGGCGGAGCTCCCGTCGGAACCGGAACGATCGATGCTAAGAAAAAGGTAGAATTCCGAAACGTTGTCAAACAAGCCCCTCGAGCGTACCACGAGAATTCGCGCGAATTATCGAACGTCGATCCGAAAATATCGAATGCGGAGATCGAAGCGGAACGGCGACGCTGTGAAAACATCGTTGAAATCGACCGGGAGCGTCGCGGGGCGGTGGGAAAAAATTCGGGGCGCGAAGCGGACGGGAGTCGCAAGCAGCAGCCGGTTTATGGGACTGGCGCGAGACCGACGACTGGTCGCTTGTCCGCGGCAAGATTAACAACGCGACCAAATTTTTCGGAAGAGGGCTGCCCGGTCGGTGGAGAAGCTTGGGAACGGCGTTATATATGGGCCGCGTAAACGGCAGCCGGGGTCTCGCTTGAAAAACGATGGGGGTTTATTGCGGAGCGCGCGGATTGAAATTGGGGAAACTGCGGGCTGTCGAGCGCCGAGCCTGCCACCGATACAGATTCATCAACTGTCGTCGCGTAAACGGCAGGCAAACCGCTGATACTGATATGGGTTTCGGATGTGGGCTCGACCAGGACCCCTGCGTGCTCGATAGAATAAATGAAAATTTATGAGCTGTCGAACAAGCACGAGGCATCCCCAAAATATTAGATATTGGACGGAGATATTCCTCGGGCAGTTTGAAGCAACTTTTTCCTTTGAGGAAATGTTCTTCGAGGCTCCGTTGACGAGATATTAAGGAAAAACGTTGGCCAATTGGGGAGCGAGTGCTGTTAGTGCCACGCCCTCGCGGAATGTGGCGCGTCGCGCTCGCTGTCGCCCCGCCTATTCGTCCTGCACGCGTTGTCCGATTGGCCTAGGTTTTAGTCGTTAATATCGCGTTAACGAATCATTTACCGAAGAATTCGTAAAGGAAAAAGTTACTGAAAATTACCTCAGGAATCAACCTAAGAGCTCGGAACAATATTTAGTGTTCCTGTGATCACGCCAAACGTAACAATTATTTTATAGATATTAAGGATACCAGTCTTTTCATACCAGTACAATACAGTGTATTGAACTACGGTAGGAACCTACAGTGTCAATAATTCTGACCAGTTTATTGATTAATTATCATAATGGAGGTGACCTTGACTCCCGGGAAAATCCCAGCTTATAAAACAATAATCAGAAAGCAATTCTTGTATAAAAACGCTCATGCAGACTTTTATTTTGAACATTTCCCGAAATAAGAAAGACGTAGGTGATCAGAGTTATCGCTCGTATATTCCGTTGGACCATCAAGGGCCCATTCCGCCCTCGCTCTAACCAGTCTTTTTTTTTTTTTTGGTCCTTTTCGTTATCAACGCGACGATGCACTTCCTTTTAGTGCCACCATAAACGTACGTAATCTGCCCGTGCCAGCAGTTTTACGGTTACGCGAACCAGGCCCGATATATTTCGTTACGTTCCTAACAAATCGTCGCGCGTCTATTTTCCGGCGAGAATCGGTTGATGTTCAATATAAAGCGAGCGGTCGTTGCCGGAATTGCCGGCGGCCGTGGGGACAGTGCCGCGGGTTCGCGCGGACAATAACAAACCACGCGATCCCGTCCGACAAGATGCGATTACACGCGGACAGTAAAAAAAAGAGGTCGATTCAAGGTGTGCCGGGAATTTTTGGAGCCTCGTTCCGCCGACAAAATTAGATCGCGCTCGCTTCTTTTGTTGCGCGCTAGTTCGATAGTTCTCTGCTCGCCATTCGTCCCGGCCATTGTGCTCCGCGAGCTGTTGTGCGACCGGTAATGGACGCGCGAATGGAGAGAGATTTTTGAATTTATTTTCGGGCCAGCTACGACATTTTATTCGGACGCATAGTTCTTCGATCGGTCGACGTCGAGGCATTTCGATTGAATATTCGCGGGTGCCGGCGATTAAACGGTAAACGCAAAGCCGACGTGGTAATTTATAATCTAGCGACGACGATGCGACACGATTGAAATTTCCGCGAGTGCGCGGCCAGCGATAATGGCGCGGTCGATCGATCCTCCGCGGCGAAACGCGAGCACAAAAGACAGTTAATTTAACACCGGTATAAACGATCCCCTTGGAAATTTTCAATGCTTGTTGTAACGCTTGTCCGTGTCGCGTTTAAATTTCAACAAACTTCCGCGGGATAATGAACGCCGCGGGTTAATATAGGATGCCGCTGGATTTAATTGCAGTCTGCCCGACACTCGAATGTTCGCCGAACTAAACCACCTACGCCCGTTCAATTTTATTTCCGCCGACTCTTCGAGACGACCGCGGCGGCAGCACCAGCACCTAGAATCACCATAAAGAGATGACGGCAAGAGCACGTGAGAGTCTCTAGGTGGCATCAGGAGCACGGTAGAGCAGCTATCTTCCAGATGTACTTCGAAACCTCAGTAATCACACTTATGAAAAACCTAACCCAGTCTCTAAAATAAAGTTTAGCCTAACGCACGATTGTCGAAGGACTGAAGAAAAAATTAGAAATAATGTCAAAGGTGAAGCAACATTGAACGAAAGTGTGAACAATTGAGGAAATAGAGTAAGAGGATCTTTGGTTCGCGTACCAGATGTCGACGATATGGGGACGCGTTGCGGGTTAGCCTGAGAGGATTTCGAGCACGTTTCTCGACGCAGATCCCGGACGCGATGTCTGCTCGCAATAAAAAACAGTTATCCGTGGTACGTCGGCGGTTTGATCGACCGTCGGCGGTTGGTTTTATTGTTACGGTCAATGGAGAGACCGAACGTCGCTGACCAAAACAAATCTTGATGCCGGGGACAGGACAAAAATCCCGCGATCCGTTTACGACTGGCAAAAGCCTCGGACGCGAGACAAAACTGCGGCGGCATACCGGCCGCGTCCCATACCGTGGAAACCGATTTTTTTTGTTTTTGCAGCGGCTCTGATCCCGAGAGCACGACCATAATAAACGCGGACAATGGTGATCGAGCGAAACCGACAGCGAACGATTCCCGCGGAATTTTTCGACGCCTCTATAAACGCGTTCGATGAAACGCCGCGCCGCGCCGCGCGGGGATAAAATATCGCCGACTGTCTCCGTGAAGGAGCGACGCCCCATCTGTTCCTCGGATGGTCCCTTGAATTCGAATGGCATTGCGGGTAAACAGACGGACGGATCAATTTCGGTCCCTGCTTCGGCTATAATTGTATTAAGTTAGGTCCGAGTTAGGACCCTTTAGAATCTTGTAGTTGAGATACTAATAAGACACTAACCTACTAGATCTAGATTAGATCTGGATTACGTCTAGATCAAGTCTAGATTAGGTCTAGATTAAGCCTGCGATCGAAACCTGGTTTAGGTCCGGATTGGGCCCGTTTAAGGAGTTTGCTCTGAAATAGATCAAGATTTAGGTCTAGGTTACATGTACAGTGGAATTGGGGTAGAACTGAATAGAACTTGTTAGATCAAAATTACATATGGATCGATTTTAAATTAGACCCGTATTATTCCGCAATGATGTTAGACCTCGGTTAGGTCAGACCTAATTCTCGGTGAAATCTGGATAAGGCCGAAAGAATGAAACAAGCGCGAAATTTACTGTAGCCTTTAAACAGCATGAATGTTGCCGAACTCGTAGCAGCACCGGTCAGCAAACGGCTCCGAGAGATGAAGAAACGAAAGAACAGCGGAGGTACAAAGAATCCGTGGTCGTTTACCGGTGAAAGGGGGATCGGGGTGAAAACGAATGGTCGAAACAGATGTCAAAGTGGCAATTTTCAATCGGCGACCAGCCGGAGCGTGTTCCTTTCTCGGGGGAGGAACGTGCGTCGCCGATGGCGGGCTCGGGTGAACGCGTTTCCGGCGGCCTCGCCGCGCCGGTTCCTCTCGGATTCGAGCCACGACGCCTTCAGCGGCAATAAGAGCCCACGTTATAGACGGTATCAAACGAACTGGCGCACCGTCGCAAAGGAACGGACCACGAGATTGCTGCAGGGAAAAGAAATTTCAGGGCCGATTAGGTCCGCGCCGGTGTAAACGAGATTCCGCGCGCTGAAACGAGCGCAGCCGGCCAACCGATCCCGAAATCGAGGAGCCAGCCGATTTCGATTCGTTGCCTCCACCGACTGCCCCAGCATGCTCTCGTCCTTTGTCCCATTTCGTCGCATTTATTAGCCGAATCTGTCTTGAATCTGGGTTAAGCCTGGCTGGGATTAAATCTGGTTTAGGAGTAGCTTAAATTCCGATCCTCCGGCCAGGCCTGGTTTGGTTTAGGTCTGACTTAAGTCCGGATTAAATCCGTGTTAAATTCGGATTAAACCCGTGTCAAGTCAGTATTAAACCTGGATTAAATCTGGGCTAAATCTGGCTTGACTTCGACTGGAGACGCGAGCATGCGCAGTCCGCGGATAAATAACGCAACAAAGTCGACTGAATATTAACGAGACATTTCGCGGCGTTTCTTGGAGAAAGTACGTCAATCAGGCCGACGCACGCGGGCGAAATGTTGCAGGGGAAACAAGCGCAGTCTGTATGTATGTATGTATGCAAATAATCCGAGAACCGGAACTGTTAAGATGGGAGGGAGGGTTCTGCGAGCGGTAAAACGCAGCCGACACTGCGAGACAAGAAAAAAGTATGTAAATCTCAGGTGATACGTATGTGGAGGATTTCAACGTGCATTTCTCTTCAACAATGTCCACTAAAAGGAATCGAAAACGCCTTCCCAAGGAAAATTGTAGATCTCCCCGAGAGTAATACTCGCAGAAGCTAAAGTACACGCAAACTTCCGAGTCCTAATGCCGGGACATTTGTCAGAGATTCAGCTCCGGCTTCCGACAAATCCTTGCTGCTTCTCTTTTTCCCGGGGAACTTTCGATAAATCCTCGATCATGATACCGGGAGAAGTGGCACAGCCGTTCCGGCGCGACGTATTCTCCGCGAGCTTTCTATCGAACCCTACACAAACTTGCCGCATTTTCTATTTTCGAGTCGAAACGTGTCTCTGTTCTTTTCACTCGCGCCGCAAGCAATTTGGTTTCGTAACATCATGGTAGAACAAATCTACGGGCAACGGTGGCTGTACTGTGTCACATTTTACAAATCATTTTACCATGAGACAAATTATTATTTGAAATAAAAATTGTGTATATATTAAGCGCAAGAAGATCGTGACTCGTTGATATTATTAAAAAAAAAAAAACGAATAAATCTCTATGCGTTAGTTAATTTATCTCTTAATTAACGAAGACTGTCCTTATTTTATTTCATATCTCTCGAATAATTGGAAATTAGCTGGCCCGATCCTGCGAAAGGCGGAGGCGCAACGTATTCTCTACGAAACAACGGAAGTTCTCAACCGTTCTCCCTTGGGACACATTAAGGGTTGAAGCATGAAACGAATTCCATTTTCAGACGGCTCGCTACGGTGTCCCTTCTCGCATACTGATGACCACGAAATATACTTTTAAAATAATGACGTAGACACTCGACGCCGCAGCGGAGTCCTCGTCGAGGGGTTGCTTTCATTCCTCGCGTGCGGGCGCGCGCGTCACTGTCAGAATCCCTCGTTCCGGCAGAAAAGAAGACCGAGAGGGAAGAGAAGGACGGACCAGGGTGAAAGAGAGAAAGGTCGGGGGGTAGAGGGATGCAGAGTATTCGCGAAAATACTGTACGGCTACTACCGTATCGTATCGCGCGTGCACGATCTATAGAACGGGTGAAGTTTTTCATGAAAATAATGAATAGATACCTCAGACTTCATCCAGACCTAATGCAAACTCGAAAATTGTAAATAGAAGAAACCACAAACTGGGTCTGATTTAGAAGTGAAACAGATTTAAGCCTGTTCTGTGAAGTCGTGTATTAGTTTTTAGTTAGCTCTAGGTCAAGTCTTCATTATTTATTTAAAAGGGTTATCCAGACACAGCACAGACTCGTAACACTGTATATTTGTGAACAAATGGAAGCGTAGCTTAGGTCTAGCTTGACTCTGGGTTAAATCCGTCTTAAAACCGGTTTAAAGCTGCTTTAAAACTGGGTTAAATTCATATTAAATCTTATTTAAATCTGGGCTAAGCCTGGTTCGGATTGAACCTGGTTTCAAACTAGGTTAAATTCGGGTTTAATGCTGGGCTAAGCCTGGATTAGCCTGGATTAAAAGGTCTGGTTTAAACCTGGCTTAAATCTGGATTTAATCTGGCTTGAATCGGGGTTAAATCTGGCTTAAATAATGCTTAAATCTGGATTAAAACCAGGTTAAATCCTGGATTTAATATCCTAAATGATAGGTATCCCACGTAAAAGAATACTGGCGGTCCGATTCAGAGAAAGACTGCTCTCGTCTTTCGTCGATACCGAAGCGAGGGTGCGCCTCGGATTCTCGCGCGGGCACACGCGCGCCTATTTACGCGCGGAACGCGAGATTAATGCAATCGTATGTTACCGTGGTTTTATTCGGCGCGGCTCTCGTACCCGGGAACTATGTCAGTGTGAAATATCCATGCCATTCGTTTCCGTGACATCCGCGACTCATTATCTACGGCCGAGGAACACCCGATGGAAAAAGGCCGACGCGCGTCCTTGTCGGCCCCGCGTTTTGTCCGCGCATCCGAACACCAAGCTGAGCGTAATGACACCTGGCCCACCACCCTATGCGTCAGAGATCACGATTAACCCCTGCGGCGGGGTGTCTGCTACGCGAACTCGAAAATTTATCTGCCTCGTACAACTGCGATTTTTAGACGTCCACCTCGATTCGAATTTGTCCCATTCTAACGATCCTTGCAATTTCAACGGTCGGAAATCATGTCAGGGCTGATCGCGTCCGAGAAGCGTCCTTCTGCCAGGCGATTTCCAGCCGATTTATCAAACAATGATTTTTCCGTCATTTTTAACGGTGGTTCTTGAGCCGTTATTTAATTGCAATTTCTGCTAAAGAATTCCTTTTCCAGAGGGATAAGTTCTCGAGCATTTATTCAACTGTAATTTATGTTAAAAAATTGTTGCTCCCTGTTAATAAGAAGTTGATATGTACAGTTGAAAGTGCGTTCATCCCCAATGATTGTTTCAAGTGGAATCATTGCTCCAATCCGGCCACGGCAGACGGAAAAATGTGGTGTACTGACCGGCTAGAACTAGGACGACAAACCGGCCGATTTGCCGATGCGCCGGCGGCGTTCACATAATTTATTAATTACGTTGAAGCTCAGGGACAAATTTGCCCGAGCGAAATTAGCGTCGGTCGAATTCGAGATACGCGGGACAAACGAACGAAACGAGCTCGCAGTTGGCTCAAACAACGGCGCGTATGATTGACGCGGGACGCGAATGTTAACCGAAATTTAGCGTACCGATGTTTCTCTGCGCTCGGTGGCGGCTTAACGATGTCCAGAAATTGCGGGCCGACGTTTATTAATTCGCAGCGACTCTCTGCGATTTATATTGCGGTCGGCTGTAGCCTTCGTTTTATGAACCCAGTCGTAACATCTTGTATAATTTCTTCTTGTTCAGTTTATTTTCTTCAATTAATTTTCTATACAAAATTGACGCTCAACGTGTTAAGAGTATTCTAACTGCCAGGATTATTTCTTTCTTTCTTTCTTTCTTTCTTTCTTTCTTTATCTGTTTCCGACGCCATTATTCCGTTCTTTAATAAATTTGGTAAAAATAAACCTGGACATCGTTTTAATAGATTCAAAGTTAACCGGGTCGAAAGAACGGCGCAGCGTCGCGGTTAATTGAACCGTAGGAGGGGATGGTAGTAGATCGGTAGCCGATTGGGGTAGCGGAGGGCGCGAAGTCGCGATAGGTCGGCGATAAGCGGCCGTCCTCTCGGATCCGTGCCGGTGGCCCGTTATCGTCCGAAATGTCAACGAAAGTTTGCCTTATCGGGCGGCCCGCGGTCCCTTTTCCGTGGAGGGCTCGTTACCGCGCCGCCGTGGGTCTAGACCAGGCTTTAAGTAACGTCTCGAGAAGAAGTAGAAAACGGCTGGATGCTCGTCGAAAGATGGAATCTCTCAGACGGGGAAGAAAACGAAGAATTAAGTGGATTAAAGGGAAACCCCGAAAGCATCGTCGTCGGTTGTGTTTGCAGGACCGTAGCCGCGTGGAATATCTGTTCCCGTCTTTGAACGGCAACTTTCCGGGGCCTGGATACCGCCCTTGTTTGCGGAGGCGTCTGTTTGACAGACTCTGCACGGCTCCTTCGGCACACAGCCGAAGACGAGACGTAAGCTGAGACCCTCCGCTGCCGCGTGACGCCTCATATAGAATTTCGTGCCTCGATCAATTAGCAATTCCCGCTTTGGGAAGCCAGCTGGATGTCTGCACCGAAGATCCTCGCATCACTCTACGACTGCCGCTTAGACGAGCTCAAAAATTTCTGCAATTTACTGCAATTTCATTTCATCGAATTTTAATTGGAAATTTAAGGTTACGTGACAGCCATTATTAAAAAATAAGCGTAGCTTAGGTCTGGTTTAAATTTGGTTTAAATCTAGGTTAAATCTAATTTGAGTCTGGTTCGAACGTTGTTTAAGTTGGGTACAGTTAAAATCCGGGACAGCTGAAGATTTGCTTCACTGCTCAACAGCGCCTTGAGTCCGCAACGAAGACGAGACGCGGAACGGTAAAACTACTCGGAGACAGATTGAACAGTCAATCGGTGAAACCTGGGAGGCCGCCGCGACTTTCCGACGGCACGGGAGGAAGAACCGAGAAGTGTGTTTAGGAACTAATCCGTCATCCAGCTCCGGCGTTGTCCAAACAAGCCTGATCCCGCGTTTCCACCAATATTTATCCCCCGGCCGTCGGCGGGGTTCGCGCGACTCCTCAAGAAAACACCGAAGGTAGCAAACGGACGGCGAAGGAGACAGGGACAAAGTAAACTGCGGGGTCTACCAAAAGCGGTCGACAGGCGAGGCCCGAAAAAAGGTAGACAAATCAAGGCGCGAGCGAAGAGCCAACGAGGAGGAACAAAGACAAATACTCGCGACGGAGGATTGGGGCGCAGGACTCTCGGAGACACCGTGGTGGTAAAGTAAGAGAGGGGGTTATTTGGTGAGGTTGGGGGATGGGGGGCGGGGAGGGCTGAGCGACCGTCGACGGGAAGCTGGCCGGATAATGGTGAAGTTATGGCTGAATCTCGGTTCTATACCACGGTGTATGACATCGCTAACGATGATGCCTTGAGCCGCAGCTCCCGCTGCCGTGCGATCCCGCTTCGTCAGAGTTTTTTCCCTCATCCGCTGTTTATTATAGCCGACCAGCCTCCTCCGCCAGTTTGTCTCCGCTCCCTGAGAAGGTTACGTCAAGGTGATGTCACCGGCCACGTGCGATCTCGCGCGTACGAACGATTCCCGCGACGTCTGCTGACGATAACGAGCTCCGCCGAAATGCTAACGCGGTGTCCCGTCTTGGGGGGGGGCGCTGGTCATTAGCTAGGATAATTGCCGCCTCTTCGGCACGCTGAGAAATCAGTTTCTTGCTTCGCATAAATGCTGCGAATATTATTGCAGTACTCGACAACAGGACATCGGTTCCTGAACATTCCAAGCTTGCTTTGATGCGGGAGGAAGTTGGCCGGCTTTGAATCGCTAATTAGCCCGGGAGAAGACCGGGCCGGAAATATTCATTTAATTTCCATCGGTCGCATGCCGGGTTTTGAGCTAAACGCGTCGTCGAAAGGCGAGCCTGGCCGCGGATTGAAAGCGCCCCTTCATTAGGAAATCAACGAACCGGCAACCGCGCGTTGCCGGCAGGCTCCGCCGGTTGAAAGCAAGAGTTTAATTACGTATTAAACTATATGGGTCGAGCGGGGCGGGAAACGGTGTCGCGGTTATTATCGGGGACACGTGACTTTTTCCCACGGACCGTTTAACCGTCGCGAGCACGGCCGTCTCGGAATCGTTTTCTCGCGGGAGACCTACGATATCGATCAGCCGAGGTTGGGCGGCAAGGCCGCCCGGCGTGCTCGCTCCGATTTATAACGATTGAATAGATAGGTCAACGATTCCCAAGCTGAGGTGCAAGTGGAACGGGAATAATGGACCGGAAGCGGCGCTTTATTGGATTACCGGCTCGTGCCGGCTTACGCATCGCCGCCGATCGGCCCGCTGAATCGTCAATTTCACGTCCCGGAAGAGGCTAATGGAGATGCCTGAAAAACTTAGATCACACTCGCCCAACCCCTGGCTCTAGATGGCTCTAGATCGAGTTGCTGGAAGTTGTGATAGTTGCCGGTGGTAGCTTCGATCACGTTTCGGCTTCGAGTCGGACGTTTCTGGAACTGAGGGTGATGATGATGAGCTGGGACTTCTGATATCATTTTAACACGAGTGTCGTTCAGATGATACAGCCAATTATAAGATGGGCTGTGGTCCAGGCAATTTTAATTTTTGTGTCTCGAACTCAAGTATATAATAAAATAGAGAGACTATAATAAAGACTATAATAATTTATTTATTAAAAATATTACGAATAAGTGTTTCTCAAACCATAGCCAACCATAGACTCCGAAAGTGCCAGAGCAGCAGTCCGGACGAATCGCACGTAATAGTTTGTAGTATAGCGTTACGTATAGCTGTCGTACAAAACACCGCTGGCCGAAAGTACTATGTGATAATTCGAAGACTGACAGGCTGACGGCCCGCGTCCGCTAATAGTTTCTTGTCCGCATGGTTTCGTAATCGATCGGCGATAACAATGATTGCTGTTTAACCGCGATAATAACCGTCAATTGTTATCGAGGTGCCAATGGATTCTATAGCGCAGAGTTTACGCTGACTACCGTGAAAATTTCCCTGGAGACCCGATACGGGAATTCGCATCTCTATTCCCATACGGGCATTATGCGCGGACACAGCCGCGCCCCTAAACGCGGCTAATTTATACGGTGAAATATATAGAATACATCGCCGTGTTCGATGATCTCGTGAATTTTGTGATCGCTGGTGTAATCTGTTAACACGCCGCCGGCCTATAATTGTTCCTGTAATTACGATCCCGTAGTAATTGAACAGAAAATAACAAAGCAGCAGCGCACGCAGCGGAAGGCAATCGGATGAGTTTCGTTACGCCGATGCTGCCAGCCCGCTGCATTCCAGTCATTAGGATCGGTTTGGTAATCTCTGGTTCGTTAACGCGATACCATTAGTTATCTGCTTCGCATAAATCGATCCGATATATACCGGCTACGGGATCTAATCCTTATCGGGTTAGAAGTAGTACGTACCGACACCGGAACCTCCGAATTATTAAGCGCCGCTTCGAGCGCCGAGATTTCGCGGAAATTCACGGAGAATATCCCATAGGAGGACAACCTCGGCGAGCATTCCGCGAGCCAATCGCGCTCGAGAATTATGGGGAAATAATCCGACGGAAATGTCGCGAGGAAAATCCAACGGAAATAACCACAAGACAATTCCATAAGGAGAAAATCACAGAAGAAAATTCCCCAAGAAGAGAAGTCAGCAGCAGGGAAAGAAAATTTGAAATGTTTTTAAATGCAGCGATCATTTCTCCTGGCTTGACACGTCCATAAATGATCCCTCGGTTGATTAAACGAGCAATCCGTCGTGTTTAGAAAACAGTGTCCCGAGGGTGTGCCGCCAGGTGAAGTCGCTGTCGTTTGGAACCCCGCAGCGACGTCTGCCGGGTTATCAACGTGTTAAACTACGTAATTCTGTGCGAGGCATAAACTTAATGCCTCGCGTCTGACTCCGTCCTCTCTTCCAGCGTGGCCCATAACCAAGGTATGACGGGTTATGTGCCCGTACATAGGTGTATCGCCATATGCTTACCACAATCGGAGCGAACAGCCCGGATAATCGCGGAACTTCTCGTGGGAAATTGTCGGGACCCGGTCGTATCGCGAGCACCGGAATCATGCGTTATTGCGCGCCTCCTATCTACACGGACGAGCACGTTGTTCCCCGGTTTCCGGGGAAGACAGTGCGCTGGACAGACGTTTTTTGCCAATGCCCTGGCAGATCCTGCGAACTTATAGCGATCATATGTATGCGACAGCATGGAAAAAGCTAAAAAAGCATATTTTACGTTTAGAAAAGAGTTCTCGTTGAAATTTTCGCAATCGGAATCAATAACGAATAGGAACAGTCCTAAAGGCATGCGGTATTAATGATGATTTATAAAATTCGTCTCAAAAATGTAAGCCCTTGAACGAGTTGATTCCTGGGGTGATTTGAAGCAACTTTTTCCTTTGCAAAAATTCTATCCGAGGTTTCGTTCACGAGTTATTAACGAAAAATACTGAGGACCGAGGCGGCTAGCGCTAGGCCGCTGATGACTCATCGCTAGTCGGCGATGAGTCATCGCGCGCGGCAGCGAGCCCTCGGCCGGGTCCCTCCAAAACTGATAAGTGTTTTTCGTTAATAACTCGTAAACGAAGCCACGTAGAACATTTTCGCAAAGGAAAAAGTTGCTGCAAATCACCTGAAGAATCACCTCGCTCGAGGGCTTGCCAAATTTTCGACTTATCCTGCGGACGATATGTACGTACGCGGATGATTATACCAGCCAGCGATATCGAAAATATTCGCGTTAGAAATCACGGGAAGCTTCGACGTCGGACAGGAGAAATTCCACCGATATTTTCCGCCAATCAGCAGCACCGCCGGGCGGAGCAAAAATTGTCCGGCGAAACGAAGTTCTGTAAAGTAGAAATGCTCGCAGCCATTTCGCAGAGGGCATCGGAACGGTTCGCGATACCAATCCCAGAGAAGAAAGAGCGATTTTATGCGATCCGCTGTCGCGTGTAAATTTCGCCAGTGAATTATTGCTGTTCGCGATATTTTTACGGCAATTTTAGTTCGGAGACAACGATGCAACGGGGACGTCGTGTCGGCCGGAGAAGGCAGAGGAGGGACGCATAATGGAGAGGGGGAATTGCATAGTTCGCCGGGGTGATAAAGTTTCAATTGCAAAAGCGGCAAGTCGTTTGCGATGTTGAAACGTCAACCGGAGAAAAAGCTTATGAATATTTAACAAACACGCCCGGGCCTGGCGCGAACTTACTTGGCACAGTTTTCGACGTGTCCCGGTCCTCGGCCCTGTTGAATCTTTTAATTATTCCCGCCCAACTTCTACGAACTATTGACCAGTTTGCGGGCCAGTCGACAAACTTTTTGCGGCCGCGGCTATCGGCCCGCGAATCCCGACTTTTAATCAACGGATTCTATCGTCGCCGTCGACGAGTCTATTTCAGAATATGAACTTCTTCGCCGTAGATCCGCCAGATGTCTCTGACATTTGCTAAGTTGTAATTATGTAGTTCATTTAATTATGTAATTTAATTTTTATATTTATTCCCATTAACTTCTAAATTTATTAAATGTAATTTAAGAAAATCAGTTTAATTAAAATGTTATTTTTTAGACATTTTATTAGTTATGTTATATGTCAGGTCACGAAATTATTGCAGCAATATTTTTACTATTTTTTAATTTTACCTGTTCATTCTCGTGGTAAATATTATATGTAAAATAAAGGGTACAACGATGGCAATGAGTTTCTTTTATAATAAAAGAAATTTCAAACTTTGACTTGAATTTGATGTTTAACAAATCGATGCACATTTTTGTTTCAGGTAATGGCGATTCCCGAAAAATCGAGTTCGAGGAACCCATAATGAGCCGTAAGTGATTCTAACCCACGAACACACCTGTCATGAATTCGCGAGATTCGCTGTTACAACGATAGAGAGGTTGCGGTGGTGGGGGAGCCCTTAAAAGACTCCATATTTCGTTGCCCTTACGTGACGCGAAACGTAAAGTGGATCCATTCGGTTATATTTCGAATTTCTCGTAACTTCGTCGTGCCACGGCTCGATAATAAAGCTTTGAAAGTTATCCTAGTGTGGGGGGTGGGGGTGGCGGGTTACTAGAAACCCTTGGTTTATTGCGATTCGTACGCGTTGCGGCGCGGATTAATCTCGAATGGGATTTAATTTGTTGGAATTTTAATCTTTACAATTTCTCGCTGCCCCCGGCCTTCCCCTTTTCTAATTCGATTTACCCCTTTGCCGGGTCGGCGTAACCACGTAGAGACGTATTAACCCGAGAATTTTACTGCTCCGTGATTTCACGTGAGAATCTCGTTGCGATATCTCGTTTCGACTTTGCGGGGAACGAGGCTCGTTTGTAACTGGGGATATCTGCGAAATTGACGGCTGAAATACGAACGATGCAAATGATGCTAATGATGCAACTGATTTAAATAATTTAAATAATTTATGCAACGTGAACCAGGTATACGATGTGATCGGTGGAAGAGTTATAATTATAAACAGTTCTTGTAGTGTCCGAAAAATTAATGATACAATTATGAAGTTATATTTTAGTATTATTATATGACTAGCAGTATACCAATATTATTACAGGAATATCAATATTATAGGAATATCATTATACCATAGCATTACTTTTCATCAGATACATAATAAATAATAAACGTCCATATTTTCAATAAAAATAACGATGGCATAACCACCCCCTAACGACGCCAGCATCAAATCGGCGTGCAGCTTTGGCGCACCCCGATGAACGCAGCCACCAGGAATCGGCGCATAAAGGCTCGCAATTTGCAGAAGGAAAACAGCGATCGAAGACGAGAGCCGCGGGAGGCGAGATGCAAGTTTCCGGTTCCGAAAATTTCGTTTGCCGTCGGGCCATATCGGGGGAAGTTTCTCCCGACAAGCTGTGCTAGCAACGGTGACTTATGAATGGCGGCGCGCATAGACGAGTCGCGCGGTCCCGCGCGCTTGTTTGATCGGAGTTCCCCGACATTGTTTTTCCGGGAGGGAGTTTCCGAAAGCGCCGCGCGCCACCGCCGGGAATGCATCGAGTCGGATTGCCGGGTCCCTACCCGAATTCCCCCCGGGTGGTTTCTTCCGCTGAAAAACACCGTCGAGAAACATTCCGGGGACGCAACGGGGACACTGTTGGGAAAACTAATTCCACGATATGGGAAAGGATCCTGCGGCGGGTAGCACGATCGCGAGACGCAATATCGGGAGCCCGTGCTAGTCGCGCGAAACGCGGCAGACGTTCCCGTTGTCTCCTCGTCGAAACGAACCGGCGGTTTCCGTCTTCCGGAATTTACATGAGAACCCGCGAACAAAATATTGCTTTCACCGAACGATTTTCCTCGTGTACGAAACGACGGGTTTTAATGGCGTTCGTTCAAGAACTAAAAATACATGATTCCAATCGAATTTACCAGCAAGCTAAATTTAAGATCAACAAACTCCTGCAAAGTAGCATAGTCCTGCAATAAATTTGCGCAGGCAACGAACGATTGCAACCAACAAGTGATGCAAAAGAAATTCGAGAACGCTCTGGTAGTTTTTTCGCGACGTATTGTTCCGTCGGCCATTAAAGGAAATCCGATTCGTTGGAGAAGAGCTCGACGAAAATCTGTTTCGACCGAGTCTCGCCATTATGTTCGCGGGAAATATTCGCAATGGTTCCTCGGATTTAGTTGCTAACGAAGGGAGTAGGGGGAGGGAGTGGGGGTACGAAGCGTGCTCTTCGCAGCATTTTTCAACGTTGACCCGGATTCTGCGGTCGCAGCCGCGACAGTGTTGCAAGCTAGACTGCTTGAAAAAAAGGGAAACCGTTTTCGAGGCGAGGTTCGAGGTATCGTTTAGGCGAAAGAAACCATCCGGCTGTCATTCCCGGAGATAACGGTGGAAGAGCGAGCCGCGACGGGACGCGGTGTTGCATCTGGCAACGGCGCGCCGCGCACTGGCTCGCTACCCTCCGAAAAGGTCGATTCCACGAGGAGCAGGCCGAGCCGCGCATGCGAATGCTCGCTACATAATGATACAGAACGGATATTGCGAGACCGGAAACCAGCTTTTTAGCCTTTGGAAACGTGGCTGGAGCCTCGATTATCCGAACCCGCGACAGCTGAACTTGCTGCTACACTATTTCATTTCACGTGCAGAGGAATTATTGTCTATCTCGTTGAAATGAATCTGACAAATTTTCTGTGAAATTTTCTACTGAAATAAAAATGGTCAAGTGAAATTTCAAAGAATGAAGAAAATGCTAAAATAATTTAAGACCGTATATAATAACCAGCTCGCTGAAATTATTGATATAAAAATCAAAATTTCAAATAACAATACTTTGTTGAACCACTGCTGCATCCAGTCCTCGCGCAATTAGTCGAAAACGTAAATGATAAGGTAAATAATGATTTACGACTTTACTTTAATCTTAGGTCAATCGAATCGAGTCGAAATCGGCTCCCAAAGGTCCAAGGCAGCCAAATAAGATTCGGTTTCGGTAGCAGTCTCCAAATAAATCGAGGGAGCCGCTCGAGCACGTATTGTTCATATCCAAGTAGGATTGCAACCGGCTGTAAAACTCGACTGGGATTTATGCACTCGACTTTGAACATTGGTAGGTCGGCAAGCAATTCCTTCTCCCCTGCCATCCCGCGCCGAGATTAATATTGATCGGAGCGCGAGGTACGCAGATACCGGCACACCATTAGCGGTATGATCAATATTGAGTAGGTCTCAACATAAATAGGATTCGGTAGCGATATATATATATATATACGTACCGGCGCACGTGTTGTCGCAACAACATCCGCTGAATAAACATATCTGAAACCAATTAAACGTATTGAATGCCAACTGTGATGACAGCTAACACGCACGGTAATGAAAAGATCCGTGGAAAAGTGGGGATAAACGACGATTCTCTCGCCCCGAGAGAAAAAGCCTGAACGAAAAATTCTTTAAAAAAATCTAAAGAAAACGTAAGAAAATCTGACCTCCGGAAATTCAATCGGTTTTCCCCATCGGTTTCCGAACCCGATATTCATCCTTCAGGGCGCAGCGGCTTCCGGGCTAGTCGACCGCGCAACATAAGATCTGTCAACGGTCGTTTTAACGCCAAGTAAATCCGCGTCGGACGAATCAGTGGGAGACGGGGCGTCGGGAAGCTTTCGAATCGAGTTCCGTCCACCGGGTGTCGGTTGGGTGTCGGAAGGGTGTCGCACGAAAACGCATAAGAACAGGGCGTCTGTCGGTGACCGGGGCTCTCGGGCCGTGCTTCCCGAAACAGAGCACGTTCTACGGGAAACATCGGCCGGCCGTAAGGAAGCGCGGAGGAGACGCAGCGCCCGGGGCGGAACTTTCGAGCAGATCAAACATCTGTCGCCGGGTCGATGCCGGCCCCGGAATCCATTTATCCGTCTCCGTGCCGGCTAGGCGAATAATTATATTCAGCACGGTTCGGTTTTAAGAGGCGTGTCTCTTCCCGCGGAATCAGAACTTTCTGACCTAATAAGATATTCGTGTCGCGGCGCGGTATTTGTTCTTTGGTGTTCGCCGTCATCGCCGCGACGCTCGAGCTTATGCAAATCCGTGAAAGCGGCCAGAAATCTGGATGCCGTGGATAAAGTGAAACGAGCCTCGTCACCGAAAGAACCGGGAATCGCGAGCACCACGGATTAACTCCGCCGCCGGTGTTTCCACGTCGAAACGGCTCGCAGCTTCTTCTTCCTTTTCCTCCCTGATCCACTGAGAACGCTGCTTTGTTGCTCGGTAACAATAGATCGTTTCCAGAGCTCCGAAGAAATACGAGGCAAATTATTATTATTATTATTATTATTATTGTATATTATTGATAAAAATTGTATACAGGCCATCGCAAAAGTCACTGGCAGTCGGGATTTCTGAGGTCATGTGAAATAACTTTTTCCTTTGCGAAAATCTGCTAATCAGCCTGGTTAACGAGTTATTAGCATAAAACGCGGACCAATTAGAGAGCGAGGGCGGAGCGAAGACGGCCTGGGGCGTGACGTCGTATGTTCTTCGTTAATATCTCGTAAACGATGCCTCGGAGAAAAATTTTGCAAAGGAAAAAGTTGCTTCGAATGGCCTCGGGGTTGGCACCGTCTATATCAGTCTCGTTTCTCTATTAAATAATTTAGTTGCAATTAACGTATCAACATTTTCAGCTTCCCAGAATTTTAAACGGAAGCAGTAGAAACGCCGAAATCTTTCGCGAATTTATTCAGGCATAACCGAACGAACGACCGCGCCTAAACGTGTCAGGCTTAGCTAATCAGCGGCGCAACTAGAATTGCGCTCTCGTTCCTCTATCTTTCTATCTCGCTTGGTCAATAATGGGATTTTTTTCGCGCGATGATACGACATTAGAAATTCCTACGAGTTCCGGTAATTCGCGGGAGAGACCGGCGAACACCGCGGTCCCGGGTATCATGGAGATGTTATACGGCGGAGATAGGAAAGCACTCGGGCTTAATTGCGCTCACGCGACATCAGAGCGACGGCACGATAATAACGTCGATAAGAATGCAGAAGTTCTTTGACCCAGTGAGCCCGCCGTTTTGTCGTCACGTACGCGGCTAAACGACGAAACAACGGGAGCGCGACGTGGCACGGGAATCGGAATCGATTTCGGAGGGAACGGTCTCGTCGAGATATTGAATTAACCGGTTCGGCCGATAAAAGGAAATTATTTCGTTTTGAAGTTCGTTAAACGAGGACGACGATCTCCGGCTCGCGGAACTTCATTTCGCGTTACGACGCGAGTTTCCTCTTATAATGACGGCGTTAAATCCATCAGCTACGACGGTAATCCGTCTGTTCATTCCGTTCCCGTTTCCCGTTCTAACGCAATCGATGGCGGCCAGATGTTCCTCGAGTAATGTAGCTAATGGAAGGACTGCGAATTTTCATGCAAATTCGCTTCCTTATCGGCGACTTTCCATCTTACGACTTTCCCGGCGTAACTCTACTTCTATCAATTGTTCAGAATTGGAAGATCGTTGCTATTTTTTTATTAAACCGACGAGCGTATACCTCTCGAACTTGTATAGTTCAAGATATTCGAAGAATTTGCACACTTTCTTCCGCTATAAATTTGTCGGGAATGTTGTCGGATGCTTCGTTAACGAGTTATTAACGAACATTACACTAAATCCAAGATACTAATGCTAGAGTAGAACCTGGATCATTGAAATTTGTCATTGTTAGAACGTTAATGCGACAACATTTGGACAAAGTGGCTGCGCCAATGTGCATCCAATGCAATCCGGAATCGAAAGAGAAACAGGCCAGAGAAGAAGGACCGTATAAGGTGTTTGACACCCCGTGGACTTGTGCAAATCCGCGGCAACCGGGACACCGGGCGAAAAAAAGAAGGAGGAGAGAGTTGCGGGGGAGGAGGAGAAAACCGGAAGCGGAACGCGGAAATGGAAAGACACGCTGGGGAGCGACACGCTCGCCGAAAGACGGCCCCATGATAATTTCAAGTCACTCCGCGAGCTACGGCCGCGTCTAAATATTTCACCGCACAGCTGTCGTCGGATGTTGTGAAATATTCCTTAGGCGAGCCTGATTCCGTGAAAGCGGTAGCCTGTTTTCATATTTAATTTTCTGCGTTCCCGTAAACGAGGTTCTTGATACGGAAAATGCGCGGCGACTCCGAGTTTGCAGCAACCCTTCGAACAACGCGACGCTGAAAGAAGAATCAGCCAACGATTTTCTTAAATTTTCGTTCAAATATCGTTGATAATTTTGATATCATCTTATAATTTCGACCAATTAAAAAATGTCCTTTTCAAGTCAACGAAATTCCTGCCAAATCGAAGGATGACAGTTCTTCAAATTTCTGTCCATCGATGTTTCTCCTCTCTTACCGACCGAAACAAATAGAAATCCAGCTCTCCGTTGGCGAAACGAAGGAAAAAAGGTTGGTAAGGGTTGTGGAGAAGGGTTGATCGAAACAACTGGTTTAATAAACTTGGCCGGACGCGCCCGGGATCGAGGGTCCGGCGAAAAACTCGTCGTTTACACGTTTCCCTGTCGGGAAAGCGATCGGTATGCGCGACCTTATTCCGGCAGACGTTGCCGTGCATATAAAACCCTCGGTCGGCATTATCCCTGGTTGTTCCTTTCTATGCGGCGACCTCGGTCATGCATCTCGGCCGCGCGATGTGCATCGGTTGCACATTCAGGCTGCAACGCGGCTCCTGATAGAATTACGTGCACCAGCCGCAATAACGATGTTCCTGCTTAGTCGGTATTACTTATATTACGGCGGGAAGTTACGCGGGCCGCCTCCTGTGTCCCGGAGCCAGTTCTCCAACTGCAATTGCATTTTCGTTCCGCCTATATATCGCGTTGTGCATCGTGACGGCGCACGTGACGTCTACCAAATTATCTGGCCCCCGGCTCTCCTCTCTCTCTCTCTCTCTCTCTCTCTCTCTCTCTCTCTCTCTCTCTCTCTTCGTTTGCTTTTTTGCTGTCGACCAACTTCACCGGATCGGATCCCGTCGAATTATTCAGTGCGTCGCTGGATACGTGACGAGAGAGTGCAGCCGGATGCGCGTACAGACCCACGCCTCGGAACTTGGCTTTCAGCTTGGCCAACGTTTTACCGCGACGAGGACATTCCGATTCGATGAGCATCACTCTGCTAATTTGTCTGTCGAACCGTTGCCGACTTCACCTGTGTCCCACGAGAAAACTGCACGTTGCTAGATTCATTATTGTTGCTTTTGTATGCAGTCGTTTGCTGTTGTATGCAATAGTTTGCTCTTGTATCCAGATATTTGCTGTTGTATTCAATTGTTTGTTCTTGTATCCAGTCATTTGCTCGTGTACGCAATTATTTGCATTTGTTTGCTATTATTTTCACACGTGAGCAGTTGTTCGTCGCCCGCAACGCATTGTATTCCGTACGGTTTTGTTGGTCAGTATCGACGCAGGTCCAACAATACTGACCAACTTCTCCGCGCACTGTCCCTGAAAGTTTCCGCTAACTAAGCAGCGCATTCGTATTCGATCAAGTCGCCCGCTGTTTTGCCCATGCAAATTACGCAACGCGCATAACATATTCATATCGCGTGCTATTAAGCAACGTCTGTTGACACAGTTGCCTATCGACTAACTGTTCTCAAAATGTCAAGGGGATCGATAATCAGCAACCCCCGTCCGACCGTGCAGCCAGTGACACGCGATTAAACTGAAAATCCATCCTCGCGGCGACGAACCAGGCCTCAGAATCAGAAAACGTCAGAAAATCAGAAAA
>CM052163.1:136641-155372 GCA_028455555.1 Augochlorella aurata | reverse complement strand
GGAGGTGGCGCTGCGCGTACGTCGTCTCTGCGTGCAAACAAGGACGCGTCTCGCGTCACAGGGTACGGCCTCGCGACATTCAACCGCTAATTACTCGGCTTCTAGTCAAACCGAATTCCAAATTTCTCACGATGCCGACACGCCAATTAGCGAAGAGCCCGCCGGGCTAACCCACCGGCGCATTCGTTTCATTTGATTTCGGATACCGAAGTTATCCTGAGCTCGACTTCCTGGAGACTCCTCGCTTTGAGGAGGCTGACGAAGTATCTACCTGCGCTTGGGTGAATTTAATACCTTTCTTGGGGTGTTTCGGATTGATTCGAGTGCATTGGAACATCATTTCGATGATGCTATCCGACGTTGATTTCGAATTTAATTTCCGGTGCATTGGAATTAATATTTGGAGGAACGTCGTTTTCCGTTTGTTCGCGAGGGTTTCATCGGATTTTTATTCATGTTCGCCATTCCTTTTCACAGGATTGCACATGTTTGCTCGTGCTTGTTCGTATTTCCTCATGTTTGATCAAGTTTGGCCAAGTTTGAACCGCCCCCCCGCCGTCATAAAAATCCAAACAACAACGAGAACAACGTCCACTTTCCTTCAATGTGTAACAAAACTCTACTACTCGGCACGATCTACACGGCCAAATCAAACGGCGCAGTCCACGTTTGCGCAAACACCGTGAAACCCAATCTATTCCGTAATAACCGCGGCATATCTTGTGCTCCCATCGATTCTTATTCATTCTCCGAGCAGATCTCTGGGATCCGAGTTCGACGAAACGAACGAAAGTAAAGAACGGAAAAAATCGGCGAACCGTGTCGGCGGGGTAACGAATTCGGCGGGCGACATACGCGCTCGCCGGCTGAATTAAGCGAGGCAGTGGCGCGGCGAGGCATCTCCGATGCTTTATTCCGACGGGGACGTTCGTAGGAAATTAAACATCGATCGAAAACTCCGCGGAATATCCCACGGCCCCCGCCGCTATTGCATTAAATCCCAAGACGTTACGACGGAGTCGTATAATTCTCCGGCATAATCCATACATCCACTGCCTATCCATTCTCGGATTGTTATTCCCGACTCAGCCAGTTCAGGCCGCGGCACTAAAATCGAGATATTGCTGGCTTGTAAACCGACTGGATCCGACCCCCGCGGATGGATTATACGCCGACTCAAGGAGCTTACGCGCCGACTTAATAATCCTTCTTGTAAATCAACCGTGTGTCCCACCCCACCCCCCAGCCGTTCCGGCCGATAACGTTTTCATATTTTATCGCCGCCACCCATTATCACCACCACCACCACCAGCCTCCCACTCCGCCGAACGATTAATTCCGAGCATTATTATCTCGGCCACTTTGCTCGCCGATACTTTTACCTGTCCGCAATTATTTATGGGCCTCGTGATCCGCGGACGACTACGTTTTCACGGTGAGTCTGTACGATCGATTTAATCGTAGTACGAACGAACTTTCGATGATATCGAATGAACGAGGCGCGATGACTTCGGTTGCCAAGGCAACAGGAAATTGAAACGTTGCTGGTAATGTCGCTGAAAGATTATTGAATCGACAGCTGCGTGGGTCGATGGTAATATTAATTTTATTGTCAATTTTATTGGTAATCGTTTGTTGATGTTGTTTAACTTTGTCTGTATTTATATTATTAAATATATTAATCTTAATATTAAAATGTACAAGAAAATCCGTCCTTAAACCGTGCACAGTAACTGGCCCGTTTTTCCAGACGCGTTCCGCTTTGCCTAACAGCGACGAAGTTTGTTCTCTTTTCTCGACGGCGCACACGTTGCCTGTGATCACGCTGTGGACGGATAAGCACCGGATCGATTGATTGGTTGATCGACTACCGTAGAGAGAGAAATATGCAATGCAAAGGGCTCCCACGACCTATTCGAGTGGTGCTTGGCCGGCCTTAAGCTCTCCGGCTCGGCCGCGTCGATCAGTTTTCAAGTACGTATCTAGGGCAAACCGAACGGACTCTCTTACACGGTTTCCTCCTCCATTGTTCGAACTGCGTGCGCACAGGGTGCTTCGCTTCGTCTTCGTCTTTCTAAAACGGTACAAAGCGTCCGAAACAATGCAAGGAGTCAAACGCAGTTTACAGACCGAATAGTTCCCGAACTAATAGTTAACAAAATCTGTAGCAAGCATCGCCGAAAGATCCCGAGTGCGTAAGCAAATATCCGCGAGCACATCGACGCTCATACATTCCGGACACATTAGCTCAGATTCCACAGTTTCCAAGTCCGTCCGAGGGGGAAAACAAGAAGAAGCAGAAGCAGAAGCAGAAGAAAATTCCCAGGGCAACCGTGTGGCTACTTGTAGAATTTCAATTAGTTCCCATCAAAGTTTCGTTTGCCGTTTGGCGGTGTGTATCGGGACTCTGAAATTTTCACGGGACACGGATCGACCGGCTGGTTTTTCTTTCGGTTATTTGTTGCCGGTAGTTAGACGTTCATCGGCCCGTTATGTAGGTCGGCCCCCGGGAGCATCGAACAAACACATTTATCAGGGTCCGGCGACCCGTGTCGCCTGTTCGCCCCTCGGCGAGCTTTCAACGCGGAAAATTAGCACTTTCGTACGGTCGCCCGGACTTCTCGAACCGAAATGCAATTAACTTTCGTCGCGGCGCGGTGGCCAGCGCCGTGTCTCTGTATAATATATTTGCTCTAGGCGGAGCGCGACGCGAGCCCCGGACTCTCGCGCTCGTGTCAGTTCTGCGGCAGCTCTTTGCGGCGATTTCGAAAGTCGTCTTTTGACGAGGACCGGGTTCGAGGACCATTTCTCAGCTCGCAATTACCTCGCCAGAAATGAATCCGCGCGTGGCCAGCTGCGCCCCCGTGTTGTCCTCGGCCGCGCGGCTCTCTTTGACCGCTATCACGTTTCCTTAATCAGAGACGCGGATCTTTTGTCGGCGACGAAACCAAGGCCAACCAATTACGTAACCGGGTTCGGTCGAACAATTAAAAATTACGGTAGGGCCTGTTTCGTTGCTTTGGGGGACGCGCGATGCTTAATTAGTATGATGTACACAGGGTATGCATATATTGTAATTAATTCTAGGTAAATTAGCATGGCAGTCTAATGTCTAATGCAGACTACCGTGTCAAGAGTTTAACACGGACTATAGACTAAATAGTTTAAACTCTGAAAAGTCCAATACAGACTACCGTCTGAAAAGTATAGTACAGCAGACTATAGTTTTAAAAGTCATACGCAAACTATAGCCTAAACGTCTATGGTAAAAAAGATCTACAGTCAAAAAATTCTAACACAGACTACTGCGATTAATTCGGGGATAAATTATTATGAACTTGAACAAGTAACAGAATTACCTTGCTACGTCTTCGGTCTCTGAAAGGTGAAGAGAATTATAGAGAAAATTTTTAAACAATTTCCAAACCTGAGATTTATATCTACACACATGCGCGAGGACCTGCAGCTTGATAATAATAATTATAAATTTGTTGAAATCGCGCGGTCTTTGTTAAACTAGCCAACGCGAATCGTTCTATCAAAGAGCAAGAGAGAAAGGAGAGAGAGAGAGAGAGAGAGAGAGAGAGAGAGAGGAAGAGAGCAGGCAGCGAGAGCGGATCGATAAGCGATTTTCTGCGTTTGATACGATAATTCATTTGCTCGGGGAGCCCGGGCGTGGCCCGACGTCCAAGGTACCGCCGTCCCTGGCCAGCCCTTTATTATGGTAATTTCATTCAGGCCCCTGACATTGATATCGGCAATCCGTTCTCGATTCGTATTGAAATAAGCCCCGGATCTGTTTTGCGAGAGGGAAAAGCGGCGACGCGGTCTCGAACGACATTCTTCGCCGTCGACGTCGCGGCCTTCGGGCTTTCTGGTTACCGGAAGACGTCGAGCCAGCGATTGCCGCGGCACCGCGACCACCTCCTCCGGCTCTCTATCGCGATCGAAAGCGCCGGCGAACGACCAAGAAATCGATTCTCGAGCTGTCGCGGCCACCGATCCGACAATGGACCCGCGTAAATGGAGAACGCGCAGATAAGACTGGATAATACTGTCCTCGATGAGATCCGGTATTCCTTGGAATCCTCGGGAGCTGGCTATCAAAACCTCGGAACTGAACGTTGCGTTCTTGTTAACGGAATTCTCCTCTTCGCGACACGTTCGGATTTAAATGACGATTCGATTCGCTCCGTTTCGTACACCTTGTAATGTCCGTTGCTCTAAAGATGGCACAGAGAAAAGTTCAGAGCCAATGGACCATGTTAACGCCCTTGTCTAAGTTGGGTAAGCGCGTTTCTCTTATTGACAGAAGCGATCCGCTCCCATTTCTACTCAATTTCCAAGAAACTGGGGACTCGACACTGGCCGATTGCAAAGAAACCACGCCTCCTGACTCCTCTATTATGAAGACAACGTCTTCAAGGAATACTTCTCCGACGTCGCGTAGTCGATTCAACGATTAATAAAATTGAGAAAAACGTATCGAAGCAAATTATTGCATGGACGTTCAATAAACTGTCTGTACGGTATCGCGTTTGAGCTTCGAGGGGACTTTGTCGCCGCTTTCGGGTGTCTATCGGCCGATAGTGCGTTGGGGAAGCACTCGTCCATAGGGAATCGTGACGCGACGAAAACTATGATCACCGAGCGATATTTCTCCGGCGGTGGGCTCGACGCACGGGGATGGAAAGGGGTGGGTGGTCGAGGGACGAGAATAGCGACAGTGGCCGGGCATAGAGAAAGGAACCAGCCTAGCGGAGGATACGTCGATTATCGGGAAAATCCGGGTTTTTACATGGTGGCACGGTCGCTGTAGAATTAATCTCTTTTCGGGGTGGACGGAGCCGTCGCTGGTCTGTGAAGGAGGGGGCAGAGAGAGAGAGAGAGTCAAAACGAGAGAGACAGAGCAAGAGAGAGAGAGAGAGAGAGAGAGAGAGGGAGAGTCAAAGGGAGAGAAAGTCAAAGAGAGAGGGAGAGTCAAAGAGAGACACAGAGAAAGAGAGAGAGAGAGAGAGAGAGAGAGAGAGAGAGAGAGCTGGGAGACGAAAAAGGAGAGGGATGGACTCGTGACGACTACGACGCGCTTTCTGGTCCTCTCAAAGCAATCGCCTACGCTCCGTGCCGAAACAATGCGGACCGTGAGCTCGTTCAAGCATGAGACGGAATGGAACGGAACCTGTTGCAGCGTACGTCAGCGACGACACGGGAAATTGGATTTTTTAGAGCGGTTAGTCCCACCGTCGCGCCGGCAGCCTGGATATGCGTTTCTCGTGTTCCTAGGACGCGACACACGACCGGCTTCCGCACCCCCGGAAACAACCCTGTGCATCGATACGCGCGAAACCCTGGTCAACCGTGCTCCCACTGATTTCGAATACTTCTGGCGAGATGGAACGCGGAGAACGAACGGGAACGGTCTAATGGTCTACCCCTTTCTGAGTCTTTCAATGGAACATTATTTTAAACTTTTATATATGTTGATAATGTATATTGTTTAAACGTATATTAATTTTAGCAGGAAAAAATTGTTTAGTTTTGTTGTTAGTAGGTCGTGGAGTTCGTGTAGGATGTTTTTATCCAGAATTTATCAAAATTAGTGAGGGAGGTTCTTTTTGGTCTTATAATATTTTTATTCTATGGGTTTATGCTGGAATTGACAAGGTGAAACGACGAACGAAAAGCGCAACAAATTAGAAGAATTTAGATATACATATTATATATAAATAATAATGTAATAAAATAACATATACAATAATAACAATATATAATATGACATATAATAATAATATATATGTATAATAATACAATAAAATATGAATATAAGTTGTTAAAATTATTACTTACTAAAATTAAAATTAAGAAAATATCAGAGCCAAAAGGCGGACAACTCTGCGAAGAAACCGACAATAGAAGCAGGAACGTGGGGACAGGGAGAACGACAGGAGAGGGTCGCGTAGAAGTGATTAATGTCGATAGGAACGGGGGAGTAATTGTTAACCAGTAATCATTTCGGTAACAAGTAATTGCAGCATCGCGACGGCAATTATAGTTGGCAAGTAATCTCCGTAGCGTCCCGGGTCGTAACAACTGGCAGCCGGAGATGGCATATCTTGACGGTAACCAACCTAATCTCGGAGAGACGGCTAATAACAAGCCGGAGATACCGTGATGCGTGCACATCAACGGATATTAGCCGCGCGCCTAACGTATTTCGGTGCGCTTATCAGCGGAGCAGTCGCGACTCAACAATCGTTCTCGTGGCGGGGCGTCACGAGGAAACCCGCAGCTGTGTTCCACGTCGCGACGACTTTCGACGAGCCGGAACTCCGCCGCGCGCCCAGCTTTTCCAGGGGAAATTTCTGAACGTCTGTTGCGGCGAGGAACCAATTTGTCTCCGGCTCTGATGTATCGCGACACACGCCTCTCCGGCGCGCCACGATGCGGGCGCAACCGCGCGGCTCGTGATTCCGAACGAAACACCAATCTGCCATCCCCGCTCGAGCTCTTCCATATTCCCCTTCGATCGGATTGAACCGCGTCTGAATCGTACGATCCGTGGCAGAGGCTTTCGTTCGTTCGTTCGTTCGTTCGTTCGTTTGTTTGTTTGTTTATTTGCTTGCCGATTTCGACGGGAAGACGTGCCACGACGACTTTGGAAGACGAACAGGGATGTTTGAATGAAATTAGTGGAGGTAGGCGACGTAGTCTAAAAAATTCCCAACACAGATTATAGAGCGTCGGAACTACCGTCACAGGGGTCTACCTGTCGGGTTACACGGATCCTCCGCGTGGAAATGGTTGAATCGCCCAGCTAAACGATTTAATAAGGATGCCGGTCGAATGGAATGGCTCAAAATTGCCAGAAGATGGCACCGTAAACGCAACTCTTCGGCATTCGGAGTACAAAGAGTACCTCCATTAGGGGGTGAAACGCGAGGCAGGACGCGCTAATGACATTTCGCGCAATAAGGAGACGTCAGGTAGGAAAAGTGGCGAACATTGTCAGGTGGAAAGCTCGGCCGACACGGGACAGGGAATCCCGCGGAATCTACGCCCGTGAATAATACCTGCGAACGAATATTTCCCGTTCTTATTTTCGATGTCTAATGGCGGGTGAAGCGGAGATAAAGCCGACGGTCTTCTCCCCTGAAAAACTGTGATACAGTGGTCGTGAAAGATGCGCTGAATTTCCCTTTTCCCTTCGATTTTTCGAATTGTCTAATTTCCTGCGATATTAGTATCTTATATAGTTATATATTCGCATATTTACACAATTATTCACATGGTTTGTGGTTATTTGTATACACAGTGACAGCATTAAATATGCAAAGTAATTTCACCAATGTAGTACGCGAAGTAACAAGCAGATTATTGAACAATCGCTTCGAACTATTGCAATATTTACCAGTGAACTCTGATTAATGTTCAGTTTCATCCACCTTTATGTCTCGCTTCGCGTCACCCGTTTCATAGGGAGTGGCTTTCTTGTACGAGGGACAAACAACGGATCGACGTTTGCCGTGTTTAAGGAACCTAATTGGCTCCCAATTAACGCTGCTTCCCGTCTGTTTTCGCGCAGCGACGGTTCGGGTCTTGCAACAATAAATTACCGGGTGACTTTCGCCACGTCGATGACGCGCTGCGCAGTCGGTGCAGTCTTAATAAAGTTTATACGGGCGCGTCGCGTTTGCGTTCTCGAGACAGCAGCTACTTAAGCGAGACTGGTGCGATGTAAACAGAAACATTTCCAAGTTCCCTGTGAACGGCGCAGCCGGCCATGTTCCCGGCGGCAACCTACGATAGAGAGGGGGCGGAAGACGGAGACAAAACAAAAACGGATCCCATTTTCTTCCGTTGCAGGTAAAGAAGACGCATAATTTCGATCCATAGATCCGGAGATCCAGCGAGCGAAACGTGAGACACGTTCTAGCAAAAATATTTTCCCAGTGTAAATGTAAATCTGCTCGCACTGTTTTCGTAAAGAATCACCGTTCCGCGACTCCCGCCGGATTAATCGACCCATATTGCGCGAATGCAATGTAATTAACCGCTGCAAACACGCAATCAGTATCACGTTAAATATGGTACCGTTAACAATGGCTTACTTTGATTACGAAGAGTTTAGTAACGGACGGGTGGCACGGCTTCGCAATGTAACATATCGCGTCTCGCTATCGCGCGGTATGGACCGAGGCTAACGCAAACACGCCAGTCTCTGACCGACTAATTAATTGATCGGCAAACACGCAATCGTATTCCGTTCGTACGCCGAAGTTGATTGAACGCAAGAGTATCGCGAGGAACGAGGACCGATTTGACGGGTCCCGCGTGCCTCGGACTACGGTACATCGACTTTAAATGAATATTTCACGCTTTGCTGTGTCCCCGCCGGAGCGCGCCACTTTCTTTGAACCAGTTACCCCGGGTGACACGCTGTTCGCGGACTTTGCCGTGGTTTAGGCACTTGGAAATTAAAATTCTACCCGCATCATCAAACACTGCTCTTTACCAACAGACTCACACCAATGCATCAACATTCGCATTGTACCGTTTCGTCGAACATAAATCGAACATAACCTAGCACGGAACCTAACCTGAAGCAACAATATTCTCGAGGTCCCGGTTGCAAAGACGAGCGTCTTGGGTGATCCGAAACAAGTACGGGATGGGGGTGGTGGGGGTGCGGTAGGCCGTTAGGTTAATTTGCCACGCAGTTGCATCCGGCGGGTGATTTGAATGGTCTTATTCGCGAAACGTAGACTCGGCCACGATAATGCCTGGGCCGAGTAAACAGGAGAGGGAGGAGGGGGGGGCGGGGCAGCGGCAGCCCCGCGGCGTGCATGTTCACAAAAGACGCGTATTTCTAACCTTCGAGACGCTCGAGCGGTACAAGTTTTAATTATGCCGGGGGTAGCCTGGGCTGGCGTATCCTCTCGTTGCCATTTCAGACTGCATCTGGCGGCGCGATGATAACATTCACCCGCGCGCGCTCCGGGTTTCTCTTCGTCCCACCTTCTCCCATTCAAAAGGGCGAACGCGGATGGAGGATAGCGGAGAAAAAAATGGCTAGGGCCGCGAGAGGGTCGGCGGCACTGAGGAGCCGAGGGGGTAGGCAGCGGCGTCGACATCGGAGGCGGGAGGAAAGAAAAAGCCGGCCTCATTAGGAGAGACCAGACTGCAAGAGCCCGACGCGAGCCCGCTCAAATGAGATCCAACGTCGGCCGTAATGGCGTACGTCGAGATTTTTGAGGTCTCGTCCTTTTCGGAGCTGATGCGCCTCTCTGTCTTTCCGAGCTCTTCCTTTCTAGAGAGCCAGAGAGAGCCGGATACACACGGAGAGAAAAAGAGAGAGAGACCGGAGAAGTGGAAAGAGAAATGTAGAAACAGAGAAAAATATATATAGGAAGAGAGAGAAAAATAGAGAGAAAGAGAAAAGTATAGAGAGAGAGAGAGAGAGAGAGAGAAATGGAGAGAGAAAAAAGAAAATATAGGGCCAGAGAAATAGAAAGGGAGACAAAGAGAAATATAGAGTCAGAAAAATATATATATATATAGAGAGAGAGAAAGAGAGAGGAAAAGAGACAGGAAACAATAGAAAGAGAAACATGGGGACAGAGAAAAAGAGCGAATATAGAGAAAGAGAGAAACGGAGAGGGTGAGCCAGAGCACTATCGCATTAACGCGATACAGCGGCCACGCGTGGTTATCTACAAGCCCGGCGTAGCCGGCGCTGGATGTAAATTTATGAACCGGCACGGAAACCGTGCGAGAGTCCTCTAATCCGATCGATCGTGAAAATGGAGCCGCACGAGCGCCTCTTTGACGCTTCCGCGTTTCGGGGATCAACCGCGCCTGGCGATTGAATGAGACGAGCCCGTCGCCGCTCGCCGCTCGCCGCGCGCCGCGCGCCTCCTCGATCCGCTTGCGAACGCCGAGGGACGCGAGAAAATTGCAGAGCGGAACCGGAAGTTCGAGGGTCGATCCTTTCCGACCTGCTGGAACCAGCATCTTCGGTTCGCTGGATTTATTTTCTGCGAAAACCCACTCTCCAAAAAAGATATTTGCAAGGAAATTCAAAACTGAGCTCGTTGGGTTTATTACGTTAATATTAATAATAAATCAGCGTTTTCAGATTTTAGATCGTTTCAATGCTTTTCTTAATTTATATTCGATCTATTCGATTTATTCGATTTATTCGATTGCACTGTAAAGGCATAAAATCCACGGTCCGTTGACCATTTCAAAGGAACCATGGCACGCGATCGGGGGAATGTAGTCGATCGTTGTAATTAATTCTGCAAGGGACCCGTCGTTCTCTCAGATTCTGCGGGAGCGTTCTCGGTAACCAGATCCGCGAGCACTCTTTCCCGGAGATTCCCGCCGCGGTTCGACTTCCGCCGCGGAAATCGACCGTCCCATGGAAATTTATAGGGGCGAGGCTCGCGGGCAAATCCGCGGAAAGAACGGTGATCCAATCAACCGCAAAGTAATTCTTTTCGATCCCCTTTGACGCCTTCCGATGGAAACGATACCCACTGTCGCCGGGCCGCGGGGAACTCGAGCTAGGGCGTGACAATATCAACCGGGGTTCTTATTGCTCTTATAACGGAACCGGAAGTTATCGTCGTCGGCCCAACGATATTGCCGCGGAAAATGCTGCCGTCGGAAAACCCCAGGGGGAGGCTATTCAGCCGTGTTTAATCGCAAGAATTCGACGCGGGCGTTCCCGAACTCCATTAAGTTTTACCAGACGCAAGTTTACGTTTCACCGCGACCCTTGCGTTTCGCTAATTTCAAACAGCGGTCCCGAGGCCGCGATAAAGGGAAAATAATCGCATAATACACTGGCAGTTGAATTAAACCGTGAATCGGACCGGGTTAATATCCGGCGGGCTTTTTTGTCGGCCGTTAATCCGGAGACCTTTCTTTCACTTTTCGGCATTATTTCCCCGAACCCGTTGCAACTTTCAGCTGAAAAGGGTTGCCAAGTTCCCTGATCAATGCAAACTGCATTTCGCCTGGCAAAATTCCCTGCGCTCTCGTCCGAAGCCGAAGAAAGAGACCATAGAATCTTCGGGTCCCATTCAGGCGCCAATTACTGTGTGCTATCTGAAGTGATCGTCGCGTCGAGCGCTTCGGGGCTCGTTCTTAGAAATTTGAGGCTTCGGTATCGTAGTCGTGACAGCCAATAATTTGTTAGCTATTATTCAGATAAAAGTTTTCGATTGTACTACTGTAGGCTCCATTGCTATATTACGCATGTATAATTTTTTTTATATTAACTATAATATCAAACGTAATATTTAATGTAAATGAAATGAAAATAGAATGTAGTCACACCGACAGCGGCGTCCCACAGTCTGAACCTACCCAGTTACCGTTTGTCTCCCTCCGAGCTGATACGAATGGGGACTCGACTGTACACGTCCGATTATCTCGGTGGATCGGCTCGCAATGTTGGCTGCGCCGCGACCCGGGACTCGATATCACTGATTCGGCATATTCTGAAGACCGCGCGTCGACTGGCTGTGCATCGGCGGAACAGCCGGCGCAGATGCCGGGAAAAGCGCGCGAGAATAGGCACAAAGGGGGCTTGAAACTCGGAACGGCGGAGGGAATGGAAGAATACCGGGGGAAGAAAGGGAGAGAGCCGGCTGGCACAAACGCGCGGGAGCAGGGACGCACCGCGCGCTCGTCACAGCCGCCGTGTATACATCCACTTTTCCTTGGCATTGCACTTACCAGATTGCGCGTCGACAATCTCGCGAGGAGCCTCCCTCTCTTTCTGCTAGCGAACCAAAGCCAACAAAAATATGGAAACAAAGTAGCAGCTAAAGATAATTCAAGGAGCAGCTGTGACCAAATTAGGCCATCTTCCGATATTTTTCCTAGGGGAACCATTGGTGCTACTACGATGGGTTTTCGTGGGGTTATTGGGTCACCCTTTCCGAATGTGCTCGATGTTTCCCGAGCGGAAGGAATTATTTTTTTCGCAGTTATTCAATTGTTGGATAACGCTACCGGGGGCTAACGATTGCTGCAATTTTTCTCAGATTGTCCCTCGGCTCTCGAGGGTGAAAGTGAACAACTTGGGAAGACGTGACACGATCTTCAAGAATTATGAACAGCTATAAAAATGTTTGGGTCGTCTGGAAAGTTCGCGTGGCCGGTGCGTCCCGCTGGCTCGATAATTAACGAGATACTCGAAGGGGGCGATCTTTGATCGGTTCCCCGGTACGATAAGAACCGGACCCCGGCGGCCGAACGTGTTTTTAGCGTGGTTACGTGGTTTCCATTCGCCACGGGTCGCGGGTGATTTGCATGCTCGAAATTACGAAAGCCTGATGGGATTATATAAAGCGTCGGGAGTCCGCGGGTTCCGTGGCTTTTCATAGACGGGGTTCCCCCGTGGAATGCGCGTGTACCCGCCTCCCCGCCACCCCGCCCGTTTCATTACATCTGTTACGTCGCGTCCATTGAATGTAAATCGAGAATATCGCTGCGGGCCCGCGTTCTATTAATAAACAACATTTATTCCCGCACGGCCTTTGAATAATAACGAACTTATTTATTCGCGGCCGGCCGCGGCTTCACGGCGGACCTACGGGGAGTAAAAACGTATTACGGCTCTAACTTGCCGACCAGCCAATTTTCCGATGCGAATTGTAGCGTTAGGGGAACTGCGGAGCGTTTCGGCAATCGGAACGGAATTTTTCAGCCGCAGAATTTTTCTCTGCGTAGGTTCGCTAGCAATTCAGTTTTGTTTTCAACCGTCTAACCTATCGCGAGGCCCCTACGTAGATGCACCGAACATAAAATCGCGATAGACTGTCTTAAAGCAGAGGTTTCAGGCTTTAATTTAAAAGAAAGATCATCATCTTGGGATGATTTTTCGCGGAATTATCGGCAGTCGAAGTTGGCCAATTTCTGTGAAAAATCTTTCGATGCTATGATTTTATTGAGCAGCGTATCTTGGCTTCTATTTCCCGCATGGAAAATTGAAGCACCCCTAAAATGACAAGTGTCTCTCGGGAGAGGGACACGGAAGATCCATAGATCGCGAGCTATTACTATCGAGGATATTACTATCGAATCGATCAGACGGAATTGCGAGCGAAGTCGATTACGAGAGCTCATAGACTGTGGCGATCCCGAGGCCCCGGAAGAACACTGATCTAGGAGCCGAATTTCTCGGTAACCGCTGCAAGATATTGGATTTGGTGGCCGCATCAATGGGCGCCGGCCACTTTGCTCTCAGCGGAATCCTCTTTAAATTGGTCGGTGTACGATAGGGGTTTGTGTGCGGTCTGTTCCGCTTCATAAGCCCGACTTCTCATTCTTCCCCTATTTTCTGCGCGTTTAAGAATCCCCGGCCTCCCGTTCCGTCCTCGCCCACGGGTGTCATTACCGCGAATAGAATTTAAGATATCTTCATTCCGCCGGTACGGTTTCGCTCGCCTAATCTCGGCTTACTTAACGGTAATCGACTTTCCGTTATTCCCGAAATTCCATGTTCCTGTAATCTCGGATTTTTCTGCTGTTTCGTGCTGCTCGGAATACAGCATCGGTGACAAATCTCGATGGCAAAACTCGAGGTTAAAATTTTGCAAAAATCTTTCGACCTTCAACGACCTTCAACACTTTCGCGCCGCAATTTGTTTCACAGAAAAACAACGTTTGCGAGAAGGATTTTTATTTACACGAGTTGGAGTTCAATATCTTTCAAGGGTATATATTATAATACAATATATTAGGGTAACGTCACTCCCCGTATCATTGGCTTTAAGGCTCGCTTTAAGACGCTGCTATTTTTATATTGCCAATTTTTATTCTGTGACAATTCGAACGGATTAAATATAATATTTCAATTTTAATACCATTTGAAATTGTAGCCGCTCGTTGCATTAATTGTAGCATACGTCGAGCCACGAGATCAAGTTCAAAATAAAATATCCCAATGACAGTAAGAAGTCAAAATCCATGTAAAATTTCACAGCAACATTCTAAATAATTTCCTTTGCCCGGCAGACCAATCGCAGCATCGCAGGAAGACCAGAATCGTTTGATCCCGTTTGATGAAGTTGTCTCTCAGGTGGCACGCCGTCTAGCTTCCGGGTCAACGAACCTGCGATGAATTCTGTAGCTGTCATCGTCGGGCTATCACAAGACCCATTAAATCTGCGGGAGCCTTTGGCCGAATTCTCAATAAATCAATTTCCCGATGTCCGTCGCCACTAGGACCCTAAGTCCTGATGGAGATTGCGATCGTCTTCGGTGGAGGTTGTCCGCTGCGGTTCATTAAAATTCCATCGATACCGTCCCGCCGAAAAACTGACGCGCGAGACAATGCCGGACCGGTGCCGAGTCTAGAATATTGGATCTCTATGACAGTGTCGGCTAGGCAGTTAAAACCGCATCAAGCACCGTCTTGCGGGAAGGCCACGCCTCTCTCTCTCTCTCTCTCTCTCTCTCTCTCTCTCTCTCTCTCTCTCTCTCTCTCTCTCTCTCTCTCTCTAATGCCGCAGCCACTGCCAAAGCCGGGAGACGGCCGATTCAATATCGCGAATCTCCTGCGTTGCGTCGCGTAACGAAGGAGCTTGTTTGTTCCGAGGGCTTCCCATTTTTCTGCGCTAGCTAGCTCCACGATCCGCTAAGGAATTATTTCGAATAGCTCGGCCAATTTACTGCGATCCATGGTACGCTTTATGGAATCGTCAGGTCTTTTCTATTATTCGACAATTTTCTGATCGGTACCGACTTCCTTTGGTGTTGTTTGCCGCAATTGTTTGACGATGTTTGTCGCAATGCTTTGACATTATTTATCCTAATCATTTGACGACGTTTATCGCCGAAAATGCAATGAAATTCATCGTTATCGCCACGTTGTAATTACACAGACTGTACCTGAATCAATTTGGAAGGAACTATATATTAGTTCGCCCTGTTGCCAAGTCTCGATCGAAGAAGTTTGCGGCGGTAATGAATTTTCGCCAATGTTTTAATCAGCCGGCAGCTGTAACACAGACGTTCCCCGTTTGATTATCAACGCGGATACGTCGCGTTTCGCATGAACCGGCTAATCCGGCGCCGTTTCCGTGGATCACGAGTGTCTTACAATGCCGTCGACTGTATAACTTTCCCTTTGAACCGAAGCGAACGTGTTCTCCCTGTTCTTCGATGACTCGCGCCGTTTAACTGCCGCACAGCAGTTTCAAACTCCGGCATTCTACCGAGTTTGTGCATCCTGGCTCTCTCTCTCTCTCTCTCTCTCTCTCTCTCACACACACACACGCGTGCTTCCTCCGCCGGGAACTTTCAAATTAATGTCCACTCGCTCCCTTCGGACCCTTATTCTTCGTAATTTTCCTGGTGGAAGGTCGACAGCTGCGCCGGGGCCACCGATTTTACTGGGACACTTCGGAACCGGTCGTTCGAGCCTCGGCTTCGGTCATCCTGATTTTAATTGGGAACGCCGTTTCTTTCAATCTCCCAGGTTCGAGAAACTTCGAAGGACTCGCAAAGAAAACTCGGAGCGAAATCTCGCGAGATTTTTCCTGGCGGACTCTCGTTTCGCGTGAAAATAGTATTTACGATTCGGCGGCTCGAGTTAAACGATGGTGTTTCCGCACGGGACCTAACCTCTTTAATCAGTCGCAGAGTGTATTCCAAAATAACTAGACGATTGTCTGCGGGCTAGAACAGCAGCAATTGTTCGAGCCTGCGGTGTTTACAAGCAAGGTAGAAGCGGGAGAGGGGTGGGTTGAATCGTGGACAGGAAAATTCCGCAGAGCTATCCTCCCCGTCGATTGTTTCGCTAAATTAAATCCACGGGACACCGGTGTTGACCCTCGGCGGAATTTCTTCGCCGAGGAAGAATGAAGCTCCCTCGGCCGTGAGATTTTACGGGCTGGAACGTTCGCACTTTGAAGGGTGGATTGCGCGGCTTGTAATTCATCGACGGGAGAGTCACTTCTGGCTTTTTTCGTGGACGTCGTTCGCCCTCCCTCTCGTCCTTTCATCCCGCTCCATACCCACCCGCGGCCTTTTCCGCCGCGCCTCGTTGTCGTTCAATGATTTTTTCATTTCCCGGCCGCGGAGACACTCCACCGAAGTACACTCGTGCCGAGACCCACCGACCGTCTCCTCGGGCCCCTGTCCCGGCTTAAGGATCATCCATTAGAACCAAAGAATATCGGGGAACAAAATCACAGTCAGATTACCCCCGACGCTGCCCGTCGACTTTCGGCCGTTCCACTTCCGATATCGAACCATTCACCAGGACACTCGTACCTCCCGATTGTTCTTCGAGTTATCTCGAGCACATTCCAAGGCCCCGGCTTACTTTGCATAGCTCCTACCGCTGAATTAACCGGCAACTACACCGCGCAGTCCTTTTTTCGCTCGCTTCTTCTCCGATGCACTCGCGGAGCCTATTCGAACTTTTCTGCTTTATTTCGGGCGTTAGTTTTGCTCTGGCAGAACTGTGTAGTTTTTCGAACGTGTTGGTGTATTTTAGGGGTTGCTCGGTGTATGTACTGGAGAAGATGGGACATTGGGGTACAGGTTATGCGCGTTTCTAAATAAAATTCGCAGCTGGAATAGTTATCATTTGATTATGGATTTTCTGTATTTTTTAACATAAAAGTTCCAGAGAAATATTATCATTCTCAAAGACGAAATTCACATTGATCCAACTTGGAGAAAGCTCCCCAAAAACGAGGTGCATCCATCCGGGGCGCGGTTGGTCCGATTTTCCCATGGAAAGTTTGCGCAAACGGCCAGGAACAGACAAGAAAGTTTCCAAGTGTGTACTGCCTCGAACGCGTTCGAGCACCACAATTCATCCGGGTCCTCTTCATTCCGTGGAACGATTTTTCGAGGCTGATTTTTCTTTTATCAGAGCACACTCGACGTCCCGAGGATCGCATTTTCGGTCTTAAGAGCCGCGGCGATGTTTCGGGATCCGGGGCAACCAGGGTATCCCCTGGAATCTGTTCGCTGTCTTTGTCCCGGGGCCCACCGCCGGCAATTTATCACTGGCGTAATACAACCCGGCCAACTTTTGTTATTCCACGGCGCAAGAGGAAGCCTCATTGCCGGCAACAAATTCTTTATTAAAAAAGTTTTCGGAACAAACGTACGGCCGCGAAATTTCCCTCATCGAGAACGGTAATACGCCATGGATTCATGGCTAGAGTCGCGGGCAACTCTTGATTACCCTACCGGTGTTCGCCGCGCGAGCTCTTAACGTTCCCCTGCCAGGCTTCAATGATCTCCAGTCAATTGTACAAGCTGCTCTTTGAGAAATCGAGAAACTTTCAACAACTTTTGTCTAACTTTCCGGAATCTTTAGCGCATACCTAACACCCGAGTCTAACGCGGGTCTGACGCAGACCTAACGCGAGCTCGAAAATGTAAATGTGCGAATCTTAAAAGCACGAATAGGGTCTGGTTTGGATATGGGTCAGGTGTGTGTGTGTGTTAGCTTTGCGATAGTTTCTAGTTAGATCTAGGTTAGGTCTTTATTATCAGAATTATCAGACGTTACGAACCACTGTAAACGATTGGGAATGGTTATAAATGCTTATAAATGATGATAATAATCGACGTAAATAGCTAAGGAACTAATTGATAAATAATTGTGTAGTTCGGGTATTGGTATGGTTTAAACAGTTCGTAGGTGGAATCGAAGGAAACGATGTTCGCTCGCAGGAAACTGGGATTCGTAAATCGATTTTCCTCCTCCAGCAACTGGACTATAATTTCAAACAGGAAACGGAGTGGATGATGGACGCCTCCCTTGGACACCTTGAGTTATTTCTTCTATCAGGAAATGTGCCTGAAAAAGGGGGATCGAGGGTATTAATCAAACTGTAGGTACACTCGGTAACGCCACATTATCGGACGCTTGCCCGCGATAAATTCGACTGGACTCGTAACGACCGTACTGTGGATTTTCTTATTAAATAGATCGAGTTGTTAAATGAATTTGATTATTAAATAAATTTCGTTGTTAATCGTAGCAGAATTTCTACACAGTCATTATTTCCTGCAATCGTTACAGACTATTTCTATTCTGCTTAAAAACCACTCGAATCGAACTCTACAATTTTCCGTACACCGATTATTCCCGCCGAAACAAGTGGTGTCAAATACCACCACCAGAGTTCGTTATTCGCGAAAAACCACTCTTTCAAATTTTTCGAAGAAAAATCGGTCGAAATCGCGACTTTCGGCCACGAATTACCAGCTTCCCAGGCTGCGCCGCAATCGCGTCAATTCGAATCAATGGAACACTCCTGTTCCCCCATTGTGCCCGGACGCGTCGCAGGGTACCGTATCGATGGTAAATGTTTTTAATCAAGCTTACCAAAACGTTTGACAATTCGCGCCGGCAAATCGGGCAAATGTGGGAACCGATTCGATGGCGGTTGAAACAAAAAAAAGAGAGAAAAAAGCGAGAAAAATGAAAAGCCACGCGGCTGAGCGGCGACCGTGCCAATTTCATCCGAAAAAGGATATTTAACTTTCTGCAATTTAGTACGTACCGTAAGCTTTTAAACAAATTTTCTACCGCTACGCTTTACATAGTGCGACGCTGCTGTGGATTGACCAGTCTCTCCCTCTCCCTCTATTCATCTCTCTATTGCACCCTATATTGCTCTCTTTCTTTCTCTATTGCTCTCTCTAATGCTCTTTCTATTTAATGCTCTATTTCTCTCTTTCAC
>CM052163.1:102906-136541 GCA_028455555.1 Augochlorella aurata | reverse complement strand
TCTCTCTCTCTCTCTCTCTCTCTCTCTCTCTCTCTCTCTCTCTCTCTCTCTCTCTCTGAATCGGTCTCCCATCGATTGATTTTTCATTCGGACGCAGCGTTTTGCAGGATCGGTACAAATGCAGCCATTACGTGATCACAATATGAGAGTTAAACAAACGACCATTGTTCCCCCACGAGTACTTAATTTAGCGGGAACATAGCCGCGGAACTCGTTCCATCGAAAAACGAACGATCTGCGCATTTCTCCGTTAATCACGCGCCACTGTTCTCCCGGATCGTTGTTAACAAGAACTTTTAACGTATCGATCAGAACGGTGCTCGAATCTGTTAAAATCGACCAATAATTTTCGCTATTAATTGTTTGCTCGTTACACGAAAACCGGTGCTAAAATGTTTTCCAACGTCTATACGCGATAGTCGAGATGAATTAATAACAGAAAATGCCAACGAATTCCAGTGAATTTACGCTGAGGAATTTATTATAAATGTCATCATTTGTTAATAGAACCAAGAATATTGTGCGATATTTTTACAATAGAAAATGCTGACAAACGGTGATCAATTTGCGCTGAAAAATGTTATAAAAAGACCATCAATTTCTTAGAACTTTTCCATAAGAAAAAAGATCGAATCTTGTTACTGCCCTTTATTATTAGCCGTTTGATCTATAATGGAAGCTGTCTTTTTAAATGATCGTATCGCGTTCGACGATAACTGTATAATTATCAAATTTGTCCGCGTTAAACGACCGCGACCGGTAGGACGTCCACTCGCTTTTCGATATCGGTATCATCGCACCCTTTCTAGGCCGCTGTCCTATGCTCGCGAAAGGAAAAGACGCGTCTCTCCTCTCGGCCTCGATACGATCGCAACGCCGCCGCGACGTTGCCGCGACGTTGCCGCCGCCTCGGCGCCATGGAGCGAGCAAATCGGTTTTGCTCGGCCCGATGATGACGTTGGAATCGAGTTACGCAAAATGGATTTCACGTTAAATAACTATCGCGTGTCTCGTCCCCGCACCACGCATCCGACGACGTCCCTAGGAATCAGCTTTTCAGACTCGGTCGAGCTTATTATCGACTACTCGATCGATCATAGTCGCCCGTGCTATGGAAACTGCGTGGTAGATCACGAACTTCCCGTCATAGTCATCGACTAAATGTTTTATACTTTTCATTTTTAATTTTTAACCGAACATTTCTTCAAAATATTCTCGCTTATCATTTATAATTTTTACCGAACATCTTCCATTTTTAATAACCGTTGGCGAAGCGACAGCCTCCAGTAATTAGAATTGACCAAATAATTTTAATAAGATAACTAAACTACGGATTTTGTAAAATATATTAAACCAGCATGGACATAAAAAAAAGATTAAATAAAAGTCTGAAAGTCATTAAGTCTGTACGGCTTGCAATCAATGCAAAGTACACATAACCTTGTCGACGGGAGGCGAAATAATGCCGCAACAAGCGTCATTGGCTCGAATTGCGACCAATTTCGCATCCAGCCGTACCCGCGACCCGTCGCGTGGGTTTAACGATAATGTTTGGGGTCGAGTTTACACCTTTCGGCCCGACATCGAGTGCCCGGGCACACGGTCACTCATAATTCTACACTCTACGCCCCGAGATCGCGTTCACTGATAAATGAAACTCGACGATTCAAGCCTGTTTTGCGGCTGACGACTGAATTTCGTTCTGCGGTAACCGTAAACTACTCACTGGCGCTTCTCTTCGGATCGTGTTCCCAAAAGTCGGGGGCTTCGAGGCTCGTCGGCCACGAAAACAACTATACTTTCAGAGATCTATCGAAATTGGACTGCGATTCTTCAAAATATTCCAAAAATTACATGGAACGTTGATATTTCGATGCTTTGGTAATTGTTTAAACAATTTTCACGTTTTCGATTTCTATGAAACTCAAGCATATTGTAGAGCTTGATATTCCGATTGCAATCGCCTCGGAACACACTTTTATTTTCTATACAGATGCACAGAGTGTTTACAATAGAAATTTATAGTTTTCGAGTCCGAATTAGGTCCAAGTTAGGTCTATGTCTCCTCGTCCATTTCGCAAGATCCACCCGTTAGATATCTTACGACTCTAGCGACGCGTTTATCTAGGCAGTGGATCGCGAACGCACGATTTCCCGTCCGTTCCGCAACAAAATCATTTCACCATGGAGCGTTCGCATTGTTTCGCGCCCCGCCGATCCATTTCTATCATACTGCAAGAATCCACGGCGTGTTAATGGCCATTTCCGTACGAGAAATAGCGCCGGTTGTCGGCATTTCATTTATTGCCGCACTATTTTCGAAACGGCCATAAAACGCGACTAATTACAACGAATGTCCGAAAGCGCCCCGTGAAAAACGAACCTCTCGTACCGCACGAACACACACACACACACGCGAACGCAAACAGCCGCGCAGACGAACGCTCCGCTCCGACCGTGATATGTGTTCATTGACTTTCGTTTGTTTAGACGTATTCGAACCCGGAGCAGTGAGAAATCGGCGCAAACTTTTCCGACATCCGAACGAATTTCGGTCCGCGCAACCGGACTCCGGATTTCCGAGAAAAAGAGAGAAATAGTGGGGGCTGGGTTGGTGTGGTGGGGGTGGTCGGGGGGGGGGGGGGGGGGCGAGCAGAGGGAAAATTTGTCGATGTTGGAAGAGTCTCGTGGATGGGGGCAGAATTTATTTGGAACGCATCGGTAGTTTGTTTAATTAGATTTATGGCGAGGTCATTTGGAAAAGTAAGAATCTAGAACGCGTAGCCCGCGTAGCCCGCGTAGCCGGCAAATGGAGAAACAGGGATCGGGCTCGCGAAATTTTTTGGCAGCCGACCGACGGAGCGCCGAACTTTCGCTTTGCCGGAGTTCGGCTTTCGCGGGCTCCGCTTTTCTGTTTCAACATCGTCGACGAAGAGAGAGTGCGAGGGTCCCATTCGAGTACAGGAATTTCAAAAATACATCGTAATTAGCGCCCCCCCCCCCCCCCACCACCACCTCCACCGCCACCTGCGCGCCTTCCGCAGAATATTTTTCCATGCTGGCGGAACAATTACAGAGATGTGTAATATTTAGATAGTTCTAACTTTATTGAAAAAATAAAACATTGTTCAAAGGCCCTTCCTAATTTTTGAAGGCCCTCATATTCATCCCCAGCACGACTATGAAACGACCTCTTTAAATCCATAAAACATTCCGAAAAAATGTAATTTCGTCAGAAAAAAATTCGGACAAAATATACGTTGACATAACCTTGACATAACCTCTGCGCTATGATGCCGGCCGAAGAAGACTCTTAACACGGTTCTCGTATTACGATAACAAATTCCGTAACACGGTCTGTGTTTTGAATGGAGGGAAGGTTCGACCGAGTGTCTCGCCCGTATAAATTCATAGCGGTCTTTGTGTGAGCCGGCGCGAGGTTGTCTCTGTGCCGCCGGGACAATATCGGTGGTTCAATAACGGCGGCGGTGGTGGCGGCGGCGGCGCTTTCCGAGGTGTTCGAAAGTTGGTCAACGAAGCTGCCTATTTCCCGCGGAGATCGTTGCGAAGCCAGTTATCGCGATACCACTGTTTTCTTACAATGGCCGATGGTTTATAAGCAGCCGTGGTGCGGCGTCGGCGTTTCCTTCTACTTATTCGCCAAGTTCGGTGTTCCTGTTGTTGCCGTAGCTGGCAACGACGTCGAGTATTCTTGTTGCTAAAGCAGCCCCGGCCACGGTTCGTTAAACCGTAACAATTAAACCGGCGCGAGGCGCTTCTGCTGCTGATTTTTAGCGATCCCCAGCGTTAAACGCTTCGCGCACCTCGGAACTACCAACGGGATATTCAATTTCTACTAATATTTGCTTTCGTAAACGAAATCCCCCGAAGAGAGAACCTCCCGCAAGCCGGGCTTACGATCCCTTCCTGGAATCCTCGCCGCGGAGTATTATGTCCGCGGCAATCAGTGCGCTGCCGAAAAATCGGTTTAAGGAATCTCGTGCAACCGGCGTCTTTGCGAATTATTTCCCGCGAAAGTGGTCATGGTTAAAGGATATACTCTTTTCAGATTTATATGCGAGGTTCTAGGCTACGCGAGGGTATCCTTTTTTTGTTAAATTTGTTTGTTCATTTAAATAAATTAAGTTTAAATAAAAAAGTTGCTTAAAATTGCCCGAGGAATCACCCTATGTATTATAATAATTGTGGAATCTACATAAAAGACAGTACTGGTTTGCGAAAGTTTATTAACGAGACAGAAGTTATAAAGTTAATATTTCGCAGTAGTCACTGTTAAGAATATTGTTCCGCTATTTTCAACTAATTCCAGTTATCGAAACCTAGACGTCAGAGCTTAAATAGCAACGATATATTCTATCAATCATCCTAAAAGAATAATGACATCGCAACAACGTCGGCGTTTGTGAAATGAAAACGGCCAGTCGCATAATCGGCTTACCATAAGCGGTAGAGGTTGTGGGCGGGGTTCAGCGTAAAAATTCATGACAAACAATCGAAACGGCGCCGGCTCATTAAGCGCGTAATCTGAGAATATTTAATCGGCGTCCAAGAGTTAATCTCCCGGCGAGTATATCGCCGCGGCGCTCGCAAAACCGTCGTATAAATTTTTGACAAACCGCGTGGTTATGCGAGCGGAATTAACATCTCGTTGTAAATCGTATTTCACGCGTTAACGTTGTAAATTAACGTGTCCCGAGCCGCGGAGAACGACGCGAGGCGCGCGTGTAACGCGCTCGCGATGCGCGCCCGCTAATTACTCATTATCGAATAACGGCGGAGGTGTATCGTTGATAATCATTCAAATTAATGCGGTCGCGAAAAGGACGAGCTCCGGCTCGTGCGATTTCGACCGGTGAAAGCTAATAAATATTTCGTAATTACCGGATAACCGACGAGCGGTTCCTGTTATTGATTTTTTATTTCAATTACCGCCCCCTCGTTCGCGGTCGATGCTGTTCGCGCTGGTTCTTCCGCGAACTGTGCCAGAAATGCCAATAATTACAGCACTTGCTGAGATATATTTAATAATTAATTAATAAACTCTGAAATATAATTGATATATGTTTAACTATCAGCCGGAGAGAACAAAAAATGTCTGTACTAGTTAGGAGACGCAACAGTTGTATGAACATTTAATTTATTCCGTTAACAATTTTAGTAAAATCAGAATAATAAGACAATATTTTAGAATAAAGTAAAAGTGAAACGTATAAATGTTTGCGATCAGATCCACGGTCCAATTATAACAGAGATCGAACAGAGGGTTTGCTAAATAATTTAAACGAAGAGCGAGCAGAATTTTTTAATCCAGTGTTGCAATGCTTTTGGTAGCGGCATTTCGGACAACGAATTCGCGTCGACGTCGTAAATAATGAGAAACAAATTGAAAGCCATCCGCGAAATCGTGTACGACGCTGCACGAGCCAGTATCTGATCGCCATGATTTCGATCAAATTTCGTAATACATGGACGTCGGAGCACGGTCTCTCCCTCCCTCTCTCTCTCTCTCTCTCTCTCTCCCATCGACCGTTTTATGGATTATAACATTTAATGCAACATCGCGGCACGAAAAAAGTAATTTATTTTACGCGGGCCGCTCAAAGGAAAAGCATTAAACGAAATAACGGCCGTGATACTTTTGCAAATGGAAACCGCGATTTATTTAAATAACCCGGGGATGGGGCGAGACCGATCCCCAACGAGCACATGCGATTTAATCAAAATGTGTGGAGTGTAAAGGCAGCGGTAATAAATCCGGAGGCTGGACAAATCGTTTATTTCGTCGGTTTTTCTTCGTGCCGAGATAACCGAGATTAAAATGGAAAACGATCCGGGCACCGGCCAAGTTTTCGCGACACTTGGATGGATAAATTATGTCTGAGCTTCTGCAGTTCTGTGCTGGTTTCAGAGAAATAATTTCGACCGATGATTACGAAGCCTCTGACAGCTAGTTCCAGGTAAATGTTAGTCGAAATGTTCAGCGTTGCGAAGACTCGAGACCCGGCTGAAACAAAGGGAGCATCGATGGCACGTCATCGGAACCGGAGATATCGACGGTGCTATTCGCTAATGAAAATGCGCGTCTACGAATCCATTTTTCGCGTCGCGGAAAGCGTGCCAGCGTGCCGGACGAACGGTCGTGCATCGGTAATTGTTAAAGCGGCGCGCGATGAGGCTTTTTAACACTTGACTGTTGTCATTAAGCCATCAAACGGGAGTCCCGTGAATGGCTGGGCGCGTCCATTTGCTGATCGCGGGGCTCTTTCGGGCCGGTAAAGTTAGTCGGCCGGCGAAAATGCAATGCATTCGTGAGCAACTGCAGACCGTATCCGCGCGCGGGCGCGCGCGCGCTCGCGCCGTATATGCCGGCTAGTAATGCATGGATTTCCCATGTGTCACAAGATTGCTCTATTTTCCCGGGCTTGAATGATGTACCCTTTTCCTAGCTCGGTTGCTCTGGAAAAAGCTCTGGGGATTGGAAACATAGAGAGCTACTCTCCCGGCGTGCTCGATAGTCGTGTCTACCACCCCCTCCTGTAAACGAAAACTTTCCCTGTCAGGTCCTTTTTGCGTGAGCAGCCGCTCCGCCGTCCTTTTAATACATTCCGCCTCGCATTTCCGCCGGAAACCAAATGAGCACTGCCGGGGACATCCAGGAAACGACCGACGCGCTCTCGCAAAGCTCTTAATTAATTGCTTCGATTCGATTGCTTAACAAAAATTCGATCGGATCCGTTTGGACCCAGGCTGCAAATATTATTTGATTCTACACGGACTGGAAGCTAATTAAAATTTTAACGTGACTTGTTAACACCTTGGTCACCTAACAATAGACTGTTTAATTACCAAGCTGCCTGCAAACTCCATAATTTTCTATTAAATAAGAATTATAAAATACATTGTATGAAATATAATAATAAATCGTAGATTAAAATCGCAATAGGTAAAAGGTGTAATATCAAAGAGCAATAATCTCAGCTAGAAATAACGTCGCCGGATACGCAAGGATGTGAAGTGCCAATAAGTTTGAATACGGAAGCCAGCGGTTCACAAAATTAAAAGGATATAACTCTCGATGAGCACGCCGTAATAGGACGTCTATTAAAATTTCAATTTCACTTCCTTTGAGGATTGTAATGGACTTCCGTTCGAACTGAAGTTTTATGCTCTGCGGGGGTCGCAGTAAAACGGCGATAAAGGGGTTAGTGGATGGGGTGTAGATGCACTCGCGAAAACAGCGACGCGGTTCTAATAAACAGAGGGAGACTGATTGCGAGGAATGGATAACGAGCCGCTCGAACAGGTATTACATTTTCTATATCTACGTAGCTCTATAGTTATATAGAGTTCTATATAACGTAGCTGCATATTTATAGATACAGCTCTATATAACCCTATATATTTCTACACTGTTTCATACAGCTCCAAATAATTTATATAATTATTTTACCCAGTTCCAAATAATTTATATAATTATATTACACAGTCTCGAATAATTATACAGGGATTTACACAGTTCCAAATAGTGATATAAAGTTTTATACAGTTCCGAATAATTGTGTACAATTGTTTACAGTATATTTCCGTACTGTATAATTCTAATAACATATCAACATTATCCCGAACACGTTAAAATAATTAACAAACGATAAGAGACAATATTTAGTCCGCATAAAAATCTTCACGTTAATTACGAAACCTGGAGGGACTCGTTTACGAAGATTAATTAGTCGCCGAAGAAAGGAGGAATCGGTGAAAATATTAGAATGAGAAGTCCGCGGGCAGAGGGACGAGCTGTGTGTGTGTGGGGGAGGGGGGGGCAAAGACCTCGGATGCGAGGTAGCAGCAGCAAACCGCTGCGGTCAGCTTGCATGTGCAGACTGCAACGGGTGGAACTAATCCAAGCCGGCACTTCTCGTATTAGATGATATTCCCTAACATTGCTAATTGCGCTCCGTGCGCCGCCACCGCCGCGAAATATGTGGAACCCGGTCTCCTTCCATCCGCTCACGCGTGTACCCCTTTTCCACCCCGCCTGGCCCGCTGTGCAGTCGCGAACGAAACGAGGAAACTCGATTTTGGTTGCAATCAGACTGTTTTACTGCAATGCGATGAATCGTGTGTATGGATCTGTGAATAATTATATATATTTATATGCAAGTCCATACAATTGTGTACAGCTTATGTACGATTATGTGTAACACAGACCGATGCACAATTATATAGAATTGTGTGTAACGTATATAGAACTGTGTACAACTACACAATTGTACTGTGTACAAATATACAATTATATAAAATGATGTATAATGTACGTGAGACCGATGTGCAATTATACAGAACGTTCAATAATTAAAGCTCAAAGAGCGTGTTTTATGACAGGCCAGTTGGGTCTAAAAAGCAATAGTGAGGTCAGTTTGTAGAATTAAAAAACCTCGGCTACTGACTCGGGCTGGAAGGGTTAATTCAGGTCGTCAGGTGTCGTGGAATTATCACGGGAACGCTAGAAGCCGCCGGCTGTGACAAAAAGGATCGATTACAAGATTCCTTTATGGAACCATCGCTTTCAGTTTCTCTGCCCGCTGACCTCTCTCTCTCTCTCTCTCTCTCTCTCTCTCTCTCTCTCTCTCTCTCTGTTCGACCAGTCCCCTTTATCTCGGCGCGGCGTCGCCCTCTATTATCGTCACCCTTTCGCCTCCACTGTATTTCATTTTATATCGCCGGCCGACCCACATCCACCAGAGGGCGAGCCGCGATAGCGAAAATTGGAAATCACCGGGGAAATAGTATGTAGCCCGGGAGCGCGGGTCCGGAGCTAGATTTCATTTCGTATAACCGGGGATTATCTGACCTGTTATTATGTCACCCGAAAAAGGAGAACTTAAGGCTCGTTGTCCGCGACTTGGATCACCACCGTGTCGAAGAACCCCAGGTACTCGCCGCCGTTCCGTGGCTTCCCGTCGAAAACCAGCCGGAGAAGTGCGCGACCGAAGACGCGGCTTAACCAAGTTGTTTTCGTTGGAACGGTTGATCGCGTTAAAACCCACGCGCCTGCGCCGAACGAGGTTACGAGACCGCTGGTAATGCTTTAACCGAGTTAAACAGCTTGCAGGTGCGATTTTTCATACGTGGCCAACATTATAATAAAAACTAAACGGATGAATTTCGACAGATTGTCCAATGCTTAACATTTTTTTTTTAGTTTTTAATTTTTTGCAATCGCAGCTTGTAACTAAAAAGTCTGAAAAAAATCTCTGAAATTGCAGCTTATAATTTAGTATAGATCAAATTTTCTTCGAAATTTTTGGGAGTCACTAAGAGACAAAAATTGGCGGAAAAGCGCGAAAGGGTTGAAATTTTCCGCGGAGGGTTCGCCGTGTTAAAAAATAATTGGTTATTACTCACGGAAAGATTTTGATTGTCGATTTCGGTAAAATTAAAATATTATACTCCGCGGAAATATTATCGAACACGCGCGTCGTAAATTTCATCGACACCGATTAAAACGGAAGGGTAGCGAGCCTCCGCTTTGATCCTCCAATTCGCGTCCGCCGTAGAGAGATTTCGTAGCGGTAGGCGGTGAAATTTCGTTAGAAGGTGGCATCAATCTCGAACGAGCTGGAAACACCGCTTCCCACCGGGCCGAATGCGCTCGATCACGCGCACGACGCCATTATGATAATGCACCCGAAGAAATATGATAAACCAGGCGTGGCTCGGGTAACGATTATCATATTTCATCTGACACGGTTTTTAACGCATCGAATAATAACTAGTCGCGGATTGTATCGGCGGTTCTTGCCGGCATGCGGCTTCTCGCGCGTCTCGAACGGATCGTTTTGCTTGATGAATGGCCCGCTGTCGCCCGGTTTTTTCGGCTGCATAAATAGAATCGACATTTTCCGGGCCATTTAAGTGGGCCGCTTCCCGCATCAAAATATTTTCGCTCTTTTTACTACATTTTTACAATGGAGAAAAGATTTTAGTACATTATTGACTAATTCTGATTTTTATAAAACAAGATAAACATTAAAATGTTGGAATTATAAGGTTCATTGTAATTCTAGCATTTTAAACTGAATGATAATCGTGTTTTGGTTGAGTGCTGTAAAATTATAACATCGAAAAGTTCATACGAATTTCATAGGATGCCTAAAAAATATTTCAAGTGCTTGAAAATGATTTCTCGGGAGATTTCAAGTAACTTTTTCCTTTGCAGAACTCTTCTACGATGCTCCGTTATCGAGTTATTAACAAAAAACAACGGACGATCGGCATACGCTGAAGCCACGCCCTCAAGTCTCGCGGCCAATGCCTCGTCGCGCTCGCTATCGCGCCGCCGCCTATTCTCTCCGAACTCGCTCTCTGATTGGTCTACGTTCTTTCCTTAATAACTCGTTACCGGAGCCTCGTAGGACATTTTCGCAAAGGAAAAAATTGCTTGAGATCACCTGAGGAATCACATCTTCGAAGTCAGCTTTTAGTACAATTCTCTTTTAGTATAATTTGACAAAATATTATTCTCGGAAAAATGATCATCAAGGATTGCTCTTTCTCTGTAGCAACAGATAATTAATGAATATTATTTGCTACCTAATTATCCATTCCCACGTACACATTCGTTGGAATAATTTTTCGCATGTTTCGCATGATCGGTGCTTGGCGATCAACTTTCGATCGCGGGCGTATTATCAACAGCGGCTGGTAATTATAATGACGTTGTTGTTACAGTAAATTATGCACTAATGCGCTTCGCATGAATAATAACGAGCCAGGAGGCAGCCATGCGCCGTCGAAGGAACTGCCGTGAATATTTGTTGCTCGCGGATATTTCGTATCGAATTTATTTAAGGCTCGTAATTAAATCCCGGCACGAATTCGCCCGTGACTGCGATCGTTTCCCTCCTCCTTTCCAGCCCCGTTGGACGGAACAAGGAGAGCCGTCTCTTCGTTCCGCTCGGTGAAAGAGCTCGCTAAACGATTTCCTTGGAAGAAAAAGAAGTCTTCTAGACGGTGATTGTCTCAGCCGGATCCTTAACCCGGCTGGTAAATGAAAATCTCTGATCTTTACTCTCATTTACTTCTCTATCTCTCGCAGTTATTAATTCTTTTTAACGAACCGCTCGGACTATGGTCCGCCTTTGTTAACCGGCAACTGAATAAGAACCGTTCCGCGGGACATGGATATTATAATTATAAAATAACAACCGCTCCCGGCGTTGTTTCTCCCAGATTATTTGCGCGTATGAAAATTGGTTCGCGTTTAATTGCTTCGGAGATATCGCCGGGAAATTTGCGCACACGTGCTAAATACGTGCTAAACGAATATAAAATTATGTGACACGCAATAAATAAATATAAAAATATTTAACACGGTATAGATAACACAGAAAAATATATAAGGCTGAGTAAATGAACATGAAATAATGTAATACACGATAAATAAGTGGAATTACTAAATTTCCTTGGAATCTATCGTTTGAGTCGATTGTCAAATATTAAATACCATATCGACTCTTTCGAGTCGATTGTATAGTCGACCGAGCAGAAACGTGTAAGTTGCTGGGGAAACCCGTAGATCACGGAGGCGTGGTGGAGGTGGAAGACGAAAGAGAGGACAGACGGTGAAATTTCAACTGCGGACACCGTGTTGCCGCTGGCCGCAACATCGGCCGCGCGGCGTGCAAGGTGCATCAACCTTACCGGTGCAACGATGCACGGCCGCTGTCCACAAATCATCGCATCTGTTGCTGCGGTTTTCGGAATGCGAGAGGTGTCCTCCGCGGGGGCTGCTTCAAATTAGATCGCGACGTCAGCCGTGTAACAAATTGACGGCCGGAAAATCAAATGGGATTTATGGGTTTACGATCGGCCGAGCCCGCGATCCCTTGCGGCCCCGGCCAATGAGAATCTCCGCCGCGTTCTGCATTTACCTAATGAGCTCCTAACTCGATGAAACTCACGCCCTGTGCATCATCTCTGGAATTAGGTCCGGTTAAGTCCAGGCTAGGTACAGGTTAAGTCCAGATTAGATCTAGGTTAGGTCCAGGTTAGGCCAAGGTTAGGTCTAGAGTTTTCCTTAAATATCTCGGTAACTAATAGAGATCGATGTTTCTCGCAGAGGAGAAAATTCTCCGGAACGCCGATTCGCATAACATATTTAAAATTCAACAAAACATTTCAACATTGAAAATTCGCTGGGAGAGTTTACAAATAAACAGAATTTCGGTGCACTATGGAACGCGTGCGTTTCCATAATGAATCTCGTTCCGTCGTAGCTCGATCAATTATGAAACAATCGCGTGTGAGAAGTTTTCGCGGCGTGTGCTGGAACGCGCGAACTTCGTTCTGTTAGTTAGCTATGTAAATACGATCTTGAGCTCCGTGATACACAAGTTACAGAACGCGCGCAATCGTCGCGGCAGGCAGTCGGTAATGGTCGTGAACCGAACGCGACTAGATAACGAGGTAAACAAATAGCAATAAACGAGAATAATTCGCGAATGTCGCGCTCTTAGGATAAAGCTGCTGATTTAGGTGCTCGGAAATAGAGGGCGCTGAAAGTCTGCCGCTATAACCGGCCATTACAGGATTACTTTCAGCTATTTTCGTACATTCTGCGCGCGGTCGGGCGACCAGAGAATAATTAATTATCGAGGAGTATTAAAATACCAGGGAACTTCGAGCTCGTAGATTTCTCAAGATAACGGATGGCGTTGTTAAAAGTGCGAAGCCGCGGGCTAACCAATATTGGAAGCCCGTGGGCTTTTTCATCTCCCCTTTCACTCTTCCTCCCCCCTCTCTCTCTCTCTCTCTCTCTCTCTCTCTTTCCCCCCCCCCCCCCTCCCTCACTCTCTTTCCCTCTTCGTCTGTCTATCTCGATGTTTCTCTCGCTTTCTCTCTGCTTTGTCACGTTACGCTGCTACTTCTAAAATTACTCGACAGCTAATTGTACTAACTGGGAGCTCGACTAATTGGAATGCACAATATTTATCTGAACTACCCCACCACGTTGTTCCACAGAATCTTCCCCACACTTTTCTATACGGATTCTGAACACCGAAAATACCTAGCGTCAATTTTTAATAGTAGTAAATTTTTAATTTTAATTTTAACTTTGTCAAATGGACAAGAAAAATATTATAAAATATATAAGATACATAAGACATGATAAAATATTGTAAAATATTCTATGATATATAAAATATTACAAATAAATATTCTAAAATATTCTGAAATATTATAAAACATATAACATGTTAATATACTAAGCCGAGTCGGGCTCTTTAAAATACGACGAAGAGTTGATAAAATAAAGGAAAAGATTTCAGATAGAAAGAATCATATTTTCCAGGGAGCATTGGAAATTAATTGAATAATAGCCAAACGGGTATGTACAGTGTTCGAGAAGTTACTTTCCGATGTTGCTGCTGAAAGCTCGACGCCGTGACCAAACCGCCGCGGGTAAATCGGTGCCGGAGGGGTGCAGCGCTCCCTTATAATGCGTCCTGCGTGGCCGAGAATGCCGAACGCCGGTTTGACAATGCAGTTATTAATGGAAAACGCCGGTACACCTTCTCACCTTTTCCTCACCCTACGGCGAAAGGGGTTGGTCGATACTTTCGAAGCTTTTTGCGCCGAAACTTTTGTTCATTTACAGTACAAGCAGACTGCTCTCGCCGCCTGCCGGTTCTCGTTATCCATTACACATCACCGCGATTACGGAAACTTCCGGGAAACCGGCTGAGAGTGGTCGAGAAAGAGAGAGAGAGAGAGAGAGAGAGAGAATCGAGCAAGGAAATTCTCACGAATTTTTCTTGTTTCCCTCGTTCAGGATTTCAACCCTTCTCGAACGATTTGTGGATAATCTGAGAGTGCACTGCACCCTAATCAATTTCGTAGTGTTTTTTTACTCAATCTCTCGGGGGTTTTCCGTACGTTTTATTTTTGAGACAGGGGGTGAAACGTAATTCGTCGAAATAATTATTGATCGAATGTGTATAATATTTTAGACATGTATACTTTCAGGGGGGAAATAATTGAATTGGGATGTGGGGATCATGGTTTTTCGATAATATGATGTCGGAAGGAATGGGGAGACAGAAAACAGAGTGAGAAAAGGAAGGGAGCGTTTCATCCTAGGCTATTCCTAAAAAGACAACAGTTTACAAAAGAATTTTTTCCGAAAGAATACGAAACCGATATTTTCGAGCAGTTGATTTTCCCACACCCTCTGTTAGGGTTCTAATATTAGCCCTGCTAAGGTGAGGTCGTCCATCACCGTTGTAGAGATATTACGAAGGCCGTTGGAACTCTCCCTGTACGCGATAAGTCGGAAGCGAGAGGTTAACTAAAATATTGAAATTTCCTAATTGCTATGGGCGTTGGGTGGCGGAAGCCGGGTGGTGGTAGGACGAAAGAAATAGCAGACACTGGTAGGGTAAGTTCAGTCGGTTGACTATCGTGGAGCGTGTCGGAACAAGGAAAATACAGGAACAGGACGATAGATGGCGATGAAGGGGATGGAAGGATAGAATAGGATTTAATCAACTTTCCTTTTTGTCTCATAAATCTTGCAGAAGGGGGAGAGAGCTACTCCCGTGACCCGGGAATCGTTTTTCGATCTCTTCCATCGAGAGAACGTTCTCGCCGTTTAGGCCGACCCTTCAGAGGCTGTCGATTAAAATTTATTTGCACGGGACACGTTCCCGCAATCCTTTCGGATATTGGCTTCGACTTTGGACTCTCCTGTAATGTCAGAAAAATATTAATATCGTAGTCGGACAATTAATTATACTTCTAGCATTATAAACCAATTGATAATCGTGTTTTGGATGGACACTGTTAAATTATAACATCGAAAAGTTCATACGAATTTCATAGGATGCCTAAAAAATATTTCAAGTGCTTGAAAATGATTCCTCGGGAGATTTCAAGTAACTTTTTCCTTTGCGGAAATGTTCTAGTGGCATCGTTCACGACTAATCGACTAATCGACTAATCGACTCTCTGATTGGTCTACGTTCTGTCCTTAATAACTGGTTAACGGAGCCTCGGAGAAGATTTCTGCAAAAGAAAAGGTTGCTCGAAATCTTCGCTGCATTCTTAATATTTCGTTCGGTTCGTTGCAAATCAAATTTCAACTACGTCTGGATTAAAAACTGATATATTAATATTAAAATTGTACCGTAAACAAATTCGTTACGAAGAAGTGATCTTTATCTTGCGATTTTTAATCGAACCATTGGACCGCTAGCTGATTAAAGGTAGAACGATTAAAGACACCCGAAAGTGTCACTTTTCCCGGGGAAAAGGATTTCAAGATAATGCCGCGCGGGTTGGGACCGCAACAAGACCGCACCTAATCGGCGATGCATACCATAAACATGCCGTTATTGTGACCCGCGGAATGAGAAAAAACGCGCACTTAAACATGTCCCGCGAAAGCGGAAACTCGCTAAGCCCGCGACAAGAAGGTCGAGAATTATGAAGAATTATGAAAGTTCCCCGCTCCGTCTGGTAATTCAATTTCACCTCCCGCAAAGCGAGATTAACCCCAGGAAGACTGGGTCGGGCACCGCGGACTGCCTTCCTGCGAGATATGAAAAACGTGATTCGGTTCGGAACATAAAGAATTCTGTGTTTTTCGAGGTAATTGATATATCGTCAGATTTCTGCCGCGTACTCTGCAAACACTCTGTTTTTTAATCGAGAACTTTCCGGAATTTTTAAATTTTTATGCAATAGCAGATTTTTTACGATTTTATATCTGTACAATGGTCAATATTTTTCCATAATTTTCCGTATTTGTGCAATACTGTAATTTTACAACTTGTAAAGTAATATATTGTACACGAGTGTATTTATAAAATAATATAATATTACAGTAACAACATTGCAAAGATACACTACTACTACTACTACTACTACTACTACTACTACTGTATATATTAATAATAATACACAAATATAAACGAATAACAAATAATATAATATTATAAAATCATATTATATTATTTTATAAGTACATTTTAATAATATAATGTAATATAATATATTTATATATTATAATTCCTAATTATACATCGAATAATTCAGAGCTGCCACTAAAAGATCAGAACAGTAAGAAAACGAACTCGCCACCCCCTCGAAAGACTTTGCGAAGTAGCCAGTACATTGAAATGGTTATGCCCGAGACGTTCGCCTGATTTCCGTGGCTCTGCGAAGTGGAGACGCGGTGATCTGGCTTCTGAATGAACTGTTTGTGTTTGTTTCAGCGTCAAAATCGAATCTGGTCGTGGAAATCGAGCCGAAACAGCAGGTGGCCGTGCGGCTTGGCGAGAGTCTACAGATTTTGTGCCGAGTCGGCAGACCTTTGAAGGTCTGCCGCGTCGAGATACCCGGCGAGGAGAACGGCATAGTGTTGAGTAAGGGCGAGCCGGCTGAAGACGGCATCATGTACCATGGCGCGGGCATCGAGCAGGGGCAGTGCGGGGTTCACATCGAGAAAATCAAGGAGAGCAACGACGGCATCTTCAAGTGCACTCTGACGGTCGTCGACTACCGAGCAGAGGCGTCCGCGTCCGTCAGGATCATTGTTGCCAGTCAGTGAATTTCATGACAAAATTAGCGACAATTTTCTCTTGAATTATTAAGGCTTATGCAGTTATGCTGTTGCAAATTAAAATTTGCAGAGCCACCGAACAAACCAGAGATCAACACGAACCCTGGTTACTACGGCAGAGATGTGTATAGAAAAGGCGAAAAATTGGAAGTGAGCTGCACCGCCTCAGGTGGAAGACCAGCGGCGGACGTGCACCTGTTCCTCGGTGATTACCTTTTCGAAATTTGTTTCTTGAATTTCTTCGTTACACGCGAGCATTTTCAAGTGTCGCTTTGTTTGTCCTGCTCTCGCATCAGACGAGGAACCGATCGGCAACGAGGAGAGACCGATGATCTACGATGCGGAGGTGCACAACTCGTTAGCGGTGCAGAACGCGTCGCGTAGCTTGGACTGGACTGACAACGGCAGGGTCCTGCGGTGCATCTCCAACCACGTGGCCCTTGACAAGCCTACGGAGACCTCTATGCAGTTGCAAGTGTACTGTAAGTAGCAAAAGTAGCCTCGTCGGAATTGACTAAAAATCTTAAATAAAAATAAGAGCTTTCTGAAAAGTTTTTCATACTATTATATATAAATATAAATACCAATTAATTTAATATAAATCGTATATTTAGATTTATGAACTATATCATACTATTGTCAGTTTGCAGAGAGGTTTGCAACGCATTTATTAATGAATTAAATTTGACGGCTGCGCTGAATTTATTGTCAACGTCAACGGTATAAGAACGACAGCCGAAGACGAAAATTAGATCGAAAATTATTCTTTCGCAGACCCTCCGCAGCCACAGGCCACCATCGAGCGTTTCGGATACGTGATTGGTCGCAAGGGGATCGTGAACGTCACCATTTATGCGAACCCAAGGCCCCGTTTCCTGTGGCGAGTGAACGACGAGAAAATCAACGAGGGTCGTCCCGACGAGAGCAACCGGCTTGAGACCTCGACCGCTGTCGATTTGGTAAATTTCCAACGATTCCGTTCATTTTGTTATACTCGAAACTTTCTCTGACGGAGCATAATGATTCCTGAAACGATTTGGAACAACTTTTTCCTTTGCGAAAATGTTCTCCGAGGCCTCGTTCGTTAGTGACCAGCGAAAAACACGGGCCAATCGCGGAACAGGTACCGCGCGACGCTCCTCCCTCGGGGCAGGGAGCGCGACGCAGCGTGACCTAGTGGGCAGGGCGTCGGCTGCACTCGTTCCGTGATTGCTCCGCGTTTTCCTTTAATATCTCGTAAACGAAGCCTCGTAGAAGATTTGTACAAAGGAAAAAGTTGCTCGAAATCGCCTCAAAAATGCAATAGAACTTGTTCCGAAATATAATCACAGTTCTGCGACACCCTAGACTGCCATTCGTTTTTCATTACATACGTACAATGATTTCTTGCATTTCCGTAGCACAATAGCTTGTCTAAAAACATTCCAAGCCTCGTTGCTAAGCATTAAAGTCGATTCGGAATAAATAAACAGACGACGTTGCACTAAACCGTGAACGAAAGCTGCATCGACTCGGCCGCTTTAAAAACGTCGAATCGTGGAGCGGGGTAGCGAGGTAGAAGTTTCGCCCTCGAATCAAATTGCCAACTGCTTGGAAAGTCTAATGCGGCTTATCAATAAAACGTCCCTATCGATTGTCTCGTTGAATCCGGGCCGAGCAAGGAGTCGCGCCGTGAGATTCCGCAGCAAACGGCGGCGAGGTACGCGAGGGTTGGTTGACATTGAGCATTGAGAGAAATCGCATGGAGGCGCAACGATTTCCGATACCCGGCGACGAAACGGGAACAGAATGCGTGGGGACGTTCGCAAAATCTTGCGAGCAGACCGGAGGAAAGAAATTCGCTTCGTAGCCGGAGATAAACGAAGTTTAACGAACGTCGAACGCGCCGCGCGAAAAATAAAGGAGCCGGTGTCGCGGGAAATGCGGGATCGAACGAGCTTCGTCGCGAGAGCGGCGAATTGGGGCACCAGCCGAGGGGCAAACGGGCGCGAGGAACGGGAGGCGTCCGGACAAAAGGCGACGGCATTCCGGGCGAGGCCGTTCGCACATTCGCGCACTTCGCATTTTTTTAAGCGTCCGCGTGACTGGAAAGTTTCTCGCTAATCAAACGGCCCTTAATGAAATTCCGGCGAGAGCCCGGCCGATACGAGTCGGCACGCGCAATCGCTCGGAATAATTTGACTGCGCCGGGGCTTTCCGATCGAGCGTGATTGTTCTGTAACACTTGGACACGCGGAGCCGGTCGATCCGCCGTCATTATGGGGCCGGCGAGTTTTCTGATACCCGGCGAGATACCGGATCGTCCTAACCTATTAAGCGCATCGCCGATGGAATATAATTGCTCGTTGATTCTGGCAGTGTATCGAGCACTGCGGAGGAAACTGATTGACGAGGGAGACGCGGGGCTGGAGGGACCGATGTGGAACCGGATGAGTGACAAACTGCGTCAAACATTGGCAACACACAGCTACCAACCATGTTGAATAAACGGAATAATTATAGACAATGTTTGCAAAAACGATGGTAAAAAGAGCAGCAACAGAAAAGCACAGAAAATGAGCTGAACTGACTCAAACCTTAACAAACGTGTCTTCAACAATATTGAACAAATTAAACTCACTCAGCAACCCCGATTCAATGAAATCTACATGCATTCGAACATTGAAGTACCCTCAAAAGTAAACTAAAGACTCGGTAATTGGGTGCCGCACAGTAACCGGCTCCAGTAGCATGTGCGTAGAAAATCCGCCAAGGGCAGATCCGCGCATTTTATCCGGCGAAGCCCTTTAGTGTTTGTTGGCAGGGTGGCGGCACAGCTTGACAACATCGCCGCGGATGAAACAACCGAAACCGTGTATTCGAAATCGCTCGCCTAGGCTCGGAATGAATAGCTTTTGCAGTCGTTGCTGCCGCCTGCAAAATCGCGCCCCCCCCCCCCCTGCACGCCGGTCCGCCGGGTTGCAGGTGTACAGGCGTCCACTGGCGTAGAACTGCTTTCAATGAAAACGCAATTACGGTGATCGGAACGGTTGCGTATCCTTTGTAACGGTCGGCGACGATTTGTCTTCGGCCGTTTGCCGGGCAAAAATGTTGTTGATCTTCGCGATCGTGCGCCGGTGAAACGCCGCCGGTACGTTACAATGGCGGGGGCGAGCCGGTTTTTGTTTCCTTCGGTTTGTCGCGCGGCGACAGTGAGCAATAGCGAGACTTTTTCGGGGAAAATCGCGACATCGAGCGCGGACACTTCACCTGTCTGCGATTGTTCGATTTTCGGTTGGCGAATTCTTTTGTGTCGGGCACCGACAGTGGAATCTCGACGATACGTGGCTTTGGTGGTCGAATTTTCGGTCATGGAAACACGCGTTCGAATTTTCAGTCGTAGAAATACACGTTTGAATTTTCAGTATATTTTATTGTAACGATCAGTGACTATTTAACGCGTTGAGGGATGGATATCCACCCCCGAAATATTGACAATATAAATATAATATCATAAATGTTGTAAGAGAAAAATGTTTCAAGTTACTGCATAAGGATTGTGCAATTTTCATTTAAATGATCTTTGTGAGAAATAACCAGTGTGAATTATTTAAATTTTTTATTGTTAAAATAACTAATATTGTTGAATGAATTTTATTTTGGTTACTAGTAGCCATTATCGATGGCCAGAATTTATTTTGCTTATCAAAATTTTGTAGACTGATCTCTGTTTGTTTCTGTTTGTTCTCCGATTGTTCTCCGTTTGGCTCTGATGGACTCTGTTCGACTCTGGATTCGTTCTCCAACCATCGAGAATATTCTCATATTAGAATGCACCTTCTACTGGATTGTCATTAAGCTGCAGCGATCTCTCCCAATAATCTGTGCGTTTATCGTTCCAGGGAAGAGGAGCGTGGAGCGTGATCCTCACTATCGACAGCGTTCAGAAATCCGACACAGAGAAGGTATACGTCCTGGAAGCTCGTAACGACGAGGGAGCTTACGAATACAGTATCGTTTTATCAACCTCCACAGAACCTGCAGGTAAACCATCGAAACAACCGTCGCGATCAATCCTCCCGAATCATTTCACTCACACTTCGCACCAGTCTAGCGGGACACTGAATTTTTTTAAGTTGGCGAAAACGACGGAAAAAATTGCAACTCTTATCGGTGCATTGTACATGCGAATGATCAGTGCATTATTTGTGTCGAAGTACCATACCAGTAATTAAGAATCAAATTTTCTAATTTTATTAAACTGTGCACCTTCGTGTGAAATCAAAGATTTATTAATTTATTCTCTTTTCAGTTGAAATAATTTTTCAAAAATGAGTCTTTGTAAAAATAATCCCTAAACATTTTGATCCAGTTAGAGATTTAGCGGTCGAAAAATGCTACACGGTGCATTCTAGATCAGGATTCTAGCCGGTTAATTATTTCGTTGACTGTTTAATCACCGGCAACGATTAAATGCCACAAAATCGGCGGATCGCGATGAAAAACGTACGAAAATCACTGGTAGAGCTGTCGATCATGCTGTTAGCACACGCACTTCATATATTCGTCACTTCTCGTCTCGTCCAGCCGAGCATACTCACTCGCTGTCTATCGATCTACGTCACGTTCATTGTCACCTTCACGTACTGTCAGCCATCATTACACACCTTCGGTCTCGCCCGAAAATATCAATTAGAATATCTCTCTGTTTTCTCATTCGATTGTTTTCTCTCTCTCTCTCTCTCTCTCTCTCTCTCTCTCTCTCTCTCTCTCTTTCCTTTCTGTGTCACCGTCTCTGTTCTTTGTGTACATTGGTGGTTCAGAAGACAATCAGTGCAGGTCCAGTTTTTCTTGAAAATTAGTGAAAACACCACGTTATCCTTCTAAATAAACAAAAAACAAATAAATAAATAATATGGCTAAACAAAATATTCTGTAAAAAATATTCTATTAAATAAATAAATATTAATGTTAATTTTGTTTCCTTTTATGTAATTGGAATTCTTTTTGTTTAACTAAATTGTTCTTCAATGGACTTGCCCTGGTCGGTTCCGAGCCGTCCGTATGTACTTTTGATGTGTCTTCTAACGATATCGATCCTTCACCGCATGCACTCACACAGGGGCGTTCAGTCACTTCTATGGTAAGCTCTCCGAACACATGCACGCACTAGGTAATGTCATTCTTTCAAATTATTATACGTAAGTAGACGACGCTGCTGCCCTCTGAGCGGAGTTCCAACCGATATAATATTACGAACAAATATTTACCACTTTGTTTCATCAAAGTTCTTCAAGGTTCCTCAAGGTTTAGTGAACAATAAAAAAATTCAGGATGTCTTCTTACATTTTTTAATTACAATATTTACCGTTCATTGCCTGGCTTTGCAAAGCTGAAAGAATTGATGAAATACGGTTGAAATTTTATTTTAGTTTAATAAAGTTGATTCAGTTACGGTTTAATAAAGTCATTTTATTTGAATAAAATTACTCTCATTGAGGTCAATAGTATTAATGCATCGTTCTACATTGAAAAGACGAAAACACTTGCTATTTTATTTTCGGACCACATTCCGTTGTCAATAAATAATGGAACAATTCGATCAGTAATCTACGATTTACAATCAGACCACGGACTTTTTGCATTTACAATAAAAATTCATTCAAAATTAAAATCGTCTGAACAGTTCAGCAGGCAGAGATAGATGTCAGCAGGCTCGCGCTTGCGATTGGTCACGTCGCTCGACCGCGCTGCCCTCTACTCTGTCTCTGTGGCATCGCCATGATATGTCACGTGACATTCGAGAAAGGAAGAAACGGCAACAGTGGGGCGAAAACGAGATATAGAATTTTTGTCAGCGGTGCAACGCAGTCTACGAGGTTTTCCAAGCGAAACGAAAACCACCGTGGATTTATAGCGCGATCGAGATTTTTTCAATGGATCTCACGTGAATGGAACTCCGTGCTGCGGCACAGGCGTCCTATATATGTGTGTTCATACATACATACATACATATATAGATATATAGACGTATACAGCTATATACAGACATGCATAGATATACATATATAGATATGTATAGATATATATGGATCTATATGGATTGTACGTATACATATACATATATATATATATATACATATATATATATATATATATATATATATATATATATATATATATATACATGTATATATAAATAAATGTACAGTATAGATATACGTGTATGGGTGTAATGTAACATTTTGATTCATGTCAGTGGGACCGCCGAATGGTAGATCCATATTTCCGATCAAACGCGAATAGATTTCTGTTCGATTGCTTCTCTATAAATTAACGCTTTCGCCGGTGCTGAACACGACACAAGCACACTCGCGCACGGCTCGCAGCAGGCAGCACACGTACACAGGAACGGCGTCGCTCGTTTTTTTTTTGCGCACACTTCTTTTTCGCCTAAATATTAGCTCGGTCGCGTTTCAATTGGCGATCGCAGAGAAAGCTTTTGAATGCCTGTTCGAAGCCGTTTTCTCGAAATGCGCGCACGCCGGCTGAAAGGACGGGTCGTCGTTTGGTTCACGCTGCCGCGAATTTCGCAGTGTAAACGTTGCATCTGAGGACCCTCTCGGACTGCAGATTTCTTTAAGAGACATGTTATACAATTTGGAGATATTGTTGAGTCAGTTGCAACTCGTTGGTGTTATTTAATATTGATTATAAATAAATCTAATAAAGGAGGGGGTTGATTTTTTGCGGTTCGATTAATAATAATAATAGATTATAACATTCCATTCTATGTCATTCCGACATAGAACAGTCATAACCTTGACAATAGAACAATTATTTCGCACACCGTCGAGAACCGAACGACGTCACGCAGCGTGTTTTCGTCGGAAGCGTGCGTTTCCCGAAAAATTGTTTGTTTGCGCTTGCAGCTCTCTGTTCGACGTTTCGCAAAGACCAGGTGAACGAAAACGAAGAAAAGTGCAATTATTTCGGAAACGAGACCCCCGCTGTTAGTCCGTCATTGTCGCTTCGAAGTGTCGAAGCTCCGGCTGGCTTACACTGTCCGTCGATCACCGGAAATTCGGCTCGTGTCCAATCGGACACCCACGCATGGTGTCCAAGATATTTTTCAATTTTCCATATGCCTCCGTTTCTGTGAGTTTTGTGTTTCGATACGGGACACTCGTCGGACACTCTATACAGGGTGTCGCTCTTGCCCTGCGCATTCGGATACCTTCGTATTTTTGTATACGTATCAATGAACCAAATAAATTTGTTCCAATACATTTTTTCGTACCGTGGCGAAGATGACGAAGAAAAGGGACACCCTGTATATTAGATTCCAAGAGGATTTTTATCCGGTAACGTAGCGATCGGTCAGTTAGCGAGAGTATCAGTGTTGTGCGGGAAGTCTCAGGCAGCGTTCGCAGGGAAATAAGTCAGACCTGGCGTCGAGGGAGCGGGGATGGCGACGCATGCGCCGTTGAACGCGACTCCCGGCGCATAGTGTAGAGCATCCGAGAGCGGGGCGTGAGTCATCGTGCGTCCCCACTCGTTCCTAGCCAGATCCGGCTTATTTATCTGCGAACGGTGGTCTCGACCGATGGTCGGAACGGGGACGACTAAAGGTCCGTTTACCAAATTTCAGGCGTTGATTTAGACGCTGGTTCCATCATCGGAATCGTGGTCGGGGCTCTGCTGCTGATTCTCGCCGGTTTCCTCTTCATCTTTGCCCGCGCAACTGGCCGCTGGTGCTTCGCAGGTGAGTAACTTGGTTCACATTTCACCGTTCTCATTATTCAGTCTCAGCCACGTGCTCCTTTCCCCACCTATGGCGATTTCTCGTGTACTTTCGTTGCTTTCGAGGATGCAACGAGTCTGGCGAAAAGATTTTTAATTCCAAAATTATTTGCGAAGAATTGTCGGAAAAATTCCGTCGAGAATTGCCGAGAAAACGATGGATTTCTGGGTTCTCTTTTTCAGCGAGGTTTCACACTCTGTGAGCTGACAAGGAGAATGGTGTAGTTATTTATTGTCGATGTGCAAGAGGACAAAGAGTACAGTTGATTCAGAGAGTACAGTTTATTTGATTATTGTCGCTTACGTTTGTCGATACGATGTTCGAGCACAGGCCAATGTCAAGTCATACGAGGTCCTCGGTTGTGTCCAAGTGGAGCTACATGCGAGTACGTTTTCGCTTTCGTTTGATTGTTACGATGTTATATAGTTGATTGATTTTAACTCAGGAAAGTCGGATATTTCGTTTGGTCTGATGCTCCAGGTGTTTTATGCTCTTTTACCGTATTCCCTCTCTATTGTCACGCTTTGCTATAGTCTCTTTAGTGTTCGATTCATCGACATACAGGGTGTCTCAGTTTAAAGACAATTTTCCGAGTCAGATTTATTAAAACGTAATTGTCAAACACGATTTGGAAAAACAATTTTCCGAGTCGGATTTATTAAAACATAGTTGTCAGATTTCTCCAGTAATAATTTTCCAAATCAGATTTTTCCATGCAAGCATTAATTATTTTTCATCGCTTTACTAAAATCTTTTTCACATGACCGACCCATCAAGTCCAATTTTTAAAAAATTGATCCCGTTTTAAGAAATATTATTACACATTTGTCGAGGTTATATTATATTATATATGTCGATTACATCCCATACAATAACGCGACGATAGAGAGAGAATGCCACGAAAGTTCCCATCGTCGCTCAAACGAAAAATATCTTCGGACGATTGCCATTATCTGCGGGAAATTCAAAAAATCCTGTACATCGAGTAAAACAGCGAAAAGAAAAAATAAAAGAACAAACCAAAGGAAAGAAAATGTATGCGCGTGCGATTGGTATTGTTCTCCAAGTCCACACGATCCCCCGCAGCTGCCACACTATCTTAATATTTATTCCATATCTATCTGTCTATCTATCTATCTATCTATCTACAGTATATATACATATATATATATATATATTTGTACGTATACAAATGTCTTGTGTGTTGTGCCGCTACCGATAGGACAGCATGCAAGTCGGGCCAAGTAAAGAGTAAGGAGAAACATCAACAATTACCTTGCGATTCCGTACTCTAGGCATGACACTGTCCAGGGGTAAGTCACCTCAGGCAGCAAAAACAAAACCAGCAACTAAACCCCACCCCCTTATCTGCAAAGTATTGCTCGCTCCTCCCCCCTCGTTCATCATCAGCTCGTCTCTCTGCTAGCCATCACTTTTTTCTCCAACGACCATTTTTATCGGACACCTCTTGTCGTGGCCCAGTTCATCGACGGGAAACCACTTAATCACTGCACAGACACCCTGTGCTCTCTGTGTCCCTTGACCCTCGGAAAGCGGACCTTTTCGAACGCTTCCTGCTCCCTCGCGATCGCATCTCGCGATTATCAATTCTTACGTTTCTTTTTCACGTTTCTCTTTACCGTATTGTTACAACCAGACTGTCAAAAATTTCGACTCGTTACGGCTTTAAAAGATAAAATAAAAAAGATCTACCGCCTGAACCACGAAAACAGTATCGAAGTGCTCGCGCGATACGGGTCGAAAAGGACCGACCATTCGAGGGTCAGGACCAAGTATCCCCAATTACCGAAACGTGCCACAAATGAAAACGAAGGGACTCGATATTTCCATCCGTGAAACTGCCACATTGAATTCCCGCGAAACGCCGGGAGCCCATCGAGAGCAGGCAGGGGCGCAAGGTAAAATAAAACTGGTTAAATACAAAACGAGTGATTTCGCTAGTCTGGGCAAACACGGGTCCATCGGACGGATAATGTTTGCCGACGCGAATAAACCGCGTAGGCTGATAGATTCAAAGTTTCGATCGCGGAAAGCCGCCGCGAAATAAAGTCCCGGCGGGAGCAGGTATAATAATGTTAACGTCGAGCCTCGCGGATGGCGATTCCGGTGGCGATCGATCTCCACGGTTCTCCCCGATGTTTTCCGTTCAGCTTTTTTTCCATTTCACTCGAGTCGCGAACGCCGCGCCGCTGCTAAAAAAAGGTGCGGGGAAAGACGCGGGACGCGCGTCAGGGTACCAATGAGCAAATCAAAATTTCATTGTTCGGAATGATCCGTTTATCGGCCGGCGGTTTCTCCGCGGAAGAATCGCCGCGGACAATTCTTGTTCACCGGCGATTATTTGTTTCGTCGATTTATGGTCGATCAGGCTGATAGACAGATCGAGGAGATCGAAAGGGAAAGACAAAACCTTGGATGATAGACTCGCTATTGTTTTCTGTAAAGTGCGGATTTGATGCGTCTGTTAATATAATAAGTATAACAATAATAATAATGATAATGTTAGAAAAGGATAAATGGGGATTTAAAAGTACGATAGAATTAATTTTCGATTATACTATGATACGAGGAATTTGCATTTGTTACAGAGTAAAGAATAAAAATTTTATTCGTCAATTCTTTTCGATTGATTTGTTAAGGGTCTGGTTACATTTGTTCATAAACGAGACACGAGGCTAAATTAATTTTCATAATCAAATGTGTTAATCCAGTGAGATAGCGCATCGAATAAAATGCCATCTAATTTCTCGCTCGTAAAATATGCGTCGACGCGTGTTGAGATACATTCGGGCCAGCACGTGGCCGAAGGAAAAGTTGGACGGAATTTTACGATCGTCGTCATTTTAAATTCTAATCGCGCCGCGTACACTCGTTTTACAGTCGATTCTATGAAATCAAATGGAAACGTGATCATTAACGTCATTCTACAGGAATTCGGCCCGATCGATGTTTCTATTTTACTGAAAATCAGTCGAAGAATTACTCATTTTTTCGAGAAAACTAATGTCGAGAACTAATTTTCTGAATTATAATTACAAAGTGATTCGATTATTCCTCTAACGAAAATAAACGCGTAAAATTATTAACATTTTCACCACGCTTATAGCTTCTATAATTTTTACAAAAATATGGGAGTAATAAATAATGGAACATCTACAAGAAACATTGAATTAAATTCGATAATTGGCCAACGACGAGAGATCGCAACTTTCTCACCGTTTAACGATCATTCTGACGGAAGCGAGACGAAGCGGTGACATACGAAATGCGAACCGGAAGCTTCGAGTACCGTTTGAGTTTCAACCGCCCACCTCTGCGAGCAGAGTATGTCTTCGTTAGCGACAAGCAACGACAACCAATCGGCGAAGGCAAGTGTGGTGAGATTCGTTCGAATCCCGGACGAAGGAACGATCAGCTCCGCCCCTCCCCCATCCCCCACCACCAACCCCTAGATCTCTTAGATCGTTTAAGCATGCTCGTTATCGTCCCCTAGACTCCGCCATATCCAAACGATCCCGATTGATCCGAGAACACCCGGTATATATCTCAGTGTTGTTAGACGACAATTAGATCTGTTGTTGCGTGTACCAAGTATCGCCCACGTTCACGTTTCACTCTCACGTCTACCTCTGCTTGGATTATGAAACTCTCTATACGTTTAGTGCGATGAATTGCCTGTGAATGTTATGATTACGAATCCGTTGATCGATCGATCGAACGCAAACGCCCGAGTCACACGATCACCGAAACGCCGGCTTCCCTCGACAGGTCCGTCGCTGACGTCGTTCACGCGTCAGCGAGTTCGTTAGTTTTTCTAGAGACATTCGCCGTTTTTAATGTGTCCGCGAAATACCAGCCATAATACATGTGTAATTAATTGGGATTCTTGGAAGCCGGACCGCTTTTTATTCGACGCGTACCTTGCCAGTACCCATGCAAACGCTGTCGTTAAAGTATTAAAATGACACTTCATTAACTAGGCAAAAAGACCGACACAAGAACCGGTAGAACTTTATGAATGTGACAACCTAATTGTAACTCTAGTGATCGATACTATGAATCGCGTTGGGTCGATTGAAAGCAGATAGGAACGTTGATAGCTTCGTTTCGAGATTATCTACCAGTATTGTTCGTCAGATTAGAGTAGACAGAGGGTCTCAGAACTATCGTTGCATTCGGAAATTTCTCCGAGAGAGAGGGAGAGAGAGAGAGAGATTATCGAGTTATCAACGAAAACCACGGACCAGTCGCAGAACTAACGCGGCCGACGCCATGCCCTTCCGATCGGTAGAGCATCGAATGGGCGGCCGCGCGGACGGGGCATCAGCCGCACGCGTTCTCCAATTGGTCTACGTTTTTCGTTAAGTTTTGGTAAAGGAAAAAGTTGCTTAAAATCGCTTACAGTATCGCCTAGTCATTTCTGAATGCAATTAAAATTCTGGGGCACTCTGTATTTTCTATTCATGCAACATTAAGTAGTTCAAGTATAAACTAGTCGAAACATTAGACGAATTTAAAACCGTCAGCGTATTATCGTTTATCCATTAACATTGTTGCAGAAATAAATAATTCGCTATTTAGTTTCCATTCGAACCAAGCATTGCAATGATCAGACCATCCCTGTACAGTCGGTAGAAAATCGGTAACAGCGTTTGACTCGCGCGTCCGCGGACCATCGGACTCCGCATCGCACGTCCCAAACAAAAATCGAGAGAACGAGATCCGGCGGATCTTCGGTCTCTGTCCGCTTTGCAAGCATCTAACAACGACAACAAGAACAAAGAAAAATAAAATAAAAAAAAATTAGAGCAAAAAAAAACAGCTGAGAAAGATCGCGAAACGGTTGAACAAAAAAAAAAAAAAAACAAAAAAAAACAAAGCTGAAGAAATCCACACACCCACACACACTTTTGCCTTGACCGATCGTGGCGTTGCTTGTTGCAGCGAGGCGTCGGGGCGACGAGGAAGCTGCGAGCGGTGTCGGCGCCGGAAGCGAGGCGCACATCACCCCCGGGGACGAGGACGAAGAGGATCACGAGGACCCGCGCATCATCGACGAGAAGATACCGCAGGGCGGCCAGGAGAATCCGATACACGCGAGCAACGAATACGTGAACGGCCGCACGGACCTCAAGGAACCGAACATGGACGAGAAAACGGACACGCCCGTTTAAGAACGGACCCGGCGACCCCGACGTTCGTCGACGCGTTCTCTCCGACGCGGAAATGAGCTGTCGCCGAGCGGCAACGGTTCCGCGAAACCCTTTGCGTCGTTCTAGAAACCGCCGACAATTTATCCGGAACCGCTCGATGCGTTTCTTCGGGGCCTTCGATCGTCCACAGGCTGCCGATGCTTATGCTTACACCGTAATGTCGGGATTATTATTTTTACAATTATTTTCAAACCGTATCCCCGTCTTGGAAACACTCTTACTTATTAATTATTGCCAAGTGGACTTACTTATTAATTATTGCTATGTGGACATCTGTGGACTCGATGCATTTACGACGGAGATTAGTAAATCAGGACAAAAATGTTTGGAAAATTTTATCGTTGGATCGGGTTTAATTATTTAATTAATTCTTCAGAAGTATATGAGTGGGTGCGAATCGTAGTGTCATGACTAAATGTTAGAAAAGAGAAGTGAAATAAAGGATATTGTCTTAACAATAAATTTTTGTAATGCAGGCTACTTCTATTTCGCATAATTGGTTCGCAGTCTATTCGCAAGCCATTCTCTGTTGACCCAACGCAGCGACGTTTTTTAGTCGTGCGAAGACTATAAACCACTTGGACTTTGATTTTCGATTCTGGACCATTTTTATCATTGTTTTTGACACACTGTTGCAAGAACGGTTTCTGACATTTTTAACAAATGGTCATTTGGTTCATAGTCAATTTTAAGTGAACAATTGGTACTGTATTTGAACAGAATATCCGTGGTGCAAACAATCTAGATGTTTCCTGTGAAATAGAAAATATAAAGAGGTATAAAAACAAAGTATAAAATGTATAAAAATAGAAAGTATAAAAATGATAAAAATTATAAAAATACAGAATAGACACTGTTTAACCAAGTATCGAAGCTCTGCCAAGTTCAACAAAATGTATTCAAGCATAAGCATCCGCAGTTTAGTGATTACTCGACCAATTCTCAGCTATTTTAAAACAATTCTTTTCTTATTTATTTGTACAATATTGTAGCGTTACACTACAATAGCCTGATTCTAATTTGAAGGCTGAGACACATTCTTCACCTTAGATCTTAAATATTCTTTAGTATTTATTCCAGCGTTTAAGACTCTATCTTTCCGTTATTGTTAACGTAAACGAGTTTGGCAATTTCTTGGAGACCTTCTTAGTATTTAATTACTGCCAACAGACACTTATAGTCCTCGCGCGACAAGAAGGCACTTCTGCGTTTACGTTCGCAATTTGATCTACTGCGGCACAGGGATTTTCCTCCGTTCAGCCATGATCTATAGATCGACGGAAGCAGAAAAATCCACTGTTAAAAATCCAGCTTCGGAAGAAACACAAGCATCGAGACATATCAATCCCTCTCTATCGATCAGCATGCCAAAACAGCGGCCAATTGAAAACCGAAAAAGATCGACGATTTGTCTGTAGATCGGCGCAAAGGCGTTCGGGACCGATTACCGCGAGGATCACGGAGTCCTCGCGTGATCCTGCCGCCTCGAATCTCAGCTAGTTTAAGACAGACGATTACATAATTAATTTATTCGAAACTCGACTCGAGCGTCCGGTCATCTCCGAGCGATGGTGGACGTTCGCGTAAGCAGAGCGAAAGAAAGGAGACGAGGTAAAACGAGAGGACACACTAAACGAAACGAGAAAGTAATTTCGTTCGATCCGATTCCCCCCTGGTTCGCGAGCCCTTATTTTTCTACGATTTTTCGTCTCTTCGATGGCAGCTGTTCGTAGCCCGGAACAACCGCGTCGATGCCCGGCTCGCGGTCGGCGATCGACGCAACGATCGACGCAACGATTGACGGGCCCCGATGATCCTCGATCACCGCGGCCATACTCGCGTTCGCCAAGTTCGCGAAGAATTTTGTAAATAGGAAACACTCGGAGCGACGCCGATACGCCGTCGCCCATTTTCTTCTTCTCACGCGAAGATCGAGATCGAGATTATTCTACCACATCGTTAACACACAACTTGTACGTCGTACGATCCCCGATCCATCGAGGCCCGCCGGATTATATGTAGGATATGATCTCGTCTAACGATGTATCCGGATCCGGCGGGGATCGATGGATCCGGGGAGCCGCAGATCGCTAAGGTATATCGTTTAAGTAACACGTGTTTACGAGCTGTCCTTAAAATGTATTATGCTAGGAGGGAAGGAGTAGTCCACTCTTCAGCCACGGGCTCCGCGAGCCGTCGAGATCTATAGATCTCTTGCATCTCCGGTGAAACGCGGAGGATCATTGATGACGCACGGTGGGACGAAGTTAGGAAATTCGCGTGGCGGGACAGACTTCTGGTTTGACCAGGTTTGACAAGGTTTCTGGACGTTTGACCAGGTTTGAGGAAGTTTGACAAGGTCTGACCGAGTCTGACCGAGTCTGATAAGGTTCGGAAGCTTGTCTGGGAGACTCTGACGCGCATTTGTAGATCATTAATCGGTATACGATTTCCTAAAGTTGTAAGTTTGATGTGTCCGATTTGACGAAGTTTGCCAGAGTTTTACGAAGTTAAACAACTCTCGATCGTTTTCACCGACATAAACAGGTTCCTCTGCGTCTCACCGTGCACGATCGTCTCGACTGTCGAAGTCGCGATCCTCGCGCGTGAACAGAGCTCGTGGCGACGATTAACGAGATTTAATTAAGCGAACACGGGAGGACGAGCCGGTTCTCGCCGTAAAGAAAACAAGAAATGTTATAGCGCGAACAAATCAAATTTTGTAGTCAAGGTTTTTTCTAAAAATAATCGCGGACACGTCGATGTCCTGGGGATAGGGAGGGGAGAGATGAAAGAAAATATCGTAGACCGCGGTTGCACGTGCAGCTGTACTGTCCAGCGACAATTAACATTCCTCCGCAATTAAGCACATCAATGTTTCATTGACGTAATTCTGTAACAACGATCCTTGCAGTTTATTTTTTAAAAACAATTTTACTTGCCGTCTGCTACTCTTTCTTTATTTTTAATTCGCCAACCCACGTTTGACAAAGTTTAAACGACTGCGATTGCGATCCAAATTATAATTAGTATAATTATTATATTGTTTTGCGAAGTTGGAAATTGCAATTTGCGAAACCAAGGTGACACGCGAGGCAGCGAGGAGAATTCGCGAAGGAACGTGAGAGTCGCAGGAAAGGCAGCACGCGCGGCCGCGAGAAAAACTCAATTAATATCTCGCGCCGTCACCACGTTCGAAGACAAACGAACACATTCCGCGATGTAGCTTTCGGTTCGGAGCCGAGTCTTTTCGTTTCCCATCGGAGCACACGTGCCGACTGACGCGTGATCGTATCGCCTTTCGTAATTTAGAGCGTTTCTCGGACAGTATTATTTACACCGGCGTTCTGCTCCCGTTTCTGAGGTCGGCGTCCATCGAAACCGGCCACCGACGCCGATTTTTGAGCACCGCGGCTGCCCCGCCGACATTTTTACACCGATATATTTCGAGACACCGTCGTTAACCCTTCGGGCTCCGCTAGATCTACCGCCGTCGCGGCTTTTTTAACGGACCTTGGAAAAGCTGCGAATTTTTACGCGAAAAGCCGGATTTTACAGAAATTTTTAAGCGTAGGACAGCAGAATGATTTTTTGATAATTGACAAGCGATCTCATTAGGGGGTCAGGTATCGTTTGTACACCTGGAGAACAAGCATTAGGGAGAAACGAAGGGTTAACGTGAAGTTAGAGCGACCTCTCCTCACAGACTTTTCATCCAACGTTTAATTGTAAGCCACGATTGCAATGAGTCACTTTTAGTCAGCGCTGCAGCCATCCGAGCACCCTTTTTTATATCTCGAAACATAGACGAAGACTGGAAACATTCCAACGGATACCAAGACTTTTTACCGAGAACTGTTTTATAGAACGAATTTTACAAATTTATCGAACGTCGCGACCAAAACACTCAACCATACTCAACCATTCTACAATATATATATATATATATATATATATATATATATATATATAT
>CM052163.1:56215-102806 GCA_028455555.1 Augochlorella aurata | reverse complement strand
ATTAAAATTGACTGAATGTATAGCAAGATGAAGATTGTCTGAATCTAAGAACAAGATTAAAATGGTCTGCATCTATAGCAAGATTTGAATTGTTTGAAATCATTGCAAAATAAAGAAACGTTTATAACATGATTAACATTGTCTAACGTAGCTCGGACATTAAAATAGCGTTGGGCACATCTCAGTCCATTGAATAACAGCGTAACAAGAAACGCACAAAAACTGCCAAAACGTTGAAGCATCGAATCCGTAATTTCCGTCTTGTTCTTCCGATAGTCAAAATATCACTGTCGACCGTTTCCCTTTCTCGAGGCCAAGTCTGACATTCTCCCTTTCGTTCGAACAGTATTTCCAAGTATTCTCGCTCCATTGGCCCTTGAAAACGATCGCAAAGGGACGCGTTGCGTTTTCCAAATAGCCGTCCTACGTCCCAAGACGCCTGTTCTCGAGTGTGTCACATATTCCTTCTTTATTTGCTTCATTTTATTCGACGCACGAGAGACAGGATCGACGAGCCGGATAATATCATCGTTTTTCCGACGAACTGCAACGAATACTCAACGATCGCAGCCATTTGTACACCTGAATGGACGATACAGACTTTTTTTATAGCTTTCTTCACAGTCGAAGAAGATGCAGTCGAAAGTTCTTTCGAAATTTTTTTCAGATTCAATTGCTAAAGTTCCTGAACATTCGAAACAATTTGTTAACAATCTCCGCTGATACTTTCTAAAAATTAGTTTTAATAAAATTTGTTGTATCCGGAAGGAGCAGATTCCTCAAGCGATTCGAATCAACTCTTTCCTTTGCGGAAATTTTGGCAAAGGCTTCGTTGACGAGTTATTAACGATCCACGTGGACCAATCGGTGAGCGTGGGCGGGGCGAAGACGTGGTAGGGCGTGACGCCGTCAGTTTTTCGTCGATTACTCGTGAACAAAGCGATGCAGTACATTCATTTTCCCCGCAAAGGAAAACGTTGTTTGAAATCGCCACGGAAACCGACTCGTCGTATTTCTCCGGATGCAACGCAGATTTTGGGACGCGGTATTGTTTAAGACTGACATTCGATCGTCAATCTGTCGATTCAATTAGCAGTTTAGAGAACTTCGGCAGCTCCACGCGGAGATAATGCCTCGAGTGAACTTGAGCAACTTTCTGAACGATAACGAGCATCGCAATCAACAGAAGCTTGGTCTTCCGAGCTCCATAGACGGAACGAAAGCGAGTAGGTGTAGCGACCGGAATACTTTCTCACGTGAAGCGACTTTCGTAATTTCATTATCATTCCCGTCGACAATAAGTGTTGTTTGTACTTTTGTACGGGTGATCTTTGCTTAGCCGAGTCCTCGCGGAACGAAACTAAACGAAACCTGAGAGAAGAGAACACAGACACAGACACACACCGAACACTCATGCGCGCGCGCACGCACGCACATACACACAATGATCGACACACAGCAAATAAATGAAAAAAAGAGAACAAAGCAGTTTACGAACGTAGGTCTCCACGACGTCGTACGGAAGACTAATTGAATCTTGTAAGAATTGTTTGTTCGGGGGATAAGATAGACGAACTGGACGACGACAGACGTACCAAAAGTCTGTCATTCGACGAAACATTTCCGAATTTTGCACATACACTCCTTCACTTTTTTCCATGTGCGATCGTGTTTTCACTTACAAAGAGGGATCGTTCTGCTCGACGTGCTCCCCGAGATCTCGAATGGATTCCTGTCGACGCGATCCTCGGATCGCCATGAATCATTCGACGACACTCTTGCTTGTACTAACTACCGTTAGGGCAGAAACTATCGAATTAGGTGCCCAAACGGGAGCCCGTCGGGTGGAAGACGATCCGAATTACTGCGTGTTGTATATATTAAATATATATACATATATAAAAATAAATATATATATATATATATATATATATATATATATATATATATATATTTATAGTACGAGATTGAATAATAGTAATGAATATAAATATATAAATATATATATATATTCTGTGTCGGGGGGCACTTGGCTTGCAACTTCGTGAATATTAAACTGAATACTTATTTATCCATTTGCACTCCAATTGCCGTGCGACCTATCGTTATTCGTGAAATTTTTGAGAGGAAGACTAATTATTGGGCAGAGTAATAGGGTTACACTTAAGTGTGATTTAAGACGTTCTAAGCGGGGGTGGCGAGAGGAGAGATGAAATAACTATAGATGGATATTAAGGAGATATTAAGGATCGATTACGTGGATGTATGTTGCCAATTAAGTACTTTGTATCGTGTTCGCGGTGCGGAACGTTGCGCGTGGGACGAACTGCTGGCTGGACTGTACCAAGATCGGTCTCGTTTGAAACGGGCGTGATTATGAGACGCTGGAGACCAGGGCCAGCTTACTGCCTTTCATGGTTTCTACTTTGCAGAATTTTATTTCTTTGACGATTCAATTCTAGCGATAATATCGGAAATATTTTCTTGAATCTCCTGCCATTTTTATATTAATCGAATACATTTTTATTTTAATTATTTTTAATTTAATACAGAACCGACTGCCTAAAGCACCCGTGATCGTTCATGATCGTTGCATCTTGCGTAAATGATATAATAGACAGCTGAAAGAAACTATACAGGGTGTTCCAAGATGTTGGCAACGTTTCTGCGTTTTACATGTAAAGAGAAGCGTAGGAACTTTCTCCTTTGAGAAGCCTCTTCTCCGAGGCTTGTTCTCTGCGTTAGCAAACAGCTCAAACAGCTTTCATAAGTTACGAACCCGCGTCAGAGACCACTGCCATGCACGAAAATCGTATCACGATCGTCAATTATTGAAACGGCTTTCTCACTGACTCATCTCCGGTGGAAATATCAGGATTGCTGACAGGTCGATCAAGAAAGTTCCCGACGCTTAATTGGTACCGTCCAGCCTGTCCATGTGGCCACCGCGACGAAGCACCGATACGATCATCGATTTACGGGGAGTTTTAAGAATATTACGCATTAATGTACAAAAACATAACAGAGAAATTCCTTGCGGTACAGTTTTGAATAATGTTAAGCCACTTATTTCGTAACTGATTTCTATGATTGATTGTAATGCTAACGATAATTAATTTATACGCGATGATCATGCTGGCGAGTGACTACATCGAAACGCGCGCGATTCCCACGTTCACTGTCACGTTCATCGCGAACACTGTTTTCCATTCGTCGCTGAAAAGCAAAGGAAATCTGATACAGGTTATTTATGATACTGAGTTAGGTATTTAATTACATATTTCATGAAATATTTGATTGGGTGCTTGATTCGGTTTTCAATTAGATATTTCACGGAGTATTTGGTTACGGATTTCATTGGTTATTTGTTCAGGTATTTAATTAGACATTTAATTACATAGTCGATTAGGTATTTCATCAGGTATTTGATGAAGTATTCTATCAAGTATTCGATCAAGTATTCAATCGGGTATTCGATCGAGTGTTTAATCAGATATTCAATTAACTAATTTAATTAGATATTCGAACAAGTATTCAATTAAGTATTCAGCTAGCTATAGTCCGTTCAAAAAAAGGTTGCAGCACCACAGAAAAATGTCAACTTTCCAGCTCCAGTTTTCCTGCTGGCATGCTAATTTCTCGAGATCGATGATTGACAGTGAACGCGCAAAAGCGAGATGAGACGCAGCTCTCACGGAGCGTGGCGCGTTGCGTTCGAGCGATCGGATCCTTAGTTCCACGGGATCGCCGCCGTTGGTTCCCCACATCTTCTTTGAACATTCGGTTTGTAAATGAAGTTAGTGCGGAAGCGGGCTCGGGGTTGAAAATTTTGTAAAACTTCTACTAACTCTTTAAGGCGGTTAATATTGTAATATTGTAAGAAGCATGATCGTTGGCCATACAATGGAGTATAAATATTTATATATGTATTATTACCAGGCTAATAATATGTATATTTATGTTAACGTAAGTTTAGGTATTAAATTAACGAGCGTAACGACGACTACGGACGGTGTCGCGGATACCTGAACACGGCGATGCGTTCTCTGAAACATTTTTAGAAGCCGATCCGAGATCGGAGACCGTTAGGCGAGCCTTTATGTGAAATTCACGGGGGAGGGGAGAGCGTTCTTTTGATCACGATGATATCGATCAGGATCACCTTGACCACCATAATCTTAATCACGATGATCTTGATCACAATGATCTCGATCACTTATTGATGATCTTGATCTTGGCAACGATGCTGATCGCGTGCCTCTCTCTCCCTCTCCCCCCCCACCCCTCCCCACCCCTCTCCAACACAGTTTCTCGTTTATGCAACGAGGACCGAATCGTGAGACAGCGTAGCGCGCGCGCCCGCGCGCTTTTTAAGAATAGTTCAGAGACCGCCACTTCGGATACGAGAAACGATTTAAAGAGAACTAAATAATAAATGTACGATCTTAAGAGTCGCGACGATAAGCGAGGGCGTGATTTTGGATCGCGAGAACGGAACGGAACGGAGCACAGCCACGGCGGTTTCAATGTTATACGGTCGATTCGATGGAATACGAGATACATATGTAACACAGGAACATGCATTACACGTTAGACAAGACACCGATAAGCGTACGTACACACAAGCACACTTCTATATACACGGGCAGAGGGGGCGAGGGCGCATGTACACGGGAACACGATGGAAGGATGACGAACAAGAAGATACCAATACCGAGGTGAACATGAACATTTTGTATCTGTACTTGTAGATACAATCGCAATAGGCAAGAGTAAATCTAATTAAGAATTCAAATGAAGTTAATATATAGAGAGCTGTATGTAATTAACTGTAAGTTCATTCATCGCTATGATATTATACTTAGGTATTATATGATTTTTGAAATAAAATATTTGTTTTAAATACAGACGAACGTACACGAGAAATATGCCACCACCCTTGCCACCGCCGTTTCACAGCGTTTTCTGTTAATTCAGCTGAATTAATTTTTATAGTTCGGTCGTAATCAAAAAGTTCATCGAAATTGTCTTATTCAAATGTGAAAATTATCAATTAATTATCTTTCTATCGATAATAAATTTTTTTATCAATAAAATATGAATATTGAGATTGAAAATTTGGAAAGAAAAGAGTTGAAGAATAGTTTGCAGAATTAAAAGCATTATTAAAGAAGACCTCTGTTTTCCCACTGATTTTCAGGTAGCACAACAACTAGAAACCTCGGCGAGTCGTGAGTATACGTTGATTTTTCTCCAGGCGTTTCGTAGTGGATTTCTGGTAGCACATTGCACTACTATATTGGTGTTACAATTATTCTCCTCCGAGTTCCGTAACTAATACACTTATTTCTCTGCCGGTGCTTTTACAGTAGAACAGTTTCGACCAGCTTGGCAAATTTTGTTCTCGTGCGAACAGGGATAGTTCAGTTTCTGCAGGGTGTCCCAAAATTATGCTAGATGCAGGAAGCGAGGGATTCCTCGGGTCATTTGAAGCAACGTTATCCTTTGCAAAACTGTTCTACGAGGCCTGGTTAACGACTTATTAGCATAACACGCGGACCAATTAGAGAGCGGGGGCGAAGCGAATGCGTCCGGAGGCGTGGCGTCCTACGTCTTTCGTTGATAACTCCTGAAGGAAGCCTCGTAGAACATTCGCGCTAAGGAAAAAGTTGCTTCGAATCACCTCAGGAACCCTCCGTTCCAACATTGCGAGTGACTTTTCAGTCACCCTGTATACGTGGGATTCGAGATTCCGTAGTATCGATAATATTATAATTAACAAGACGTATTTTGATTCTGTAGACGCGGATGTCTGTAACATAAAAATTTTCTGCGTATCTACCGGTACTGCTTTTCATAATTAAACGAGCTAAAAATTTATAAAACCAAGCGGTGGCAATTTAAAAAATTAGATGTTTTTAAAGAATAGTGAACTGTCAATTTTGCTCAAAATCTGCACGATTCTCCACGGTGTTTCCTTGTGAAAAAGAGGACGTTTCCAGCGAGACTCGTTTCCGACACGTATATTGCACAGAGCTGACGAATTTTCAGAGACGTTGCGGAACCAGCAGTGAGTGTTAGTCTCCTTCGTTATGAGAAATCAAACATCCCAGACAATATCGATACGCAAAGGCAAGCCTGTTTTACTTCTTTCTTGAAACAATCAAAAGAACGCCATCAAGCTTTCATCGGTGTCAACGTCGAATCATCATGGGCAAGTCCGAGAGATACTCTTAACCAGCTTCTGCACAGGCTTCGATTCACATTGTCTTGTAATGTTGCGACGTTGCTTTATGTTTCTACTAATTAATTTGAATTCATCGTCCATGTTCCACGATCTCGATGTTCATAGAAACGTAATCGATCTTCGAGAATCGTTTCGTCAATTTTTCAACAGTTTAGAGGTATGTACTAGTAAACATTGATCGATTACTTTCGATCGTAGCTTGATCGATTAAATTTAGCATAAGGGAACCTAGAATATTGATATGCAACAAGTCCCATTAAAAATCTCTTCGATTTTTGAACAGTCAACAAATCTCAGTGAAAATTGCTTTGCACAGAGATATGCAAACGAAACCAAATATCTAATCCGAAATCATTTTTTCACTAACAATCTCGTCACTAGATTCCCAAGATTATAAAATTAGTAGAAACCCGATCGATCTTCGAGACATCGATCCAGCTGAAAAGTATTATCTTCGCGACGACGCACCGACGACGATGTTGTCTGTTTTGCAGCGGAGAAGTCTGTGATCGCGCCAGGAGTTAATTATATCGGTATGCAATCGGTGCCCCAGTGAAATTATTCTGAACGCAACGTCAAACACATCGACTTCAAGTTATGTAAATCAATGGATCTCGATCCGTGGGAAAAAAGCCGCAACTAATTCAAAACAATGTCAATTCATACGAGAATTTAATGCAGTGACTGGTGCATATAACGCTCGTCATCGATAGCATTAATTCTCCGTTTCTTTTTCTCCGGTTTTTCACGTCGCTGCGTTTCATCGCCTGGCTCGTTTAATAAATTGACGGCTACGAAACCTGTGCGAATTCTTCGTCGCCTCTGCACTATACCGGAGCGCATCGGATTCGTTACGCTGCGATCTTCGGGAAAGAGGGAAAAAAAGCGAGCCGCGGTATCACGCGAGCACAGCTAAAACCTCTAATCGACTATGTCGTAACTAATACCGTGGGAAATTTAAGCGGCGAGCGATCGGATTTTACCGTCGCGATTATTACTCGAAATTATTCTAATCAGGAAGTGTACCTGTACCATGGACGAGTTGGCCAATTGTTTAGTTCATTGGTGTTGGCTGTGAAGAAATTTTGCAACGAAAATATTTTACGATAATCTTCGATCGCAGTAATTAATTGCAAATTGCTTCGCTTTCTGTCACCCGTTGCCAACGCTTTATTTATTTAATATTAATATGTAGCGTCTATTAATTACTACCTTGCTTCACTTTTTAAATAGTTAATTAACTTGGTTGCTAACAAACTAATAACCTCGAACGAAATCTACTCGTTGACTAATATTTAAAATTTTTAACATTTTAAAATTGCTGCGCGTATTTTAATAAATTGTTTAAATAAGGTATAAGATTTAAATAAAGTTGTAGTCTGCACAGTTTCGATGATTTTCAAGTGAATCGTGACTACTTCTTGCATTTCGTTTCCTCGAGTTTAAAGGGGTCCTGTGATTGCAGCTGCAATTTGTTGCGACAATTAGAATACGAAGCGCATTGTGCTGAAAGATACGTTTCGTTTGTTAGAAGCGACACGGAAAGCGCCGGAAGGTACTCTAGAACGGAAGTGGACGGATCTCGTGGAGAACGGAAACCAAAAATCAGCTTCTCTCGGCTCTTCAAACGCAACAAGGATAAAGTCTCTGGCGCTGACACCGACACGATGAGGACTGTCGTCACTGTAGACGATGAAAAGGTATTGCCACATAACCTTGACATATTCTAAGGATACATTAAGCCTTGGTTTAAGCCAAGTTCCATTAAAAATGCTTCATAGAAATACACGTTAAAGCTCGGTCAAAGTCTCCCTTAAAATCGAGTCATTTTTCTTTGATACAGTAATCCCGATTTTTTTCAATTTTTCGAATGTCCTCGCGAATCGCATTTAAAATAATCTACCCTGTTTTAAAACTGACATTTTAAGCTTCGATTTAAGCTCTATCGCATTTAAAAAGTCCCACGATTAGACAACTTGAAATAAATTTAGTCTTCGTGCCTTAAAATTGCAAAAACGAACAGACCAAAATTCCCAACTACATTTAACAACGAAACACGCAAAAAAAAAGAACAAGAAAAACAGTTTAAAAATACGGTTGCTCTATTTCCATTCCGTTAAAATAATTATGCAACCTACTGCACAATTTCCCATGTCGCATAATGTAACAACAGCATTCCAATCGGCAAAAACCGGCGAGTTCAAGCTGGCCAAAAAATTCGCATAATTTCGATCGGAACGCCGGACAGTAAAAATACGCTGGCGCCAAAAATCCTGATCTACTTTAAATCTGCATAATACCACGCGGTCCAATGTCCACTGTTTCGCGAACTGATATTTTCCGAGCCGATCACGCAAAAAGTCGTTTAATGGCTCTAATGCCACGATTGCCTTAATCAAATCGCTTCGTTCCAACAGCTGCAGACGTCGCCGGCCGTGCCGGAAAACAAGCCTAATCCGTCGACCGGGGAAACCGGCATAGTTTACGCTGAATTGGACCTGACGCAGCAGCAACAGGGTGCCAACCCCCGCCGCCTGAACGAGGACAAGACGGAGTACGCCGAGATTTTGTACACGAAGCCGCCGGCAACGGAAGAACAGCAGACGCCCACCACCGAATAGATTTCTTGCTGACGAACAAAAGCGAATCTATCCTCCAGCCATCGTCGTACGCGTTTCATTTAGCCGATCCTTTTCAGCTTATATTACATTATATTATACTATATTACATTACATTATATTACATTATATTATATTATATTATATTATATTATATTATATTATATTATATTATATTATATTATACTATAGACGCTAGCACTTAAGACGTTATTCCAATATTGTTTTCCACATTTCACATGGCCGACGTTCGAATTCATATTTATTTCCATTAGTCGTCGACTCTTCGCATTCGAAGCTGTTTTCACGCGGGAAAAACAGCCGCGGTTTTTTAAAGAAACAATCGGTTCATTTGACTCACGTGTTTCTACCGTGTTCTTCGATTTTCGTCCGCGGAAATTGGAACATTGATCTGGCAATTATTTCTTTCTCAATTGTTTACGAATGAGAATATAAAAACGAATATCTCAACCGGAATAAAGTATAAGGTACGCTAGCTTTTAAAACAGCCATTCGAGTGCGAAGAGTAAAGAAATGTAAAAGTATGGTGAATCGCGAAGAATTCACAGCGTCGCCAGATCTCAAGGGCAAGCCGTCGTAAAGTATTGTATAATCCAGAGAACCATGATTCACCGTGCGGTTGCATTTCTCTGAAAAGGATCCAGCAACCTAGACTAGTTTTAGTGTTTCCTTAGCGTATCTCCGGATTAACTTGAAATTAAGCTGATTAATCTAAGGGAAGAGAACCAAAAGGGGTTTCACACGAATCAAACGAATCCTTGACACTAACCCGGGACCGAACTATCGACAACAATCAAACCAGAGCCTGTCATCTCGCTTTTCGACCGAGAATCGCACTTACCGTATTTTCCGCCGCTAAAATCCGCACCGCGCGCTGCGAATACCTAATCGATTTCGCGCGGCAATTAGCAGGAAAGAGATCGACGGTGTCCGCGCGTTAGGCGGCCGAGCAAATACGCGTTACCATAAGAGCATTAGTCGTGACCAACTGAAATTGAGCGTACGCGTTCCACGCGGCCTCGCGAAACTGTACCATGGACGCGGCGAACTAGCCTAACCTACGGCGAGTCGGTCGCAAGCGTAAAAGGAAAGTGCGACGGCTAATTAGTACTTAATCGCATCTCCGTGCGGTGCAGGTAGAAATCCATTGCCGCGAAATTTGACAACGACAGACACTTCCCGTTCGACATTTCCAGATCCTTCGATGGTTCTCGAAGGTTCCCGAGCTGCACCGAGCGGCTGCGAGAGGTTCGGACGAGATCGATGTACTTAAATTTTATTGTTACTATTGTTATCGCGTATTTAAATAATAATAACTAAGTGTAACGTCCGTATCGTATATGTATACGTGCTGTTCGTTTGAGAGTCGCTTGAAACGTTTGCTTCCTATAAAGCTACTGTGAATATATATACAAAGTACACAGAATATCCTGAAATTATGTCAATTCCGGGAAATGAGAGAGACCCCGCGATCGTTCGAAGTAACTGTTTCCTTAGCGCGAATGTTCTACGAGGTTTCGTTTACGAGTTATTAATAAAAAGGAACCCGCGACGCCACACCCCTTGCGTCTTCGCCCCGCCCTCGCTCTCTAACTGGTCCGCGTTTTAAGCCAATAACTCGTGAACCAGGCCTCGTAGAACATTTTCGCAAAGGAAAAAGTTGCTTCGAATGTCCCGAGGAACCTCTCAGTTCTCGGATCTAACATAATTATGGGATACCCTGTATATCGAGGCCCTCGAAGGTCCACTTATTGCACTTGTAACTAACGAAATGCGAATCTACCGAATTTTACGAAAGTTGAAACTCGACGAGAGATATAGAAAAAATAACGAGACGAGTGTTAAAACGTCAGTTAACAATATATGTCCGCCGCCCTTTTTCGATTCACGTTGAATGCACAATGCGTTTTTATCTTTGATATCGCGCGGGAGAGGGGCGATCGTCGAATCGAAATTAACGCCGAATCATATCAAAACGATCCAAGCTGCTTTGAAGCGTGTTTATGTGTTCTTTGTACATTAGTTTAATCTGTAACACGACGGGAAACGATTTATGTTAGTTATGCGTGCCGCCATCAATCTTGTATCCCTAGTTCTTTAAGACCTAATCCGTAAAACGCCTATGCTTATACGATTTTACAAGTGTTTCGAGGATATTCTATTTACAAACGCCGTTTCTACCCGAATTTCTATCGCTGTCTTCTTCTATAGTTTTTCTATCGTTTTATACCTTCGTACGAGAGAACCCGTGTCACGTGTCGCTATGTCACGATACTCTCTGTATCATTTTCTGTTGTAAAGTTTTAATTTTAATATTGATTGCCGTCCAATGTCGATGTTTCTAATCTGTACGTTACATGTCGAATAAATTACAATTTGATCAACTTGTGCAGCCTTATCGCCCCGAGCTGAGCAGTCTCTATGCAAACGCGATCACCGGCGTTGCTGTTCCCCTGACGAAATCAATCGATCGGACGCATAAATAAATCAGAACAAGAACGACTAATATACAGTCAGTCGAGAAAGTCTTCATCGACGCGGTATCATTTTTCCCGATAGCGTACCAATGTCTCTAAACTAAAGTTTAGAGCCGAGTGAAAATGCATTAACGGGTTTCCGCTGATTCACTCGCGGCGTTTAATTACTCGAGTCAGCTTGCATCTATCGTTCGATCCCATCGCGATGCTGTTTGCACGCGTCACGCAAGAAACGCGCGGGGAAAAAAGGCATCGAAACGCTGGGAGTACTACAATTACGTTCGGTACGATAGTTTTCTCCATCAATCACGGTAACAACAATGTCAACACGTACGATAACCACCACGTGTCCCGGACACTGATCTGCGATCCAGCGAACCTCAAACATGTATCGATGCACGCGGATCAAAAGATCGTGCAATTTTTAATAAACCGACTGAACGAGTCCACAAAATCGACTAGAAACGTGCCATTGAAAAGACTGCGACAATTTGCCAAAGTTCCCAACCTCGACGGGGTCACCGTAAATTGGACATTGATAAAAGGCTCGACTGGACACGCAGGAAAGGACTGCACTTTTTGACAAAAATAAATAAAACTATCTACATCGATGTAGATAGACTTAATCGTCTTCAGTGGTGGCTTCCACTTCAGTCTCTTCCTCGGTGCCCTCAGTGGCGTCGGTATTGTAGGGCACATCCCCGACGTCTTCGTCCCCGTCCACTGCAACACTTGGCGCTGTACTCGCAGCCACGCTCGCAGCTCCATCAGCGTCCTCCTCGGCAATGGACGCAGTGGGCGGCATCTTGGGTTTCGGGAGACGATGCTTGTAAGTGGTATAGACAGTTCTGCGCATGTCCTTGGTCCCCAAGTTGAACTCCTCACGGGCGGTCTCTGTGAGGAAGCTGGTCGCTTTGGTGCACTCCAGGGGCTTGTCCGGGACCGTCTTCTCGCTCTTGAAGTCCACCACCCTTGGATAATCGTCGCAGGCGGCCAGCAGGTCGGTGATCGACATCTGGACGGCTTGCTGAGGCTCGAAAGTGCCAACCACCCGCTTCTCGCACTTCTCGGGGTCGTGGGTGATTAATAAGGGGTCGAACTTGGGCTCCGGCTTCTTCAGCGGGTCCGCCTGGCCTAGGTTCAAGTGCCAGGTGGTGCTGACCATCGCGCTGATCATGGCGTCGCGTTTCAAAGTCGGCTCCACCGATGGCAGCTCCGGGTACTCTAGCTTGTCACCGTGATCGATGCCTGCGGATAGGTTCTTGTGGTAGACTAGGTAGGAGTCTTGGTCGGCTACTATATCTGCTCCTGGGATTAGGGTACCTGCGGAAGGATAAGGTCCTTCATCAGGAGTAGCGTAGAAGGAATAGGATGAAGGCGATGACGAGGAAAGATATGATGAAAACGATGAGGAAGAACGCGAAGAGGAAGCTAAAGACCTTGGCATAACCTTGATACAACATGGCAATAAACATACCAGGATCGTAGCTCTTTCCGGGGCTAGTTCTCAGCGGCTCGAGGAAGACTTTCTTCTTGGTCTCCTGGTTCTTGCTGTCGACAAAGTTAAAGTCCTCCTGCTCGAACGTGAACGCCACCGGCGTGATCCGGAAGTCCATCCTCTTGTTCGTATTAAGCGTTTTCACCATGGCGTAGACCAAGCAGTTCATGTTCCTACATCGGAGTACGTAGATGGCGCCGTGGTCCCTCTCGAACAATGGTGGGCCAACCCAGCCAGGATCGGCCATGTAGAATCCGTCCTTAGCGGCCAAGCCAGCTAGGGTGATTTTGCTGCACTCGATCAGGATATTCGGTGACTCTTCGAAGGCTTTGTTCAGAGCAGCCGTGAGGGTGATCTTGTTCTTCGCTCCGTATAGAGTGCCACAGATGGCTTCCCTGAAGTCGATGACCCAGAGATGCGGGAAGATCTTGAAGCAAGGCTGGAGGTTGAAATGGTTGTAGTACTTGGCGCACTTGACAGCACCTCTGATGCTCTCGGTGTAGTAAGAGTCCCCGCAGATGACCGCGGAGTCTAAGATAGCGGGCCCCCATCTGGACGGATGGCTGAGGTACTGCATGGCCAAGACGGCGACGCAGATCGCGGCCTGGTTTTTGCCCCCGCGGTCGCCGAACCTGGAGTCGTGGGCCCCGATAGTGCCCCAGACGGAGTAGATCAAGTTGGACACCTCCACGGCATAGTTGTTCCAGAACTGCTTCACCCTCCCTTCGTCTTTCTTCTCCTCGTCCTCCTCCTTCTTCTTCTTCTTCTTGACGCCGGGCTTGACGATGCTCGGCGCGTGTCTGAAGTTCCAGTGGTAGTCTAGGTACAACCACATGGGGTCCTCCTTGAAAGTGTCGAACGGAGGGACGTTGATGGAGTCGACGTGGACGCGGTGGATGAAGAAGCCGGTGGTGTCCTCGTACTGGTTGAAGCACATGTTATTCACCATCTGGCAGAGACCGGGAAAGATGCCGAGGCAGGCTCTGCCGCCGCAGGACACCTTTCTTCCCCTCTCGTTGCACTGGTAGGGGTCGATGTAGTAGTAGGCGTTCGTGCTCCTCGAGTACCAGAAGCCGTAGCAGCAGTTGGTGAAGTGGATCATCCCGCTGGCGTTCGTCTTGAAGAATTTCTTCAGATGCTTCCTCACCTGGAGGTAGAAGTCGTTCCTAGAGGTCCGCGGATTCACCGTCAGCAGGACCAGCGGTAACGTACAGTCCCTCAGGTCGAAGATCCTGTTCATGATGGTGACGTTGCGCAGGATATGCTCCGTGTGGAACTTCGGCTCCGGGAACTCTCTGTACACCGACTCGGAGACCTCTAGGATCTTGTCCACCATCTCGGGCATGGGACTCTGAACGATGTCTCGCTGTACCATCACGGCCAGAATGGCGACGAAGTAGCATCTCTTGACCCTAGGTTCTGTCAGGGCGTCCCTGTTGCTCAGGGCCACAGTTCCGTGGACGAATATCGGCTTGGAGTCCGGCACTGTGGGCCTAAAGATCGCCTCGAGGTCGTAAGGCTCTGTGGGCATTCTATGAATCTCTGGCAGCGAAGCTGATGGCACGACGGGTTCATGGAGTCCTTTAGTGTCGCTGCAGTCAGGGTCCATCTTCTGCGCGTACGACACCGTGATCACTCTCATCACGAACGTCTCGCTTTCGGGCTGACCGATCACCTTGACAATCAGCCTCAGGAACTCCTTCATGTCCGTGGCTGTGATCATCCTCAGGTTCTGCGTGCCAACGAGGATCCACCAGGCGAAGTGGTTCTCCCCTTTCTTCATCACTCCCAGGTGCACCTTGCCGCAGGTCAAGATGGCGCCGGTGTAAGTTGGAGTGTCGTAGACCTTCTGCAAGGACATGGCCAGGTTCCAGCCTTCGGTCGTGTACAGGGTGCCGTAGTGCAGAGGCACAAAGACGACCCTGAAGACGTAGTTGGCGATCTCGAACTCGTTCAGCATGCCGTCAGTCATTTCGGAGACCGTCGAGTCCTCTGCCGCCAGTAGGGTGTCGAAGGAGTAATCTAAGACTGCCTCGAACAATCCTCTAACCGTCCTGACTGACCAAGTGATGGGGTCGTGGATTAGGGACCAGGCCATGATACAGAGATCCAGTGGGGTCGCGACGATCGTGGCTGTCTTGAACTTCCTGTCGAAGATCTTCCTCCTGACCATCGTCTTCAGCAGCTCGTACTCGTCCGTGTCCTCCGTGATCTTGGGGACCTTCTTGAAGGGTGCCAACACCGGAGTGGTGATCTCGTTCTCCAGGACGGTGACCTCCAGCATCGAGGCGTTGCAGAACTTTATGGGTGCGAAGCCAGGGACCGTCATGTCGTACCCAAAGCTCGTCTTCGACTCGACGGTCACCCAGTCGAGCTGCTCGATCAAGGATACGGAGGATTCCGGGGATAGCACCACTTCTGGCGGCTCTTCGACGCGTTCTTCCTGTTCGGGTTTATCTACGCAGGACGCCGTCTTCTTCTTGTGTTTTCTCTTTCGCTTCTTCGTCTCCATGTGAGCTATGCACACGGTGTATAATCGGAAAGGTTTCTTCGTGTTTTCGCCGACGTTGGCCTCGATCTTCTCCAACAGACTGTTAAGGTCGCAGAACTCCATGAGACTACAAGCGCCACCTTCAGCAGCGTTACCGCCTTCGTCGCAGGAATAAGGATCAAACAAGTAGAAAGCCCCATTCGCAGTCCAGAAGGCGTAGGCGCAATTGGCGAACACTATTATGCCCGTCTGGTTCTTCTCGAAGAAGCTGTCCACGATGTACTCGACGTCATCGTGGTCGGAGCTCTCTGGATCGGCGTACATAGCCTGCTTGGTGATCACGTGGTAGATAGTGTGCATTATCTCGATGTGGTGGAACCATCTGTAAGGCTTAAACCGCAACTTCCCGGTCTTCCCGTAGATTTTGTCACCGAGGTAGATGAACTGGTCCAGGGTGTTCGCGCGGAATTTATCTGGGTCCAGCTTGATCTTCGCCAGGATGCACAGCAGGGCTGCGAAGAAGCAGGACTTGAAGTGACACTCTTCGATCGACGCCCGGTCTTCCAGGCACATGTTGCCTAGCATGATCCGGTAACCGTCCTCGACGACCTTGGGATTGGAAGTGGGTAGGATTAGCTAGGAATAACTGGGATTAGCTATATTTAGCTAGGATTAGCAGAGGCCTGCTAGATCCCCAATAGGCACTGGACGTCTTAAATACGTCTTTGTGCTACCTGGGACGTAGCTAGGACTAACAGGAATCGGGGTAGGTATCAGGATCATTACTTTCCAGCCGGCAGCCTGCCTCTGCTTCTTCTTCGAGTTGGCTGGCTTCATTCTAATGGTGGTGGTCTCCTGAGATATTACGGACCCCTTATGCGAAACTTTGCTCTTGGTATCCGGCGCCTTATCCTCCACTTGCAACTGCCATAACAGTGACATCGCAAACAAAAGTCAGTATCCAAAGTGAAGCTACATTCAAGAGTGTCCAAACCTGGTCAGCCACTTTGAAGTCCGGGAAGAACAGCTCCAGCAACAGGTCTTCGGTATTGCAGAGGATCTTCTCCATCAACGCGTCGCCTACGTCGCCCTTGGACAGCAAGCACTTGCGCTTCTTTTTCTCCGGACAGCTGCCTAGCTTCTTCTCAGGAACTGGGGTTCGAATGATAGGGCCCAGAGGAATCAAGGCCGGCCGAATGCGAACTCCGACAGGTACTTCAGGAAGATCCTCTCGGACCATACCCTTCTGCGTTGGGGGCTCTTCCAACTCCTCTTCCTCGTCACCAATTGGTCCGTCATGCTGAATGTACATGTCATCGATGGCCCTCATGGGTATGAGGCAAATCGGCAGCAGCCTGGAGAACAGGTATCTCTTCGGACAGAGTTTTATCTTTTTTGAGGGCACCGAGAAGTCGATTCCTGTCCCGGCACTCATCACGATCGTGGATCTTGATATCAGCGACGCGCCGAAGCCGCCCTTCTTCTTCACGTCCAGCCTGGAGTCTATGGAGAACCGTGAAACCAACGAGGGCACGGACCTCTTGGCCCTCTTAGCCTGCAGCAGCTTCATCAGCGTCTTATTTGACGGCAAGACGTACGGCGGGGGATGCTCGTACTTCAGTTTCTCGAGAGCCTTCTGCGCGTGCACCCGCTGCATGTCCTCTTCCGTCTCCTCAGGGATCTTCAGCCCAGCAGTGAGCAGGGCCAGGTTCAACCTGTAGGGCGCGTCAGGCTGCTCCTGCTCCCGGACTTCGAGAAGAGGATCCACTATCGGCTTCTCTATCTCTTCGAGAAGACCGGCGCGAGGTCTCCGCCTGCCTTCCTCCTCCTCCTCCTCTTCCTCCTCTTCCTCGCCCATGGTGACGTCGATCACGTCCGCTTCTTCCTCCTCCTCCACGACCGTCTTCAACTCAGCCTCTATCTTCTCTATGTCCTCATCAGTGATGGGCAAGAAGCTGGTCTTGAACATGTCGATCTCATCCCCCGGCGGCATGATCTCGATGTCGGTCGCGTATTTTCCAGGCTGGATGGAGTCCAGCGACACGAAGTGGAAGGTGAAGGTGGGATCGTTGAACTCTATTAACCCATAAAGAAGATCGACCAGCTCGTTCAGGTTACCCAGCACGGCGAAGGAGGCTGGGTAGTCCCGAAGACGCCAGCCCTCGATGTCGCTCCCGTAAGGGTTGAAGAGGAAGTAATGCTCGTCTTCCTTCCAAATCGCATACATCAGTCGTTTGTTTTCCAAGAGCAGTTCGTTGTACTTCTTGAAGTAACACTCGAGAGCCTCCGCCAGATTGGCCAGGGGGTCAGCGACCCCTCGTATGACGTCCAACTTGGATTTAAATATCACGTCATTCTCCCCAAACTTGAGCCGCACCGGTAGCATGCTCAGGTCCAGGTGACTAGGGGTAGGGCGCAGCTTCTCCTCCTCCTCTTCTTCGCCTTCCTCAGCCTCCTCTTCTTCCTCCTCGCCCTCCGCAGCCTCCTTCTTCTCAACAGCTGCGGGACTGCCCTTACGGATCCACTCGATAACGTCGCCGTACGTTTTGTCGCCGACGTCAACAAGCTGGTCGATGTCCATGTTCCTCCAGCTTTTAGGGTCCTTCAGCTTCCTACAATATAAGCAATTCATAAGACTCTATTTATCATAGTAACCAGGGGTCATCTCTGGTAGATAGTGTAGTTACCTGTAGGCTATGGCTACCAACGCGGCTATGAGCCCCTGCTTCCCCCTGGACCTAATCTCGAAGCCATCGTCCAGGCAGTTCTTGGAGCCCTGGAGCACCAGCCGGTTAGATCTGACCTTCACGTAGCCTCGCACGACTCTCTCGACAGGGGGTTCCTCGGGTATCTTCTCAGGCTCCTCTTCTTCCTCCATCTCCTCGTCCCATTCCTTTCTCCCAAGCTCCTCTTCTTCCTCCTCGCCAAGCTCCACCTCAGGTTCCTTCTCTTCCTCCGGCGGCAGGATCACGTAACTCCTCGGCTCGCTGTCCGTCATCATGTACATCTCCGCTTCCTTCATCAGTGGCGGCACCTGCACCGCCACGTCCTTCAGCTTCAGCAGCTGGGGTCTGATCGTCGGCGTCATGTCCTGGATTTCGTCTATCTTCCCAATGGACTTGCCAGCCATGATGGCCGTTGGAGGAGCCTGGGGCCTGCGATTGGTGCCCTTCTCCCGATATATGACATACTCTAAAGGCCCGCCGGGCGTGACCCCAGTCTTCACGTAAAGAACCCGAACACCGTGGATGATGAACGGGTCCTTGTCCCTGCTCCCGGTGTTCTCCATGATGGTTTCCAGCACCTGGTTGATGGAGCTGTTCATGGTGACGCAGGCAGCCTCGCCAGGCTTATAGGACCCATCTATCTCGGCAGTGCCAGACCTGAAGCCTTCATCGTCGCAAGCATACGGGTCCATGTAGTAGTAGGTGTCGTCGTGCCTCCAGATAGCATAATAAATGCCCTTGATCTCCAGCAGTCCGCAGGCCTGGGACTCGAAGAACTCCCTGAACCCGCTATCGAAGGCAATCTTTCCCCTCTTTTGACCATACCCCGGCACCACGTTCGTCCTGATCTTGATCTTTGCCGAGTAGACCCCTAAAATCACGTCACCCATGGCGTCGTCCATCTTGAGCTCGAACTCTGGGTCGGCCAGGTCCTTATCTAGCACCCGGACCAGGTCGATGAAGTAGATGTTCGACTGGTTGAAGATCAGATCCACAAGTCCGCTGGTCCACTTGTTGCTGTTCACCAGTCTGGAGTAGACTAGGGTGGCCAAGGCGATGATCATGTGGGTTCTACCGCGGACCAGGGCAGGCAGAGCCGGGTGCATGATGTGATAGGAGCCTTGCAACACGGCTCGGTACTTGTCCTGCACCTTGTAGCTGCTAGGTCGCCTCTCCACCGCGTGAGTGTAGATCTTCTCAGTGTCCACGACAGCTATGGGCTTGGTATAATGGTCCACGCCGCTGATAGCTATGGCGTAGAGGACGAAGGGCTCGTTCTTCACGTGGCTCTTCTCCAGGATGATGAACAGGACTCCAATCAGATCCTTCACCAGGAACAGCTTGGCCGTCCCGCTGAGGCCATCCCCAGCTGGCTCGCAGTTCTCCTTCCGCGCCTGCCCGTCGAAGATGTTGTAGTACTTGGAGTCCTTCCACAGCGCTATGTTCAGCACGGAGGAACACAGGATGCCCGCGTTGTACCGCTTGAAGAACAGCTCCAGGGCCTTCACCAGGTGCAACTCTGTCGGCTCCGACGAGCGGAACTTGCCGGCGTACGCCGCGTCCTCGATGGTCACGTTCACGGTCAGCTTGTTCTGCACGCACAAGGTCCTCCCCAGGTGCAGGATCGTCAGTAGCCGGCGGTCGTCCGTGTTGATCTCCTTGTACGACTCGCAGTAAAAACTATCCCCGTCCTCGATTATCTGGTCGATAACCGCCTCGTTCCAGCACCGTGACTTGTACACCGTCGTGGTTGCGAAAGCTGCGATCGCCGTCGCTCCACCCTGTTATTTCCGACGATCGACAATCATCAGCACTACCGGTCGATAGTATCGGGGGTATCGGGTTGCGCGCGCGAGGGGAAATTAGACGGTGCAGAGTTTTCTCGGAATGTAAGTATGGAAGATCGGGACTCTGATCTGATCTGATCGGATTTGATCTGATCTAGCGCTCGTGGAGGATTGCGCAAGGTTGCCAATGGATGACCGGGGTGAGCGCAACCTCAATTTCTAGGAAAGGATGCTTCGAGGAGCATCGATCTCGTTTTCATTGATTTTTCACGCACGTTTCGAGGTAGCAAAATATATAATATATTCTATTCTATCGAATTCTTAGTCAGTCTTTGCGCTATTTCCAAAATTGTCCACTTTTCTTTACCGAAGGACAATTTCAGAGAATTTCCTATAACAGTCTCCCAGTACCAAATGTTATAAAATTTGTTATGCTTCCTGAGGAATACTGCAACAAATGAATGCATAACAATTAAAATCTTTTGGTATCTTTTACCTGATGTCCTCTGGACAGAGGCGAGAATTTGGGCATGTTGATGTGAGTGAGTCCGGCACGAACCCCGTATCGAACGCAGGTGGGGAGTTCCGGTCTGATCTCGGTGAGGGAATAAGTGTCGTCGGGCAGGTCAAGGAAGAAATTCAGGTCCTTGTACTGCTCTTCGAGGCCTTCGTCCAGCTCGTCGCTGCTGGGAGCGTTGTCATCTGCAGCACGGACGTTCTCGGTCACTCTACCGACAGCGTTCACGACCTCTTTGGACACGATTTCGTCGCATTCCGCCAGCAGAGTCAGCTTGGTCTTGTACTCCACTTTCTTCTCCCTGTCGAGCTCCACCACCGATTTCACCCTGTCCATCTTGCTTATCTGATACTCTCGCGAGACCTCGGAGCCGGATTCAAGCGAGCGTTACCAGAGCTGGGTATTGTTCAAATGAAATAGTGCTTCACTCAGGCAGCACATGAAATTCCAGTAGATAGAATGTTTGATTTTGATAGCGTAGAACGTAAAGTAAAACAGTTTATTCTGGTGGTACGTTCTTTCGAAGAAATATAATATTTTATTTTAAAAGTACATTCTTTCGAACAAATAATCATATTTTATTTTGAAAAGTACATTCTTTCTTCATAAATAAAGTATAATAAAAAAAAAATAAAATATCTATTTGCTATTTGCTATTATATCGAAATACTATTTTACCCAGCTCTGTGCATTAACCACGTTTTCTCAGTTAACAACCATGACCATTATTTGCACCGTGAGCATTATCGTTGTCCGCAGACTTAATACTGTGGCCTATCAACGTTGCAGGCAGCACGGATTTCTTGGGACTCGAAAGACTCGGTGCTCCACATTTTTCTAGCAATTTTTAATCGCGAGACGATCACTTAAAATTTTAACAGAACCACGTTTAAAAAATGACAGAGAGCGCGGCGTGAAGTACGAAGGTATTTCCACGCGAGAAACAAAAGATCCCTTGGTCATCGAAATTCAAGCGACATGGTGGCCTAACCAGAACCGAAACATCTCCTACTCAAACATGAATTACACGTGAGAAACTGGGAAATAGATCCGTCCATCATGACAGCAATAAAAAAAGAAAACAGCTGCGCCAATACCAGCACAGTTTAAAAAAGGAGAAACAATGCGGGAGGATTAGACTGCCTCGGTAATTCCACCAGTCGACCACCAACGCGCGATTAGAATGAAGCACCGACCGGAGTGTCGGAAGTACTTGCTATGGAAAAAAGAGCAGGACAGGAAGTCGAAGAAGGAAGAGAAGAAGGAGAAGAAGCCGAAGGTGAAGAAGGTGCTGGACTGTCTCGACGACGATGAGGGCGATGGTCTGCCGCAAGCGGCGACGGTCGGCAAACGGAAGTGCAAGAAGGAGAAGAAGATGCGGAGGAGGAAACCGAAGAACAAGGCGCAGTACGTGGTGAAGGAAATTTCAATGGCGGAGCTGATGATGAAAAGGATCAAGCCGTCGATGGAGACCAGAGAAATTCTGCTTAACCCGCGGCACATTGGCTGCATGTACACCACCATGCCGGATAGCGTCTCGATAATCGTCGAGAGTGCAAGTAAAGTCCTCGAAAAAACAAATTAATTCGTTTCTTAAACGTCTTCGTGCTTCCCTTTGATCGTTAGCCTGCGAATCTTTATGCAAAATTAAAATTGTTTCTGTTAACTGTGTAATCAGCGGTGTAATTTAAACATTTCTACATAATCACTTAATGAATAATTCAATTCTCTTCGGAACAATATCGAATAGAATTATTCTATCGAATAACATTACACTAAACATTTTAATAAATTGAACGTATTAATGCATGTCGAATCCATTGTTTATTAACGTTTCCAAAGTGACGCTTCTGGCGCAAGAACCGAAAAAAAGACGTAAGAGAAGGAAAGTGGACGCAACGAAATCGAAAAAGGAAGAGGAGGAAGCGGCGGATGATGGGGCTGACGGGAAATCAAGGGATACCATTCCAACGAAAAGGAGCAAGAGCAGCAAGGCTGGAGCGACGAAGCAAAAGAGTAAAACGAGTGGGAAGAGTATAGACGTGGGGGAAGACTCGGAGGAAGAGGAATGCAGAAGCATTTGCTCGTTCGATAGCCAGATCTGCTTGGCAGGTAACGTGTCGCTAGTATATTGCAGATCTTCATGCAGAATAAAAGTTATCAGCATTCCGATGAATAATTACAACTATACAGCGATTATTGCAATTATTATATGTTATATGATCTCATTATATCTATTATATTATTATATGTTATATAATATTATATATTATATAATATGTGAGTATTGCAATTGTTATGGAAAGAAACGCATGACACAACTTGGTATTTGGAGTGCATCCAAAAAATAAAAGAAAGAAAGAAAAACGTTGCATTCAAAAACAGTTGGTAGCTGAGACGCCTTGTTAACTGTCCGCTATCAGATTGATATCGCGGCGTTCGTTTCTTCTGTAAGCCGCTAATTACCCGGGTGTTTAGACGGATGACTTGCAACCAAAATTAATATCGAACCGGTTCACCGGCTACTGCATCGAAGTAAATTGCGTCTTGTTGCAACAGGCGTGAAGTTAACAGCCGAGGACAGGAAGAAGATGAAACAGTACCAGCGCGACGCGGAGGACGCGAACGCGGAAGAGAAGTCGAACGCAGCCGTTTAGGTCTGGACCGAAGATAATAATCAGACTGTGATAATAATCCGGCGGAGGGATAAAAAAAGAGAGAGAAGCGTCGTTCGTGTCCGTCTTCGGTGTTCAGGGGAAACGGAAACGAGAATAGCTGCAGTAACATCTAATAGCAGATGGCAAAAAGGTTGCTGATTAAAAGGCAGAAAAACTGGACGAATACGACGGGAAAAATACCGGAGCACCAGCCGTGTCTCGATCAATAATCGATACTCGCCACGCGAGGGTACGATTTCGTTCCAATCGGACTCCGCGATTGCATAGAGACAGTCGTTTTTCTTGCTTGAATTTTTACTCTTAAATAGACCGTTGCGCACTTCTCTGTACAGCATTTTAAGCCGATAAGTTTTCACGATTTTATCTTATTTTATTTTATTTTATTTACAAGCGAAATGCAAATTTTATAAACTTGTTGCATTCAAAGTTCCATGTTTTTCTTACTAATGCATTCACGAGCCAGTTTCATAGATGACAGTAAAATAATTTAATCATTGTTTAATCTTTGTGCGTCTAGTTATTATTTTAAATTAACAGTATTTTATAACAACGCCCCAAAACTCGAACAATTTTCCTACCGGCCTGGGCAACGAGGTTCAGAAATTGCGACAAGGATACCCGGATGCCCTTTTCCGTCAACCACGAGGTAACGATGTTAAATGATTAAACGGCGTGGTCGACGGAACGCGAGTCGCCCGCAAACCAATCGGCGCAGTGCCGTGAATCGCTTGGCTTATTGGAACACGGTGAAAGCGAAAAAATATTTATACCGAATATGTAATATTTTGTATTCGCTAAATATTACCAAATATTATTAAGCATAAATACGAAATATTACTAAATATTAATCACTGATATCCTCGCGAATTTCCGACATGTTTCCAAGGAACTACGCAGTCGAATTTCGTTCAGCACTTCTCGCGTTAATTAAACAATATCGTGTAACAGTATCATCGAGAAAATGTTGGGAATTAATCTGCCATTATTTTTATGCACCACGTATCTATCTCCGTCGTTTATTTTCACTCCGGACACAGCGTCCAGTTTAGTCACAGCCCCCGGCCATAAATTAGAGTTTACATTTCCAGTCGAGGTTGTAAAAGCATAAGGGAGATGATAATCCGTTCGAAATGGGCGAGCGATCGGATCGTGGTGCCAAGGTGACGTCAAGGGGACTGTAAAAATGTTTACCATTGGCAGTTATCTCGAACGCGGGAGATTCTCCAGGCCGTTTGTACCGGACCCTTCCTATAAGACGAGACCGATCCGATGACAGGGAAATCCCTAATGACCTCCGATTGGCTCGATCGTTGACGCATGTCGTCGACGTTGCGGTGACGCAACCGGTAATCAAGAGGTAGGGTCGGTAACTGAAGCACTCTTTGAAGTATACGGAGTATAGGTTACCGAGAAATTCGATACTTTGGATGCTCGTCTGCCTCCCGATTGCGTGTGCCGCAATCTCTACTACAGTTGACTCTATATCTCTCCGAAAACTGATTCAATTACTTGTTACAATTATTTTCAAATTTTATTAATTTTGAATTTTATTGAAGGAGTCGAGGGACGCCTTCTAAAATTATAATTTGACACCATTTTCACCAATGGGGTCGAAAGACACTATTAAAATTGTTTTCCAAGCTCCACCATTTTCCCCAATTGAGTGTTGAATTTTCCCTATAATAATAATAATTGCAAATTCAATTCTCTCAGTACCCGCGGAAGATCAGCAATAATATAATTAAACAATGCAGTAAACAAAGGATTACTTTGAAAAGAGCTCCTCGAGTGGACAACGCTTTGTACAACATTTCCATATCCCCTGATGAGATATAAATTACAAAAATTGCAATGAATATTGGCGGTAACAAATTACGCCAGCTTTGTGTCGCGATAACCAGGGACCCGATTTAAAAAGAGCACTGCTAGCTGCATGCACAATCACCCGGAGACAATTTGTTCCGATAAACTGTATCTCGACTTTAAAAATAACTGTGCAAATTGCAGAAGTCGACCAACGATTTAAACAATTCCTACAACAAATTTATATTTATAAGACGGACAAAATAAATAAAAAATAAACGCAATGGAAGAAAAGAGATTCGATCGAGCGAGATTTTCTAATGTTTGGCACGTCGACCTCTAAACGACCTTGAGTCCCGGTCGCTGAAATTCATAAACAGAGTCCCGAGCGGTGTCAACATTTATGGGAACCGTGGGGGGTTACGCCAGGCAACGGGTCGTCGACATCCACATTACAACAGATGTAACACATCGGGCCGATGAGAAAAAGAACCGCATTCCGTCGTAGATATCAAGGTGACCTTGATATCTCGAGGCACATGACAGTTATGACGCATCGCTCGACATCGGAATATGAATTATGGAATTCGAGAATCCCACGATTCCTCCTGCCGAGGATGATCTACGAGGCCTGTGGAAAAAATAATCACCGTTCTTTTTTTCGCAACGATTTATTCGTCGACCGGGACATTTGAATTTCGCCGTTATGAATTATGGTCGGCGCACGAGTTGCTTAGAAATCGTGCGTTTGCAATCATAGACGCGCGATGAATTATAGTCTCGACGGCGGTATGATTATTTTCTGGTATTTCTGGCACACGGAACTGTTCTTCCTGGTTTTTTCCAGAATTAGCCTAACCGTGACGGCGAAATTTATTTCTTGATTATTCGCCGGCCGAAAATAACTGTCCGGTGGAACATTGATTCTTAGTTAAAGTATGCACTGCGGTACAATTTGTTTGTTGGCACGGTTATGCGTATAGTTTCTTAGTATAATACATCTTGCACGATAATTATTTTTCTAATGCAATGAATTTTCCAGTGAAATTAGCATTGTAGTGCAATTCACTTTGCATGATCCATGACAGTTATCGATGCAGTGCAATTTATTTTGCATCACGATGGCATAATTTTTTATTATAGCCATCTTTGTACAACAATTATTTGCATAACATAACAAGCATCTTACACAAATAAATAATATGTTAATGATTAAATTCTGCTCGATATAAAGTAATTCGACGAGTAAATTTTCGTGGCACGGTTGAACGGCCCACCCTGTACATGGCTCCCTAAAATTCTTGCTATCTGGTCACTCGATCCTACCGGGAATTATGTCAACACAGCGTCGTCGCGCGTAGATAAGCTGTCCCCGGATGGTAAACAAATTGAACTGCGGAGAAACCTTTCGTAACGTGGCCAAAGAAATCCGCAGATTAGAATAGATGCAGTTATGTCAATCATTGAGATATACAGTGACGTATAACAATATTTAGTACTATAATATAATAAGATATAGTTGTACAGTTATTATGTTCAGTGATACTGAACACTGTAACAGTTGACAAATAATGAGATACAATGATTTATATTAATATAGTAATCTATTCAGACGTACATAACCTTGACATAACCATAGATCCACCGCACCGAAAAGCTCGGCACAATTATCGATCGTCCAGAAGCAGCGAAGTTAGCCGCCTCGCTCCACGATATCTCCATCCGCGTCGCACGCCGCCCGCGATAAGGACAGTCTTTAGGCGAACAATCCCAACTCCTTATCAGCTCCTAGTGGCAACTGGTCATCACCCCAGCGATTTCAGACTCGTCCGAAGAAAAAAGGCAAGGAAACAGATTCACAACGAGCTCATCTACTGCGCTCAGTGCACGGACGGTCGCCGACGAAAACCGTCCGTCTGCGGGATCATTTATCGTTTTCAGCGGACGTTCTTCCGAGACGTCGCGACATCGCACACTTGGTGCTCGAGTCGAGGCAACTTCCGTCGAAGATGTTACTCCACGCGAGATTGTCGAATTGGCTCCGTAAGTGAGAACTCATTTCTTTCTGCGACAGTCGTTTTGGCTTTGACAAAATTATTATTACGTTGTCTCGAATGCCGTCCCATCCCAGGAATGGATGCCACGAATGCTGTGCGGTGGTTCCAGTGAAAAACCAGCAGTACACGTTGTATGCCAAATTGTATATCTCTGTGGAAAATTCAAATTGGTCCTCGGTGATTTCCAAGAAATTTGACAAACACTTGCCTCTTTTAATAATGATTCGAACAAGTAAGAATTAAAGTTCAATTCAACACCGTTGAATTCTTCTGATGTTTCGTTTATTAAATTTCGTTTCATCCTTCCGGTAGTAGTTTTATGCGAAACAGTAGAAGCATTGGTCGACTGCGAAGACACTTTGGCAACATCTTCGAGTAAACAGAATAATTATTAAAATATCAAAATTATAAAATAAAAGTCATAAATTGTATAAAACTATAAAATAAAAATTATAGAATATACGATCATTCGAATGTATTATATATAATTATTAAAAGCTGAAAGTAATGTTTACACTGGTCCGGCATCTTGGGATCGATGCAGCAAGATTTTTATCTCGCATGTAAATCCACGGTCTAGTTATCAGCCGAGACGAAAAAATTTCACCGTTCGTCTAGACGCGTTCAGAATTCTATGGAACTGTAACTTTCCTTCGGATGCAACAGCGAGCAAATGAATGCACGCTGTCAGACGGACAATTAGAGACAGTTAGACAGCGAGGGGCGGCCTACTTTCACAGAAATATCAGAAGACGATCCCCGACTTCTTTTCCTAGATGCTTAGGTATTATTTAGCTGTCAGTTAGTGCCTAACCGGCGGTGAGCCAGACGACATAATTGTGCCGACATAGTTACTTACGGTAACAACGCCGCCGTTTTGCCGCGCTATTAATCGTTTCCTTGAACAGGCCAGGATGGACGCAGAATCTCGGAGGAAATCGCTATCATCAGGTCTATCATTTACATCATTGACCATATCGATTAATATTGTTAATCGTTTACGACTGCACTTTATAATTACTATGCCGCGGGATCCCATCGATCAGAAAAATTGTTCGCGTGACGTGCTACGACACTGTAACCGCATAAACAACTATTTCATGCGTTAATTATTTTAATTAGCCGAATTAGATCGTCTCCCTGTTTTTCGTTCGATCCGATTGCTCGTTTCTGTCACAGCTTCATAAACATCGCCGTATAATAATTGCGGAATTTTTATACATAACTATTATAGGTTTAATTAACTGCCATTATTAAATTAGACTTATTGATAGACCGACCCGTAATCAGAATTGTTGATAAACTGACTGCCAATTAGAATTTACTGCTATTTAGAACAATTGAAAATTATAATTATCAATAGACTGGTAAAAAATTATTATTATCGATCAGAATTATTATCAGAATTAGTTGGTGAACTGACTCATAATTAGAATTATTGACAGACCAATTGTATAGAGAGTAGGGATTATCAATAGACTGGTAGAAAATTAGAATTATTGATAGATTCATTAAAGATTAGAATTACTGATAGGCTAATGGAAAATTAGAATTATCGATAGACTAATCCAAAATTAGTATTACTAACGATGGACTTACCGTGAGAAGCAGTTCCCTGCCACCGATAAATTCAGTGTCCACTTTCCTTTTATTTTTCTGAAAATTATTATGCTTCGGGACACCTGTTGAATTGTTTTCTAATCTTTATTTTATTGGTCTGATTTTTCTGACCCAGAGAAATCCAATGAGAAAAGCTTTGCACTTAGTTTTCAATCGTTAATTATGGAGTTGTTTGCTATTTATACATTATTATATTTGTTGATTATAACAAATATACCAGTTACCTGTTAATTACGAAGTTATTTGTTAATCATGAAGTTATTTGTAAGCTGCGAAAGTATTTTTGAATCGCGAAGTTACTTGTAAACTACCAAGTTATTTAGGAATCATATCTGACAATAGGTTAGCACGTAAAGCAATGCAATGGAACAATAAAGCAAATAGCGCGTCGTTAACGAGTACATGCAATTGCATTTCCGTCGACGTGTCGCACGTCGATTCCGGATCGATCCGTCGTATCGATTCCAAAGCTGTTTTCCGCGAAGCGGGGAGAAAAAAACCTACGGAGCGTAGCTGCTAGAAAACGACCGGAAATCGTTGATTACGCAAATTGTAACAAATGATCGAGGACCTTTTTTTCGCGCCGTCGCCGTGGATCAAACTCGCCTGGCGATCTCGAGCTAATCGTCACGATTTACAATTCACCGACGATATTACGACTGTACGGAATGCGCTGGATCCGGCTGGATCCGGCAGAATGTTTTCCGAAGCTGATCGATATTTTTCCGAGCGATAAATGCGACCTCGAGATCGGCGATCTCGAAATATATTCTCGAGATTAACCTCCGCGCGACGCTTCGATTCATTGCTGTCAAATCAAACAGCAATGAATTCGTGTCATCGTTGCATCATTACACCACAGAAGCAATTACGTTTGTCAGCGACCAATTTATTTATTTATTCAGACCGATCGCGCAGTTCATTAAATCGTTAATTAAAAACTTGGTCGGCAGATCATCGGCGGTCAATAAAATAAATGACCGAAAGAAAATAATTGAGTGTGCTCCGAGAAAAAGGATTGTTGATGAGACACTGTTTATCGGTAAACCCGCATAAATTGAATCGTGTCCAATTGAATAAATGTAGATTGGACGAACGACTCCGGACGCTAATCGCTCGCCGGTTATTAATTACACTGAACGAGCCGATTTCGGTAAAAACAGTCTTTATGATTCGATCCATGAAACCATGGTTGAACAGATAATACCTGCTGTATCCGCGATCTATAATTCCTCGGAGTTCGTAACAACGTCAACCGATTTTCATCAAATTCTGTGCGCGCGTGTCGAATTACCGAGATCTACGCGATGCAACGTTCAAAGTCCAATTAATCAATAAGTATAAGTATAATATTTCAGAAGGAAATTCTATACTATTCGGTATTTTATATTGCCGAATATTCCCGTGACCGAATTATTTCTTCTACCGAATATGGTGACTGGTGACTGAACCTTCCCGTGACCGAATATATTCCGTAGCGCTGCGAGACATCGAAATTTCGAAGGGATCTACGAATCAGAATCGTCGCGGTACAGCCAGCGGGCCGTGAACTTGCGAGAACTATCGGTCGGATGTGTTGCCAATGAACGAATCGGTTGTCGGAGCACCTACGCGACGATAAACTTTGTAAATGACACAGTGACTTCTAGCGGAAAGACGATATCACGGATTCTTTAACAGTTCATTAGTCAGAACAGCGTGCTCGCATAATCGAACAAGCGTGCGGCTGTTCCTCGGACTGACGGGGATTTATTGATCGATAAATCCCATTGAACAGTGCGCGGCTTCTTGTGCGGCGACCGACCGCTTTTCCACGGGTGAATTCGCGTAATCGGTCGACATCATTTTTCCGGATGCGTTGCGCGCAGCCTGGACATTGACGTGTCAACAAAAGATTCTGACTTTGCCCCTCTGCTTCGTACACCGTAACGAATTCATCGAGAAATTTATAACTACGGTACCACCGTCTTGCTTTTCTATTTATTGAAATAATATTGTTTAAACGCTGTTAATAGAAGCCTGAGCCGATTTCAAGGAACTTTCTCCTTCGCAGCAACATGGCCTACGTGGCCTCGTTAACGAATTGTCAACAGAAAACGTCCTGTGCTCCGCCCTCGCGCGTTCCCGCCATGCCCTCGTCTTCTGATTGGCCCTTGTTGTAAATAGCTTTTTCGAAGCTGACCCGGTTCAGAATGTTTGCGAACTCGAATCGCAAGCAGAATCGAGCGCGCTCGTTCGCGAGGAGATCGACGCCTCGCGCGACAGGTGCGCGGCCAGCAGCAGCGCGTCCGACCATATCTCGATGCTTCTACTTGCCGCAAAAACTGATTGATGACAGGCCAAAGGTTCGTCGGATGATTGTCACGTTAGCGTGGCCGTTTTTTAGACTCGCCTCTGTCGTTTCACGAAAGTTGTTATGCAATCGTCGCGAATCGTCGTTACCGAATAATACAGCGAAAGATCGAGAACAACAGTTTAGCAAAGCTGCGATGACATTACGGATTCATGCATTACTTACGTCTTCGACGCAGTACACCGAGCGCAGGTCAATTAGAATACCAGCGGCCGGTCTCTAACGAGCCGGGACGTTGCCGTGACGCTCGTCCGATCTAAAATATAGATCTTGCGCGTCTCGATCACAGCTTTTTCTCGGTCGACCACTTTTTTTTTCTACCTCTGAATCGCAGGTGGCACCAGTTTGTCTCTGCGCGGCGACAGGTCCGCGCACACAAAGTCCGACAATTACAAGCGAAATATGACGATCGACTTCGACGACATATGCCTGGATAAATGATAATAATTTTCCTTCTCGGAGGACGGTTCTCCTGGCTGTTTCCGTTGACATGTTTTCCATCTTATTAGACGTTTTAGTCATTTTCAAATATATTTCTTCATTCAAATATATTTCTCACTAGAACGTTACTAAATAGAAGATTTAATCATTTCAGAAATCATGGCGAATATTATTTTATTTTTCTTGTATTATTTTGTTATTACTGTCGTTTTAAAATTAATTATTTCGACAAGAAATATTTTTGTTGCCGGTTCAAAAACTGAGGAACCACCCTCTGCATACCACGTAATCGGATAACAAATATAATTCAGATAACCGAGGTACAAGTCCGATCTAGTCCGAGTACTATTGCGATGGCTTAGTTTATTGTTATTGACCTCGGATACAATATACAAGTCCATTGCTTCCAGATAAGTCCATCGGTTTAACTAATTACCGGGCCGAGATCAGACTTGTTGTCTGACGCGTTCCTCGACATGTGTCGCTTTCCCGAGAAAGATAGAGAAGCTTATAATGCGTTCATTGTCTCCATTGATACAGAAGCCAGTCACCTAGCACGCGCACGCGACCTGTAACCTGAGCCATAGAGTTGTTTGTTTAGGTCTGTCATAGACAGTGTTATGTACATGCGAGCCACCCCCAATAATAATTTGCTTTCCGAATCTTCTACTAAATTCTGTACTAAAATATATTGAACAAAAAATGCAATAAAATAAATATAAACACTGTACTAATATATATATATATATATATATATATATATATATATATATATATATATATATATATATTTTATATATATTTAATAGAAAAAAAAGTAAAATAAATATAAATAATGTCCTAATGCATATCGAAAATAATGAAATAGAATACACAGAGAAGAAAAATATTTAATGAATGGTACCTGCTCGAGAAGCCTGCGGAAAAAATCAAGTTAGGGTAAAGAAACGAAGACTGCAATCCGCTGATTAATAGAACCATGAACCGGGGGACGTCGTTATCGATGTCTCGTCACTGCGGGGCGCTCTAAGAACGACCGTGATTTGTTAGAACGCGAGCGTTAGGCGAAGCTCTGGGTTCGGAGAAACGAGTTGAAGACCGGTCATTGGAGAAACTCGGCGCGGCGGCAGCGGCGGCGGCGGCGGCGGCGGCGGCGGCGGCGGCGGGGAAGATGGCCCTCGCCGGTGGATCGGCGTGTCGCGTTGCCGCTAATGGCCTGGACCTTTTGCTTTTCCAGCTCGGACAGTGTAACAGAAAACCGCGATCCTGTATTTGCATATCGCGACGCCAAGGCGACGTTTACACGTACGTAGAGCGCCGTATTTTTCGATCTCGAGCACGCAAAAATCGACGCCCACCGCTCTCGCCGCGGATAATGGCCACGGAACGAAACAAGAGAAAAGAGGGCAAAGGGTCCTGCGAGATCGGGAGAAGCTGATCGCGACTATCGCAATGCGATTTATAAAACCGGGCACGGCTGAGAACGTTCCAAGTGATTGGGAGACATAGAAATGCTTGCAACACTGTTTCTCTCGACTGTGCTATCATATGCTATATATGTTTGAGACAGCAATTTATTTCTGTGTCGAATGAAGTAGTGGCTGGCATGCTCGATCGATTTTATAAACAGGTAATAAATATTTGAAATGGATGCAGATTCCCCAAAAAGTTATAGAGAAATGTTGGAGAATAATTGACCAACTTTGACTGGCGATAACTCTGTTAAAAATCGTCATAGGACGACGACTCTTCTTTTAAATTAAAGCTTGAAACCTCTACTTTAAGACGATGTTCTTTCGATTTTATGTTCGGCGCGGCTTCGCTGCTCTAGCCATTTAAATGTAATCATATAGAAACCACTTCCTTCCACGAGAACATGTTCACCATATTGAAAAGTGCCAAGTTCGGCGAATTGCACAGACATCGTAAAATTTGTTCAGAGATCCTCATTTAATCTAAAAAAAAAAGAAACTCGACTGCGATCTTTTTTATGAAGTTACAGCACTTTAAAGTCACCCTTTTCAATCTCATGCTTTAGTCCTCGGAAAGGGGTGGTTTTTCTATGAGTACGTTTAAATGGTTACCGTAGCTATGGCGCATCAAACTTAAAATCAAAAAATACTGTCTCAAAGCAGAGGTTTCAAGCTTTAATTTACAAAAACAGTCATCATCCTACAATGATTTTTCGCTGAATTATTATCGCTCAAAGTTGGCCAACTTTTATAAATTTTGCCATGCTGTAATTTTTCTCAGCTGAAACTCTTCGTTGAAATAAATATTCTTTTTATTCGTATAAATTTAATTCGTTCTTTATTATTTTAAGTACAAATATTTGAGCAGCTCTGGAAATAAACCTGGTCAGTTTCCATGGAAGATTCCTGCAGCTGTTTTTCGGCACAGTGACTCACAGGACTCCGGATGTTTGGATTATCTCACGATCCTTCTTTTTCGAGGATATTTATAATCTCGAGTTTTCGGGAAAAACAATCCCGTATGCTAAGCAAACCAGAATTTAATGCGGCTTTCGGGTATTCTTGTACACATGGGAGGACTCGGACGTTTTGGTCCAAGATTTTATCAAAATTGCAGCTTTCTTTTGCTTCATTTTATTTGTTCTTTTTTGTTACGATTTAGTTGGGTAGACCATTAAAATAGTTATTTATTTTTACAGGATTTTATACAGACCTGGACAAATTTTATTTAAATTCAAGATAATAAATGACTATTTGGAAGAATTACTAGCCAGAAATAATTAAGTAGGCCTTAATTTTCCATTAAAGATTATAATTTAAAAGTTCTATTTTTCTTAGAAATTTGTTATCACTCAAATTTCTATTAAAAGTCTGTTATAATTAAAATTTCAATGAAAAATCTATTATCGCATCGTGTGAAAATTTCTTCCAACATAATAATTGAAAAATCCACAGATCGCCATTTCAAAGTCTACCGTGCATCGTTCCAAAAGTGCTGAGTCGAGGAAACTTGGTCAAAGTCAAGGTTATCAGTGATCAAAGTCACGAACAAAGAACAATATATCGACGATTCTGCGATTGGTGTTGAAATCCGTACTATTACGTCAGGCTCGCTGTTACATAAGGTATCGGCACATGAATGGAAACGTGCACTGCCAGCGTTCCAGGGTGTTACGTGAATTATCGAGAGAAAAATGAGGGTTGACCCGAGATCGGACCTCGACCTGTTCTATTTCCTCCGTGAACCTAGGCTTAGCTGGAACTACGATAAACTCACGGGTATCGAACCCGAGACAACGGCTCGCGATAAGAAATTATCTCGCACGAGGACATGATCTCTGGAAGCTGAATCGATTTCTTCGATCAGATATCAAATGCTGTGCCGAGAGGACAAGATTCGCAGCATAATTATTCAAGCTAATATGCATGAATTCCGGGATTTCCGAAAATCCCGGTTAATGCTTAAAGATCACGGCGATATTAAATATCATGGCGATATTCAAAATCATAGTTAGATGAAAAAATTACTGTAACAAATATCGTGGCAATATTAAAAAATGGTGGTGATAAATATCGTGGCGGTATTAAAAGCTCGTGGACACCTCGCCGTCCGAATTGATTTCCACGTCTCGAAAATTCTCCCTGTTTCTTTCTCTGCGATAACTTACGAGTTTCAGGTGAATGCTAATTCTTGACGTATCAGGCATGCTTACGTTATCGGCTTCCTAGCAGATGTAACTCACGGGATTATAATCTAAACTGCCATATAATGCAAATAATGTAACGATGCTGTCCCGTTCGTGGAAAGTTTGCAATCTGCTGGAACGTAAACATCAAAATTTTTACAAAACAATCTCTAGGAAATAGCTATTAGAAGAATGAAAAAATATGTTAACAAAACTTGCTAAATTAAATTATAAAACACCTCTAGTATTCTCTGTCATTATATTATTCTCTATTATTATTATATTATACTGTGTCTCCTTAAAACATTTCACGTATTAAAAGACTGACCTATACGTTAAATAAAGTAAAGAAAAATAAAATAAAACGAAATCAAATGAAGAAAAATAAAGTAAAATCAAATTACGGATCGTCTTAAACATTCTCAGTTATACTTCCGTCGATGAAGTTCGCAGTTCTAGTTGTAAACAACTCGAGTATTTTTAATTCCCTTCCAATCGCTCTGGTTTTTGAAACGTCACCTATTCATTTCTGCTAAAAATACAGAAAAAAAAGAGGCGTCTCTAATTAACGACGCCTCTTCCAGACGTTTCCACGATATAATTTACGTTTTTGCAGAAGTGCAAACAACCTCGAGGCACGTGACGAGAGACATCTTATTCAATAATATTCCGTTCAACGCATCGCGTCCCGTCACGTGATCTTCGCTCATAATTCCATCTGACAGCTTGACAATCGAAGCGACAAGAATGAAATAACACATAAAACGAGAACGCGTGTTAGAAGTGAACGTCGCGAACGGTGCGACACCTCGTCTCCCTTATTAATATGGAGTGAACACGAACACGTTATCATTATCGTTTGTTTCCGCGAATCGGTGAGGATGACAGTCTCGAAACTTCCAGATTCCACGAGTTTTCTCTTTTTCTGAATTCCTAGCCGGCTTTTACAGTGAAAGTGTCATTTCACTCGGCGACGTCAGAGACTGACGCAGGTATTCCGAATTGGAATATGATTTAATTCGGATCTGTCAGGCTGACCTCTTTCCCTGGAGAGTTCTCCACAAACTGGTTTGATATCTAAGACGGTTCCGAGAACGTAGAGATTTTAGAAGCTTCTCGAATACTTCGGGAAAATTGTTCTCCCGACGGCCATAAACACGACAGTGAAATTGAAGCATCGGTTACTCTCGACCGAAAAATAGCCGATCTTCGAACAACTGTAGCTCCGTGAAAAGTCATCCTAAAATCATGATCTATATTTTAAAGTAAAGCTTGAAGTCTCTATTTTACAATATCCTATTCTAATTGCTCAATATCGTGCATGGCCACGACGGTGACATTCTTTTGAGGGCATGTTTACGATACCGAAAAAGTGCGCGGTTCAGCACCCTCTGTGGAGTGGCAAAAATTTTTTCCGGTCATGCGATTTACAGTGTTCTAAAATTTGGACCATCCTCTTTAATTTCAGTGCCGAACTAACTCGCTACGATTTTTTCTGGCGGATTTACAACGCTTTAAAGTGAGCCCTGCGGTTTTACGGCAGTGTCATAGAGGGCGCTCAATTCTGCATTCTGTGGTGGACTATAGCGACCTGCGCGCCTCAACCGGCTAACGCCAAAACTTAATTCGATAGTCGAATTAAAGAGGAAAGTGCGAGCTTTACGATGCTCTAAACCGCATGGTCGAATAAAATCTTTGCGACTCTGTGTAGAGGGCGTTGAATTTGGCACATTTACGGTATCGTGAACAAGCGAACATCAAAAGGATCTTAAAAAAATATCACAGTCGTGGCGACGAACGATATTAAACAATTAGTATATAGTGTTATAAAATAGACTTCAAGCTTTAATTTAAAAATATAGATCATGAATTTACGATAACTTTTGACGGAACCACAAGCTGCTCAAAGATCGACAATTTCTCTGCCAATAATTACTCGTGGTTAAATTTCGCTGTCCAGTTTATTTATCGCAGTCTAATTAGTCAATAACAAAGATAATTAATGGACCCAATGTCCTTGATGATTCAGCAAGTTCCTCTCGTAGAGGCCACCGGGTCTGGGGATCAAGGTCAGGTGGTGTGTGTGTGTGTGTGGGTTGGGGGGGGGGGGTGACGAGACAAATCAGCGAAGCTCGACGGGATCCTGGGCGTCGGATGACCGCAGGGTCAGAGCTAGCTAAATTACCACGTTGGGGTCCAACAAAAGAGCGAAAACATTCTCTTTTGTTGCAGATGGGTGGCTTAGGATCGGCCGAGAGCATCAGATTTGCTCCGTCGTACGGGGGGGAATAGTTTCGCCGAGGATTATGTCCTATAAAATGAACGAAATGGATTTGACGAGACCGCAAAAGTGCTGAATAATCCAAAAAGATTCGGCGTCTGACGTTCGGCATTTTTTTCCGGCGATTGGGAAATGAATTTGACTATTTTAGGATTTTTCTTTGGGAGTGTTCGCTCGCATTTATGCTGAAAAAGAAACAGAATTCTTGCAATTCCCCCTCTACTAGCTGCCCCACTGCCGCAGCTATCGATCGCTATTGGCCGAAGACAGCGACGTCAGTGGGGGGGCCTTCTTCTCTAAAAGTGCATCGAGCCGTGTCCGATTCCGGGCGCGCGCGATTACGATAATCGGCTCGAAACAAACACATTCGCGAAAGAATTTCGCGGATCCATATGTCCTAATCTGGCCGATCTGCGAGCAAAAAGAACGGAGAAAGAAGCGCGCGAGAAAAGAAAATTAAAATTAAACGAACGTCGAAGTAGATCCAAACGGTCCATTGATCGTTAGGGACACCGGCGTATGAATCCACGGGAGCCCCCGAATTCTCATAAGAACGGCCCGCCTAATCGACTCGTGGTGCAACGAAAGTGAAAGAGAACGCTGCGTCCTGATTCACCGACCGGACACCGTGTCGTCGTTTTTCAAGATAATTGCGTGACCGCGGCCGGTTCCTCTCACTGGTCGCGCGACACGAAAACCGGGACAGACAGCGTATCTCATTTTTTTCGGCGGAACGACGGTGTCGATGAGCATAAATTATGCCCGCGAAACGGCGGTCAAACCGAGGCTGGGAATCGCGCCGGAACGGCCAAGGTCGGGTCAAAGTCTTCCAGGAAAAAAAGCGCACGGGGTCGGCCGAAGAAGCGGCGAAGCGAGGGCGACGACTCGTCGACGTTCACGGATCTAGTCTAGATTCTCGAATAGTTTAGCATTCGGCTCGTTGCGAGACTATTTTGCCCACCGGCCTTCGCGACTCGCGGAAACGGGCCTTGACGCCGGACCGGTTCACTGTGCGCGATTATTTTCATCTAGCCGCGGTTCTCTAATGGCTCGCTCGAGAAAGCTCGGCGAAATACAGTTGTCTCGGCGATTTAAGTAAATAAACAAATTGAATCTGTAACAATGTTAACGTAAAATTAACCCTAGAACTACCCTCTTCTATATTTGAACGTAAGCGTCGTAAGACGTCGCGGGGTCGCGGCTGACTCAAGATGAAATCATAGTTGTTGAATTATTATTTATTATTTTCGAATGTCACGTGACTTCCTTGATGCCCTCCCATCGCGCTGCCCTCTACCCCCATTCTGCTCAGCTGTTGCTCTGTTCTGCCACCGTTGGACGTCACGTGACATTCGAGAGCTTCCTAAAAGAAAGTTCAGGAACAGTCGCGAGAGAAAGTTGCGTCAAATTTCTATTTTTTGCGTGAAATTCGTACGGATTTTTGTGTCAGTCAGTGAATTATTATTGAATTCTTTGAATTGTTTTTTCATCTCCGTGAAAGACTGCTCGACAAAGCTGAATGCGAGAATGATTCGACGATTGGATAATTAAACGCGAATACGTTTTGCTGAGCACACCTGTCCGTTTCCCGTCGCTTTATTTATACTCGTAATTAGACAGGGGGACTTGAACAGCGGTGGCGTTAAGCTCCGCGTTTTATTAACCCTCGAGGATTTACTTTGGAGTTGCTTGGCGCGAAAAGGGTCCTTAGAACCTCCGGTACAATGCAGCTAACTTGATTGTGCAATTAGCGCGTTTCCAAAGAGGCACTGTTTTCCGGGAACGTGCTTATGGCGCGCGTCTTGAGATACTGTACTGTCTTTTGGTACCGGATGATGTACCGTTTCCGAGTTTACATAACGTGACACTCTCAGTTTTAGATGTTAGTGTGATTACTGTTTCAGTTGGTGTATTATTTTGTTGTCTTTTTTTTTTAATCCGTACCATTTTTTCGTTCAGATACTGTATTATTTTTTAGTTTAAATGCTGTACCATTTTCTGTCATAAATACTGTACTATTTCCTGTATTACATACTGTACCATTTTCTGTCTCATATACTATACTATTTTCTGTGCTACATACCGTACCATTTTTTAGCTCTACGCAAGACTATGACACTGCATGGCATTAAAATGTAATACTAGCAATGGGGTTCGAGCCAAAATGAAGAACAAAATAACCTTAAAATATTTCGAAAAGAAACGATTTTCCACGATTTTCCACGATTTTCCACGATTTTCCACGACTTTCCATGATTTTTCGCGATTTTTCACGATTCGATTTATCAAATAAGGCAGCTTCTAAGAAATCTATCTCTTCGCTCTCCCATTTCGTTTATTTTGCAATTAAAAAATATAATCCAATTCTAGCCGTATAAAACCAACTAAAATTCCGAACCTAATTGCAAGACTGCAATAAACAAAAGCAATTTTCATTTTGTAAAAAACTCCAGGACCGCTGATAAATATCCAATGGAACAGCGGAAGTAGCAATTGAATCGAATTGGCCTGATGGAATGGGGAGGAAATGGGTGGGCAAACCAGTCGTCATTCGGGCAACGGGTTTAAGGTCTGCGAAAAGCATGTGTCGCTATAAGAGACATTTAGCCTTAAGGTCACCGTAGGTCGAAATCCCTGGTTTGATCTCAAGTCGACACGACGACGTCGACGTCGACGTCTCGTCGTCCTTGGGCGTAAATGGGCTTTGTAATTAAATAAAATACCGCCCGCATTCTCTTGCACTTCATTGACACGGCAGCTGTTTCGCAGTGCAGACATATTCAATTTGAAGCCAGTTTGAAATTGGATTGCTGTGGTGGAGAATCGATCCTGACGTTGATGCTGATATTAAAATATGGCACTTGATCTATCCAGATCAATTAACATATTTCCCCTTCATTTTCTTTCTCTATTCTATTCACGACTTTCTTTGTTATTTATATTTTGTTTATTCTTGCAGACGAAGGAGTTTATAATGATGACTAAATGAATAATTGCTGAACCGTAGATCTTCATGCAAAATAATAATGGCAATTACATTTATTATGTAATTAACAAAATATCAATTATGTTTACTCGTTGTTCACCCGAAAGGTTATATTTGTTTGCTCGCATTCGTCGTCGTCGTCAATTTGTTTGCACTCGATCCCACGGTTGTTTACTTCCCGCCACCGTGGGTGCGAAGATATTTCGGAAGCAGCGATTATGATTGAACGATGAAAATTACTACTGCAAACATCTCGACAGTAATTAGTAACGTCGCTGGCCTCTGTCAGATAAGTTCAGACAAACGATAACGCAGGTCATTGACGCCACTGTAAAATCGTGCATGTGCAGAAAATGTGAGATAGATTGACATCAACAATTTATGCACTCGCGGTCCAGAAGAATCTTGAATAAATTGTTGATAGGTTGTAATCATTTCAAATATTGTGCAACAAATTATTTGGATCAGTATAAAACAACTTCTTTCGAAATCATTCGAGAAGCTAAACGATAATTTAAAATAAAATTAGAGGAGCTAAATAATTATTCCAAAAATAATTCAACAAGCTAGATAATAATTAGAGAAGCTGGGTCATTATTTGAAAAATAATTCAAGCAGCGAAATAATAATTTGACAAGTTGAACAGTTATTTAAGAAATAACTCAAGTAGCTAAATAATTGTTTAGAAAATGATTGGAGAATCCAAATAATCATTGAAAGGTAATAAAAACAAATCAAATAAAATAGACAATGTAGGAAAAGTCGGAAAGAAGGGAGCAGCGTAGGAATCGCGATCGTAACGAGATCTACCCCGAGGATCTCTAGATCCGTAGAGCACCGTTCATCCGACCTTTGATCGCAGCGACCGAACGGCCGTGCAATTGTTACTGGTTCTCCCCGACTTTTCCACCTGAGCACAGTGATCTTTCTCACCTGTGGTGGGGGTCGCAACGGTCCAGCTCCCCCCATTGGCGAACGCTCCACGTGCTTGTCACGGGCGGGCCCGAGTGGGGCGGCCTGCAACGTCTCTAACACGATTTTTGAACTTCCACCGACCCGAGTTTTCATCACATTTGCACAGAAGCGCACGCGGTACGCACCTGTTGAGTCTGCGCGAGAGCCTGCCTGTCTTCGGGTGTACGCTCTTCTACCTGGGGAACTCTCTTCTTTACACTGTCCAAAAATCGTCTGTGGAAGACCGTCTTCGAGAACAAGTCTGTGAAAAATCGGGAAACGTCTGTGTAATATCATCAGCTCTGATGAATCATCTTTGATAAATCGCCTTTGATAAAGCACCTTTCATAAATCGTCTGTGGAAGATCGTCTCTGAGAAATCATCTTCGGACAGTCGTCCATCAAAATCGTTTTGTATAAATCGTATTTTGAAAAATCGAGTTCATCGTGTACGATAAATTGTGTTTGAAAAATCATCTTTAGACTTGGGAAAATAGACTTGACTCGGGAAAATAGAGTTGGGAAAATAATCTTTGGAAAATCATCTTCAGACTAGAATCTTTGGAAAATCGATTTTAAAAAATCACCCCCATAAAATCGTAACCGAAAAATCGATCGCCTTGGAAGTGCATCCGCGGGAACGAAAAGGTCGTCGTCGTCGGTGTGATTGAACGCGCGCGTGCTCGGTGGCCAGACACCCCTGACATTCGACACCGAGTGAAGTGACGGCGGCACGATGAAGGACTTCATGATGATATGGAACAGGATCACCGGCCGCCGGTACTCGACCGTCAACACCCAGCCAAACGGGACGAATCAGAACCAAAGCGACTCGAGCGAGTCCGAGGAGATGATGACGACGATGACGATCGGCGAAAAGACGAACACGATCAGGAGAAAATCATCGCTGGTCGTGAACCGTCTGTTCAACGCGGCGCTGTCCCCGGTGCACTCGACCGCCACCGTGAACCACCCGAGGAGTAAGTAATGATTGATTGCCGTTTGCGTTACATAACCTTGACATAAGCCCCATAAGCCCCATAAGCCCCATTCCCATGGTTTTGAATCCCTGGCAATTGAAAATCGAATCGCCTAAGAAAAATGTGAGCAACCCCCTGGAAAAAAGTAGCGAAAAAATCTGTCCCTCTTAAAGCAAGAATACGCTTTTGTAAAAAAATGCAGCCAGGATTTACTGGTGTTTACTGGGTCAAGTGCAGGCCTTGGTTGAATGTGAAACTGATAGCTAACGGAGTGCTCGCTTGGCAGGACCTTGTTCCCCGCGAATCGTCCAAAGTTTGTTAAGATGCTCGCTACGATGCAGACCGCGTCTGGAGATAATATAGTCGATCGGCGGCGTTCGCGGTTCAACGAAGAGAAAGCAAAGGACAACGTAACGACCGCGGGCTGCTTTATGCTAGTTGTACCATCGCTGTGTTAAGTCACACGCGAGAGCGTAACACGCGCTCGCTAGCGCGGTTCGACGGGTTTAATTGTAACGCGAAAACACCGTGAACAACAACAAAGTTTCCCCGGCGAGCAAGTTCAAGTTTATGCTCGATCATGACTCGATCACGCCAAGTCCATCGTTTCTCCGGTTTATCAGCCGACGGCTAGCTAATAATCGAGCTAATAATCGATTCCAATCGCCCAACTTCCGGTCGCTCCAAGTCCCCGAACCAGCTTCTTTCAAACTATTACGGAGGAATGGATCTTAAGAAATAAATAACTAAATTTCAAAAAAGATATAAATAGGTAAATAAATTTAACAATCTAAATAAATAAATATTAATGAATTGAATAAATGAATATTAACGAATTAAAGAAATAAATGTCGGAAAATAAATAGGCAACTTTGAAGGAATACATAAATAAATTGTTAAGAATCGGATCGATCGATCGATCGACTAAATCAAATATTATCGAAACAGCTGGTCGATTGGAGGCACTCGAGTGAGTGCCGCAGCGTTCGCATCACGTGCCAATGTCAACGATAGGCTGACCGAGCAAACATGCGATCGGCACACACAAATTTCCCAGGGTGAACTGGTTTTCCCGTGAACGCAGATCATCGCGTAATTATGTTAAAACTCCGCAATTAATTACGTACGTAACTGGAGCACTTGAATTCACGATTGTTTAGTACTTTAGCACTTGTCCGCGAACTTCTTAACCGAACGAGATTATAGATTAGACTCGCATTGACATAACTCACAATATTTCTAATTAACAATAGTATAATAATAAAAACAGCACATTTTTACTTAGGGTAATTATTTAACTTTAGTAATTAATTTTCTATTCATCGAATATGTTTTGTTAACTTTTTCTATTCTCTTATTTCGTTTATTTTTGCATAGAAAGAAGATTAAACGGTCTTGATAAACGCAATATTAATTCGAAAAGAGTTTCTGTTTATTAGAATCGAGTTGGGCGATCTATATTTCCCATAAAGAGTAGGACACACGGCATCGTTGATGCTCCAATCCGGGCATTAAAATCGGCCGCGTTCTGCGTTCGCAGGGAAATAAGTCAGATCTGGCTTGGTAGGAGTGGTGGTAGACGATATCGCTCAGATGCGCCCAGAGTTCCGCACAGTGGCGCATGCGTCACCATCCCCGCTCCTTCGAAGCAAGATCTGACTTATTTCCCTGCGAACGCACCTTTCTGCCGTGGTCAATGTCCAAAATTCGCGAGACAACTGCCAAGCGTTCACTGCTTCGATCTCGCGTGTGATTCGCGCTTGGAACTCTCCGCGAATGATCCAATTGCTGCGGAAAAATGATGAAAACATTCGAACTGATAATGTTATACCTACGCGCAATTTCTGCAGCAGGGAATTACGATGCACATTACGAGATCTGCCGTTTCTGCATTATGCTAATGCCGGCTCGTTGTTATACGGTCTCTTTCTGTGCCTGACATTCGCACGATTGAATTCGTGATCGTCGCGGAACGTTATTGTGATTTTGCATAACGATCCAAAATATAATTTAGGAGAACGTACGAATAGATATATATGTATAATAATAAATGTAGAACGAGAATGTAAACATAAATATATGATAATAAGTACAGTCGACCTCGAAAAATTGATCGGTGGTGTAAATAATTGCGAATTTAATTGTTAAAAATTCCGGACTTCTTTAAAAATATATAACATGTCTAGATTATATAAATAAAAATTAACAAAAATGCTATTTAATAACGAGTCTGTGTGGCGTAAATAAAAATTATTAAAAATACTAAAGCGTTTGAAAAATTTTAATTAAGCCATTCAATAATTTTGAAAGCTGTGCGAATAAAAATTGGTAAAAATCTGCGGGGTTTCCAAGTTTGAAAAAATTGTCTCTAGCAGATAGAGAGAAGAGGTAGAGCAGTTTTTAATTTTGTTTTACCGGGTGCGGTCGACGAAGCAATTACGATAGCATTCCAGCGAGAGAACAAAGGAAACGTAAGGAGAGTACGTCGTGTCCCCATAAGAAGGTCTCAATGAAGCAATAAAAAGGCGGCTCGCGTTGGCCATGCTAATAACGATCATCCTTCCTGGACACACGCGTTGAAGATTCAAGAGACCGCCATAAAATCCTCGGATATATGAAAAAGCTTCCTTTCCCTCGTCCAATGCCACGCGATCTCGGGGCAAATTCGAGCCGATTACCTCACGAAGCGGATGAAATCATTGTTACTTGATCAGCCAGAAAAGGTGTTCGTTCGTACCGTGGAACATTTACAACCGGCGGTTTTGTTGCAACAAGATTGATGCTGCGACGATGCAACGAACAAAACTCTGCTTAAACGCGGTCGATCAAAGGTTTGCCGCGGTAGAATTATTCCGCCGTAATGGCATCGTTAACAGGATTAACGGTTGCCGGTATGACTCGGTAACAAATTCAACTGCATGCGAAATTAACGCCTGGGTATTTATAAATAAACAGTTACGAGCCAGAAAATTTGAATATCAACATTTAATGGGACTACTCCTGGGATCTAAGACTCCTGTTTCAACTCCTGTTTGTCAAATTTTACGATTCACCTTCCAGACAGCTTCAGTACGCGCTTATATCAATCTATAATAATCGATATAGTATAATTTCTCAGGAAAATGTTTTCTGTGAGAGATCTTCCGGGACACACTCGGTGTATGGATAGTGAAAAGAACGAACTGCCGTTTGCTCGCCAAAGATAGGAAGCAACCCGCAAGAAGAAGAATTGATCCGTTCGGCATTGTCCTTGCCCGTGCTCAACCTTGTTTACGACAGAGCTAATTGGCAGTTAAATTTCATTTGATTGTAGTTGCCGTTTTGTTGGTCGGCTCATAAATTTTTTGCTGGACGGTTTATGGAGTCTGATAATTGTCAAGGATTGTGACCGCAAACGGGGAAATATATCTAGGACAAAATATAAGTGGGATAGCAAACGATATATTAACAATTTAAATAACCAGATTACGGTTTAAATAAAACAATAAGAAATTCTTCGTAGCATTTCTATTGTTATAATACAATTACAATATAATGCCATCTAAAATATATAAAATTAAATCAAGACTTTAAAAAGAAGTAAATAGAAAATACATTAATTGTTTAACATTAAGCAACCAAATTACCGACGACGACTACATTTGTATTTTGAGTTCATTGTGTCCACTGTTTATTCGTAGCAGGTGCCATTTCTATCGGCAGTTCGATACACCGATGGAATGAATTAACATAGTCGATCTGCGACGATATTCGTCTCGATGGTATTCGAGACGAGTCGTGCGATCGAAATCGCATCTATTAACAGACGTCCAATAATCCCTGGCTCTGATTATTTACAACTGGAGATAAACAATCAACTATGGATCAAGTACGGAGCACTGTTCGAGGCATTGTTCAGCAGTATGTCAAGGTTATGCCACCGCATCGTCAAAAATTTGTCAAAGAAAAAATTTAAAAAAAAAGTATTTCGACCAATATTAAAAAACGAGAGTTATCCAAGAATATATGTACACCTTCGGAAGCAAAGAGAGCATTTAGAAGGAACAATACTCTGCGCAACGAAGCTTGCATGCCCCGCGGGAAAGATACGCGGTAAGGCGTCGTTTAAAAATAGCGCCGATAGCGAACGAGTACGCCGATCGCGTGAATTTCTGCGTGGCATAAAACTGTGACGCGCGTGGTACACGTGAGCTGGAGGAAACGGCCAGAGACGAGCCCGGGGAATTAGAATATCAAAAACACGACCTGTACATGGCAATATATTCGTCAGGGGCAAGAAGCGAACTGGAAAAAAGAAACGTGCTTTAATATCGGAATTACAAAGTCAAATTCGATCTCGCGTTATCGATGGTATCAGCTGATTAAAGCAGCAGGCTGTGGCTTAAACTACTCTCTCCC
>CM052163.1:0-56115 GCA_028455555.1 Augochlorella aurata | reverse complement strand
CTCTCTCTCTCTCTCTCTCTCTCTCTCTCTCTCTCTCTCTCCTTTCATCTTTGCCCGACTTTTACAGCTTCATTAAATTAAAGAAACTCTCGGGTTACTCATTATACAGCAACTCGTATTTATATTACTTTTAGACCGGAGCTGTTCGACAGCTTCGCCCTCATGGACAACGATCGCCCATACGGGCAGGCTAGACGCCGATCGGCGGGCTCCACCCGCCTAGGCCACGCCCCCGAGGGCAACGGTGTCCCTTAGCTTCTCGCAAGACCCCCAAACGATATGTTATTTTGCTGAGACGGTCTGACCTTGCCAGAGGCGATGCGTGCGAGTGAGAGAAGCGGCGACCAAATAACATTATCTATAAGTGAACACAGCGACACACAGAGCGTTTGCAAAACAGCTTGATAAACGATTAGGGAGACCGCGCAAGTGTGCGAGTGTTTGGACACATTCGGGGTAGTCTGTTGTATGTATACCCTGAACTGTAGGGTATGCCTAAAGCATCGGGCCCCGTCGGAGGGGAAGACTTGTGAGACACGGTTAGGCGAGAGGGGCGCGCGCGAACACGCTTGAAAATGTCACAAGTGAAACTTCGTAATTCGATCTTTCGCTGGCTGGCATTTGATACATCCGTCGGAATGCTAATGTGTCACAATAACGTGGGAGAAGTGTCCCTCCCCACCGTCGAATGCGTTTCAGAAGTATGTTCGGACCGTTTTTGTATTAATGGCACTGTAGATCTTTAGGATTACTTTCTGACTTTGATAGACGATACTTGGGACCATTTCTGCAGTAATATAAGTGCCGATATTTTTTACCATTTTTACAATGATATAGTCGTCTATGTTTAGGACCATTTTTACAATAATATAACTGTCAATATTTATGACCATTATTGCAATTACGTAACTGTCAAGATTTAAGACCATTTTCGACTTGATTCGATCAACAGATTTTTGAAGATGCTCCTTGTAGACTTGTCAACAATAATCTAAAGTAAAATGAAAGATTGCTTCCTTCCTTAACGGTCCAATAACTTAACAACGAACTAAAGTAAAATAAAGGATTGCTTCCTTTCTTAACGTTCCGATAATTTAACAATAATCCAACAACATGCTTGCTGTCTTACATTAACAATACTTAATGCTCGCATGACACTTGCACGGTGATCGGTTGAATAGTAAATAGTGCCAGAGTAATTAGCACCACAAAAACAAGTACCGCAGTAATCAGTACCGCAGTAACCAGCACCATAGTAATAAGCATCACAGTAATCGGTACCACAAACGGCGCGCGCTAATTCGACAAATCTGCGTTTGCGTAAACCAATGGAATCCAGGTATTCGAAAGGAACTTGGAAAGGAAAGTGCCAGGAAAGTGAAACAACTAATTTCGCGGGCTATCATTACGCAAAAACTTCAGAACAATAACGAGGCATTATTACACGCGTGGATGGCTGACCGACTACGTCCGTTGCCTATGGTCATAACTTATCGCATAATTTTATAGGCATCTTGTTGCGCATGGAAATGCAGCACGCGCACTCCGGATCACAATTTCCCCCGACTATTTTTCGTCGCCGTATTTTCGACGGTGGCCTAAGTATACCTTGTCGAGCTCCTTCGGCGGTGGAAGATTGCCGGAGTGGAAGCGGAATAATGCTAGTAAATCCGTGTTTAGGTTTCCCTTTCGTTCCTATCTGATCGTTCGTTCTGCAGCGAACGAGGAAATTATTTTGCGAAAAGCGGGAATGAGGTTGTGCAAGCACATATTGTCTTACAATACAACAATGGCAAGATTTGATTTATTTAAACTCCGTGCGATTTCTTTTATAATGTATGCCGGTAGACAGCAATTTGTTTAAAAATTTCTCTTGGAGACATTCTTAAGATTTCTTTCTTTCGATTTGGTTATGCTCTAGTTTCCCTTGGTTTGATCTGGTTTGATTTTCTCTGATTTCGTTTGATTCGATTCGATTCGATTTAACTTGGTTCGATTTGCTTTGATTTAGTTTGCATTAGTTTGCTTTAATTTCGATTGGTTTGCATTCATTGCTTTAATTTCGATTGCGTAGCTTCGATCTAATTTTTCTTTGATTTAGATAATTTGTTTTGATAAATAATAAAATAACTAATAAGATAAAAGAACAATAAAATAATAAAATTAATGATAAAACAGCCCAATAAACAATAAAATGTTCTAACAGACGCTAAAATAAACGATGAACCAACGACCAGAAAATTGCCACACATAATGACCCCGCTGATTACACCGATAAAAGTATGCTCCATTTAATTGGACGGTTTCTGCCGTACAAACTGCCGGCAGAAACTGGCATAACTCCGGTGAAGATAGTTTACCGGGGTGAATGCCGGTAGCGAGCAAAGTTAGCAGCGTCCCGGATCAGGAAACCGTGGAGCGCAAGGAATCCCGGTGCACCTGAGCAACAGCAGCCCAGAAAAGATAATGATCGTGAAGTGTTTGCCGCGCACGACCTGCTGCTGCTGCTGCTGCTGCTGCTGCTGCTGCTGTTCGTTCTCCAGTCCTTCTCGTCTCGGTCTTGCCTTGCTTTCTTGTCTCGTTACCGGAGCATTCGCCTGCTGGCCACCGAATTGGCACATTGCGAGAAGGATGGTCGTGAAATGCTCTGAAAATGCTTGTGCAAGTGCACGTGCCTAGCCACTCTTGATTTATTTGCGTTGTGAAATCCCGTTGCGAATTCTTATTGTCTAGATGATTATATTATTATTCGTTCGACTGTCTGTTTTATTAGTTGTTCGACTATTTTATTATTTTATTATTTTATTATTTGTTCGATTATTTTATTATTTATTATTTGTTTGTCTATTCGATCAATTTATCATTTATTTGTCTATTTTATCATTTATTCGACAGCAACAAAAAGGAATGATAATAAATCTGCGTGTCATTAAACGGTAATTGTTGCACGAAAATGTTGCGCAAGACGGACAAAAGTCACCGTGATAAGTCACCTGTTCCGTGCGTGGAAGCTGCGAAAGATCGGCGGACCCATAAAACTGTCGCGGCATTCCGCGGATATAAAATATAACGTCGGAGGGCAAGCACGCAGCTTTCTATCGGACGGCCGATTCGCAGTCGCGTCCCGATTACCGTCGGGAAATTATTGCCACACCGCGTCGCACTGGCAGCCAGCGATCGTTGCGACAGCCGGGAGCAAGACGGCGGGGGCCTGTTCCTTCTGCGAAACGAGCGTGTGTCAATCCTAAATCCCTGTTTAGGATTTTCCATCTGCCTATTAAACCGAACGCCCGTCGGATTCGAAAGGTCGGAAGCGATTCGCTAGAAGCGAAGCTCTCTCGCGAGGTTCCCAAAGGACGAAGAACACTTTGCACAATGCGCAGCGCCGTTGCGACAGACCGATGCGCCGAGCTTGATCGGACGTTCCGTAACGTTATATGTTACCATGTGTATCGTTGTTTTGTAATAATCACAATGTTTTATTTACTTAAAGATGGCTTAAAAAAACAAGTTATTCTAGTTACATTGTCGTAGCATGGAATTGCAATGGTATGACTGTTTTATTTCCTAATTCTATTAGCGCAACTGATTTATTTATTTTACTTAACTAGTTGCACCCTTCAAACGCCACCAAACGTCATGGTTATATTTACAAATGAAATAAATTGCGATGAAACCACGACTTCAATTTTATTGCCACAGTTTGCTTGCTTATACTAGACTCAACCAGTTAGTGCCCTCCAAACGTCCTCGCACGTCATTCAACGCCGTCACGATTTGATTTTTCAATGTTGTCATCATAGTTTATTTATTTAACCAGTTACTGGTCTTCGAAGGTCACCAAACGTCACCAAACGTCGTCGAACGTCGTCGAACGTCGTCAAGCGCCGTCAAACACAATGGAACACTATAAAACACGGTACAAAGAGGTACTGCAAAGAGATTGCGAATCTCTAAAGGTTATTGAGACGGAAAATTTGAGGTCGTTTTTCCGTCACGCTCAAACCCAGCGCATGATTTACCGTGGGATTTCTTAACGGTCCGCGAAGCAATCGGCCGTACACACGTCCGATGAATCGGCACGTGGTGAGCGGACAATGCCGATGACTACAATTACCAGGCACGTGCTGAATGAAATCCACCTTGCCGAACGATTCGATTAGAAAATGCGGCAAACGAACCGCGAGACACGTTTGGATCTCAGATATGGGAATCTGTTTTTTCCTGGTCGTTTAATGAGCAGATATAGATTTTAATTTGTTGCTAGGACAGCGGATTTTGTTGCGGGATATATAATTTCTTTACGATTCTATGGTGCTTGTATAAATATTAAACAATTTTACTGGAACCTGTATAAATTTATAGGAGGTTGTATGAATTTTATAGAATTTCATAGAGGGTGATATGCAACGCTAAAACGTACAGAAAATCCATCTAAATTTTATTCGATGGTTTATCGTTGACTCGTCGGAGAAATTGTTTATAAAGAAGACGGGTTAGAAGAACGCGCGTAGAAGGAAGAATAGATTCGCCAATGCTGCACCAGAAACTTCTGTTTCACAAATACGCGCGTGCCACGAATAAAAGCCAGCACTCAACACTAACGACTATTATAAATTCTCCCATTTGGTCATGTTATGGCAGATTTAGAGAGTTGCCGTCTGGACGGTTACGTAACGCTAACTTTGTTGAGAGCGATCGATAGCAGCTGGGGAAAAAAGCGGTCGCGCTCAACATGGTTTCTAACGAGACAATATTAGTCACCGCGTGGCCATTTGCATTTACATTCGAGAGAATCGTTCCGATAGCCGAAAGCGTCGATTAACATTCACCTTGATCCCGATATCATCGATCATTGCATTCCTCGCGCCAAAAAAGCAAACGGCAGAAATAGATCGGCTCTTTGGATCAAGGAAAGAAAAGTGCACCGATATTTTTAAGCGGACCGTGCAGTTCTCTAACGAACAATTGTTTGCAAAGATATTGAAAAATTATTGACAAAATTATTGAAAAACTACGACAATCTCGTCCATGATCCGGCAAATTATTTATAATTGTCCACCGCGACAAGTCAAGTCCCCTTGAAATTATCACTAAAACAGAAAAAAGAAAAAAGAAAGAAGAAAAAAGAAAAAAGAAAAAAGAAATCATCGAGCTACTTTATCGCATGATTAAAATCCGCTAAGCTATTGGCATTAATCTAACGAGATTTTTGAGTCGACACGGAAGAGACCGTGAGCCATGAAGCAAACGTGCAGACCCGGTTGGATCGTAACAAAGAAATCCTTCGATCGTAATCGCAGGAACGATCCAAGGATTTTCGCGATTCTTCTTTCGTCCGATCGATGAATAATAAATAAAATACGCGGCGTTGTTTATAAGGAAATTCCTGCTGCCGAGAATTCCAATGAACGGCGAACCGAGACGCAAATGTTCCGCGAATTTAATGGGACAGCCAGTTAATTATTACTTGTTTTCGCGAAACGAATCCGAAAATTACGTCAGGGACGAGCGATCCAGATGGCGGTAACGATCGTCTAACGATGCACTTAGAATCTCGTCGGTGAATAATTCCGATGCAGATATAGTAAACAAGATAGGCGATTAGCCTATGAAGGAATCGTGGAAATCACCGCGACTAATTGATTAACGGATCGTCGAACGACTGTCGATGTTAATTCCGGATGAGATATGGTGATGTCGCTCGGTCGACCGCGCTCTGCGATCTACGGTCGCCCCGACCAACTACTACTGTACACGGTGACGTCGTCGAATATGTATAATATTATACATCGCGCGACACTCGATAGGACATCGCTTGGGTATGAGCATCCATGGCAGTCCTGTTTATCGTACAACCAAACAAAGATGTCGCTTTCACCGGACAGTGAATAATGATTAAATGTCGACAAGAATTGAAACATTGCTCGACACATTTTTTGTTATTGGCTAAAAAGGAAAACGACGACATCACGTCGGGGTCATGGAACCTGTTCTCCCGGGTCTCATCTCTGATTTATTAAAATTCACCGTGCGTTTCTCAAACGAGACCGGAATTCGGCGAGCTATTCGCGACACGTAATATTTCGAAAGATGTCGGAAGTTGCGTAAAACAATTGGCGAGACATCCTGGTCGTCGGGAAGAGACCACACGGAATCTGAATATCGCGACGATCCGCGCGCGTCGGTTCCGGTCAGGAAAAACGTGGAAAAACGTGGAAAAATCGTTGCGACGGTTCGTTGTTACGTGCGGATCGGCTCGACTGCAGAAAAAAGCATAACCTTGACATAACCTGGATCAACGTTTGTCGCCGGGGTGTTAAGCATCCGATTGATGTGCGACGTTGCCGTTCGACGTCTTTTTCCGCTTCTTTTCTCCACTGACAAGGTCTTGTGCTAGTAATCGCGTGTGCCGTAGCTCGTTAAAATATTACTTATAAATACTAATATTAAATATAATATCAAATATTATATTTAATTTATACGAATATTACTCTATTTATACGAAGAAAACATGTGAGTAATGTTAATAGTATCTCGAATATTTAAATATGACCGAGATAAATGTTTCAATGTTAAACAATTTTCTTGCAAACAATCGACGTCAATACTAAATTCCAATTTGTTTTGTTCCCGTGCAGAAGTTTTCCTGCTGATGGCTCTGGGCCTGTTCAGCCTGGCATTCGGCTGCATATTCATCGCGTTCGAACCGTACGAGCTGCTGTTCAAGTCGAAGGTCACCTTCGGACCCGGAGGAGAGATCTTCGAGATGTGGCGGAAACCGGAAGTTGAACTCTACCTAAAGGTCTACCTGTTCAACGTGACCAACCACGAGGACTATATGTCGGGCAAGGCCAGCAAGCTGAGATTCCAGGAGGTCGGACCCTATGTTTACAGGTAAACCGATCGAATTGCCACTGATCGATTTGACATTGGCCGACTACTTTTCACCGAACGTCCGCGGCTTCTACATTTCTTTAAAGACCGCGATTTTTTCTGTAATCCTTTTTATGTAATAGACACAAAATAGTCTGTGACAGTAACTTTTAAGACGAGGATTTTTTAGAGTCCCCACTCCTTGCGTAGCTTACTGTCTCGACTACACCGATCACAGCTGCTGTGGAAGGAGTGGGGGCAGTCGCCTTCCCCCCCCCCCCCCCCCACTTCTCGCGTAGCCTATTTCCCTGCGAACGCTGCTCGCGACACAGAGACTTGCTTCGAACAGGAACGATCGATATATAATATTATAGACGCAGAAACTGTTGAGAACCTGTGACGTATTGCACCAATGAAATGAATTTCAGGGAGGCCTTTGAACACAAAGACGTGGAGTTCAACGCGAACGGCACCGTGACCGCGAACGTGTACCACCCGTTGACGTACGTGCCGGATATGAGCGCGGGAACCGAGGAGGACATCCTGATTCTGCCGAACATAGCGTTGCTGGTGAGCGAAGCACTTAATCCATATTTACAGCCGGTGTTTACGATGCTAATAAATGTCACGTTTCCTGACCTTTACACGCGATTATGCGCGCCTCGATGCCACAACTATGGTATCGAAAGCGTAATCTCGATCGCGGAACGAAGGCAACGCAACAAATCTAAATCTATATCAATGTTTGAGATGCGGCGATGCGTGTAATGTCTTTGTGTTTTTTGACGCTGGAATTTTGAACCAGGGTCGCGTGAACGGCGATCGGAGACTACCCAGGATCGTATAGATCACTCTGATGCCGGAGAATAACGGCTCTATTATGGTCGCTAAGCCGTTGGAGTAGACTCGTGACAATATATGATTGTTTCGCGTTACGAAAAACTTCTCGACGGATGCGGGGAAATAACGCGACGCATCTCATTTGCACGAGACAAGCTCGACGAAGAATCCCGAAGTTATTAGGTACTTTGGACAATTGTTGAGTCTTTAGACGTCGGTATTTAGAACTTGAATCTTCAGCGTTTAGGACACCAGTCCTTGGAGTTCAGTCTTTTGGACACTACTAGACCTTTGGACTTCGGTCTTTAGGACACCAGTATTTGAAGTTCTTTCTTTTGGACAGCAGACTTGAGTCTTTTGAACATCCGTCACTCGGACGTCGGTTCTTCTAGACGGCAGTCACTTGGTCTCGTCAGTCCCTTAGACGTCAGTTCCTTAGACGCGAGTCTCTTGGATATCAATGGTTTGGACTCGAGTCTCTTAGATGTCAGTCTTTTGGTTTCTTGGACACAAGGTCTCCTCGCTTCAGCCTTCTGGACTCGAGTATACCTCAAACACGAGGCAAACTGAATAATTAGCCAACGGTTCCGCGATGCAACTATAGCTCTAACTGTGACCGTCCAACTGAAATTAGAACTCGTCGTCCCAAATTGATGACCGCCGCTGCAATTCCTACGAATGATTGACAATGATTCCCGGTTGTGGGATAACAATAGCATACACGCTCACCGTGAAATTGTTGCGCTTTAATAAGGGACACCGTTAAAATAAGAGACGCTCTTGAGCCGCGTTTCATAAGAACTTCCGGAAACTTCACTCCTCTCTGTCACTGACCTTACACTACGGAACTATAATCCGCGTTTGCACAACAACTGGCAGTAGTTCCGTTGGATTGCCACACTAAATTCGCTGACTTGTCTGCGCGAACCACAATGGTCCCCCATAAAACCCCGTCGAAATCATCGTGTCGAGCGCCACTCATCATTCCGAGCATACGTCTCGGAATAACGTCCGCGAAAATCACCGGTTGCTTTCGTTTTACTGCGCAGCTAATCACTCGGTACGTCTAATTCGAAAATTACAGTCCAATTAGCTGTGAGAGACTTGGCAACATTGTAGCAAGCCGATCCTGGCTCTATGATTCCTTTCCTGACCTGATGTCTCAGCTTCTGTGTTCATTTCATTTTAGTCGACCTTTTGTGTATTGATCTGCACTTTGGGGTACTTGGTGTACTTTGCTGTAATTTTAGTATACTTTGGTGTACTCTGTACACCTCGATGTCTTCCTGTGAATTGTCTCCGCATCGCGTTCTCCTGGCCAACGATTACAAGATAAACATCATATCGGTACTCTCTCATCCGACACAGAGGACCGTACCCCTCGACAAGAGATTACAGCCTCCTCCTACTAGTCCACTTATGTACTTTTCATCGTCAATGAGGCGTTGAACAACCGTTGCCCAGAACAAATAGATTTCACCGGCTTCCAGCAAGTTTTACAAACGGTGTCCCCCGTATTATACATTATACAATTAGAAGATTATGTTACAAGACAAAGTACCGTGATCCGTAAACATGCTGACAGAGTCGCAGATTTTATCGCGTCTGCTCCGACGACGATGGCCTAGCCTCGTCGGAAGAACGCCGTTAATCGTCGTGTTTGCCACAGCCTTGTTGCACCGACGAAGGCTGCCGCAAGCTTGCTTCCACGTGGCTATTCAAATTCGGTATGGCGCGCGCGCGCGCGCGGGGGAAGCTTTTGTTGCGCAGAAAGATCCGCGTAACCGTTATGAATGAGAGTGGCCGCGTAACCGTGCGTGGAAAAAGTATATTACGCGTGCGGTCCCGACGACCCGCTTATGCAAATCGCCGCGTTCGTTCCCGCTGTTGTCGCACGGACGGTTTCTAGCACCCTACCCAGGCCGGGTAAGACGCACCGGTCGAGATAATCTTTGACATGGAGTCAAACGCCGTGCATCGGTCTGCAAGCTCGATCCCAGAGCCGTACCAGGAGGGTATACCTGAACTCCAACCGCGCCTGAAAACAGATGAAAAATTTACTTAGAATGTCTTGGCTAGTCTCGGGACACGATATTCGACTGAGGATCTATTTTAAGATTCCTCATGGAATTTCAAGCATCTTTTTCCTTTGCGAAAATGTTCCACGAGGTTTCGTTTACGAGTTACCAGCGATATACTCGGACTAATTGGAGCGCGTGGGCGGGGCCAGGATGGACTCGGCGGAATAACTTTTCAACGAAGCCTCGGAGGACAGTTTCGCAAAGGAAAAAGTTGCTCCGAATCATCTGGGAAATCTTAGAATCGGCGTTCGTTGATATTGAAAGTTATTTTGACTTCCGCTTGTCTGGTTTTGCGTCTTGAGATTTTAGCCACCCTGTAGAATCGAGTGTTTGTCGCAGAAATCGAATCGGATGTTAATCAGCCAGGCTCAAGGTTTGCTTCTGAAGCCGGTTATGAGCCGTGTGACGACAAAAAAAGTCGGAAATGGTAAATCGGCATCCGATTACGCGTACAGATCGTGATCTGGCTGCGTGCAATCGCAAAGATCGGAGTCATCGATTTCACGCGGACATTTCCATTTTCCGTGGGACGATCGTCTCTCTGCAGGCCGTGCTTCCTTATTCGTTCCAACGAATATTAATATTCATGAAGCCGAAGTGAGTCGTGCTAGAACGACTCCAAGACTTGAATGCGGAGATCGTCGCGATTTTTGACATGGTTTCTGACGTGGTCACTATCAGTTTTTATTGTCTATTATACATTATTCATTATCATTATTTACTATTTATATATTACTTATTATCATTATTTATTATTATTTATTATTATTTATCATTCATTTACATATTATTATTCGATGCCTTCGATTCGAATTTCTGGACATATACATTATGCTTTCTATTTCGTCATTTTTCAGTTTTCATTTTTCTTGCTCTCTCACAATTGCTTAAGTTTTATTCCTACTTTGACAATGGTGTAACGATCGTCCTCTGTTGAAAATTTCCGTGCGCCACGATTACGTCCAATAATCGACTCGGCAGAAAAATATTGTCACGCGAGAACTTTTTTCCCAATCGGTTAATCGCCGATTTCCGGTGTTGTCCGCTTGGTAAACGCCGAGCAAGAATCTGTATCATACGGAGGACCGTATTACATAAGAATAGAATCACCTGTACTTATTCAGTGATTATAATATATTAGTCGAGTGCACAGTGACGTCAATTATTGTAGTTTCCAGGATCCGGCCACAGGACAGTATGAAACATCCTACTTGGAATGAATATTAACGTCGCTGGAGTTGCTTAGAAACGTATGAAAATCTTTCTCGTTCTATTAATTAACGAATTAATCAATTGTGTTTACTTGAATCAATCGATTGTTAAATAATTAATTATTTATGGAGCATTATCATCGAAATTAATATCAGTAGAATGTCTTTCGCGGCAATATTGGGTGAATGCAAATTTAAACGATAAACAAAGATAAACAATTTGACTACAATATTAGAGCTCTTGGTATACTAGGGTCCCCGGGTGACCCAAGCATTTCGTAGCGAGACTTCAGCTTTCTATATCCTTATTATTTTTCTACTAGCTGCAATTTAAATTGACGCAACATTTATTTCATGTTTAATTAACGTTCTTTTTTATAACAAGTCATTAGACCAGTCGAAATGATGGTTCGAAAATTATTGTTTACTTATTAGTCCACCAACCAATCACGCTGGGTCGAAAAAGTGCTGCCAGAAATTGTCAATGTAACCCGTTCGATAACTCGGTGAAAAAAGAATCATAAAAAAATCTACTTGGGCTCGTTTTAAAGCTTGAAGCCTCTACTTTCCCAGGTCCTACATGATTTTCTTCGACGATCCATTTTCGGTTGTAAAACAGAAGCAACGAAAACTGAAGCAACTTTTCTCAGTCATCTTCTCCAAATGTCTCAACAAAGCTGCTTCAGTTTTTCACCGCGTTTTGCAACAAAATACGATTAACGAAGAAAGTCAATCAGAGAAGGCGAAAGTAGAGATTTCGCCCTTTAAAACGAGCCCAAGTGGAGCGTCGTACGATGTTTGTACGCGAAGTTACAGCATAACGCATACAGAATAACGCAGTTCATCCGTCGGGGTGATCCAGCGATGATCGACAGAGCGTGAATGAAGATGAGGAACGAGGATGGGACTGTTCGCGGGTCGTCGACTGCGATACAGAGCCCGGAATAATTTGTCAAGTGCATCCTTATGTAACACGTGCATTGATACGCCGCGCATGCATAAATGCATGCACGCGGCCGTCAGGAATGCTGAGTCGAGGCGCGGGCGCGCGAGATCCTCGGCGTTGCAAACGCGCGGCCAATTACAACAGCGTCAATGAACTTTCGCGGATGATAAAAAACCGCGGAAGCTCGCCGGTCGTTTTACCGTCGCACTGAAAAAAAAAGAGATAAAAACACGCGGGAGATTGATCGAACCGCCGCGGAACCGGACCGAACAATGGGCTTGTTGAGTCGCGCGAATAAGTGGCCGACGATCGACTCTCTTGTTAACGCCTCGCGATAACGAACTGCCCGCTAATTAACGCGACGCCTTCGGAACACGGCAGATAAGCTGCGAACGAAGAACAAGTGGCGCGGAGATTGCGTCTGCGACTGCGGAATTCGCGAGAAAAAGGAGATCGTTGAACAATTTTTATAATAGTTTTAATTCTTAAACGAAATATCAAGTTTTAGTTTTTAGCGAAATTTTAATGTTTAATTTTTCAACGAAATTCTAATGTTCAATTTTTAAACGAAATGTTTAGTTTTGATTTTTGAGCAACAGTTTTCAAATCTTTTTAACTCGGAAATTACCCCTGTGTTAGGGGTAATTTGGACTTTTTTCCAGTTCTATCGTTACTTCTGCTTATTTATTGGTTCGTTGAATCTGATAGGGTGATTAACCGAAATATTGTCTATGTTTCAGAGCATCACCAATGTGATGAAGGATGCGGCGTATTTCACCAGGCTTGGTTTGAATATGTTGATACATCATACCGATTCTCAACCCCTGGTCAGAATGACTGCCCGAGAGTTCATGTTTGGCTACGAGTCTACGCTCGTCACCCTTGGCAACAAGATGATGCCAGCATGGATCAAGTTCGACAAGCTTGGGCTAATTGATAGGGTAAGTGATCCGGATCGATTTTTCATCCCTCTGCCAATGCTGATGAAAAATAAAGAATAAAAGAAATAGTTAAAATTTTGAACAGTTACCAGATTGATTGTTATACCGATTATATTCTACGAAATTTTATTATTTTTACTATATAATATAGAATTTAATAAATAGTATAATTTGTGTAGTGTAATTGTATGGTATAACTTGTGTTATTTTACTACGTTATTTTATTATATATTATATATTTACAAATCTAGTCGTTTAAATAAGCGATGAAATAATTGATTTGTTATTATCGGTGACCATGGTCCACCACGAGGTCTTAGCTACGGTGTTTAATTTCGGTTGGTGTTTGGCTTGCAGATGTACGATTTTGATGGGGATTACGAGACAGTGTACACGGGGGAAGCCGATGTCAGTATGTCGGGACTAATTGAAAAGTACAACGGCGACGTGAATCTGCCCCAATGGACTGGAAAATGCGCGAACGTGAACGGCTCCAGCGACGGATCAAAGTTCCCGGGCTTCATCAAGCCGAACGCTACCGTGCTTTTCTTCAGAAAGAGTCTGTGCCGCAGTGCTCACATGGTGCGTTTTAATATACTGCTCGAAAGTTACGCTGCATAGACTACAGACTCGAACAGAAATTGATCAACTTCGACTGACGATAAGTCCGTGAAAAATCATTGTAGGATGACGACTCTTTCATCAAATGAAACCTTGAAACCTCTACTTTAAGATGGTATCCCTCGATTTTCAGTTTGAAGCGCCCACTCTTTGCTCGAACAATTTCAATGTAGCCATAGAAATACCACTCCCTTCCATGAAACAATCTTGATCATATTAAAGATTGCGAAATTTGACAAAATATACGGACTGTGTAAAATTTTTCTCAAAGTTGCCGTTTACATAAAAATTAAGCTTCAACCTTCCCCTTTAATTTAAAATGAGAGAGATATCGCTGCGATTTTTTCTCGCGGGGTTACAGCACTTAATAGTAACCCTTCCAGTGTCCAGAAAATTTTTCCAACACCCTGTATACGAAATAATAAATATTTAAATTTAAACCGGGGTAATTGATTATTTGAAAAATACCGTAGGTTCACACGGGGGAGAAGACCCTAAGCGCGTTGAACACGTACAAGTTCACGTTCGTTGAGAACGAACTGGACAATGGCGTCTACAATCCGGAGAACAAATGCTTCTGTCGTCAGGGACGCTGTCTCCAGGCTGGCCTAATCGACGTCACCGATTGTTACTACGGTAAGACAATGCTGATAATTATTGTTTCATTGTTCCGAATTTAGCAACACATTTCTACTGGTATAATTGCTAATGATTAAGGCGAAAATTGTCTTTATCAGTGAAATAAATTATTTTGGAATACAAACAGGATATTTAGAAGCCCAATAAAGTAGTTTAAAATTTAATAGAATATTTAAACGTGACATAGAATATTTAAACACGAGATAGAATATTTACAAATAAAGTAGGATTTTTAAAAATAGAATAGAATATTTAAACATGAAATGGAATATTCAAAACTGAAGCAAAATATTTAAAAATGAAACAGGATTTTCAAAAATGTAATAGAATATTTAAAGATGAAACAGAACGCTTGGGTTTTTAATAAATAATTCTTTTGTAAATTGTACAGGCTTCCCCATCGCTCTGTCCTACCCACACTTCTACAAAACAGACCCGTCGGTCTTGGAAGCCGTGGAGGGTCTGCAACCAAGGGCAGATCTCCACGAGTCCTACGCCTATGTACAGCCGAAATCAGGACTTCCTGTGAACCTTGCTTTCCGGTTCCAAATAAACATGGCCTTGCAGAACATCGGTCACATGGCTCGAGTGGAGAAATTTGAAAATTTCGTGTTGCCGCTACTGTGGTTCGAGATTGTAAGTGTTTAGATATTTTTTAATATAACAAGTAATATAATAAAAAATATTACTCCATACTGAATACGGAATCTCTTCTCGGTGGAATTTCTCGACTATTCGGGGCTCAAATCGATTCCAAAAGCTACTAAATTAATCCGGGAATTAATATTTATCGAATTCAATTGCTTTATCTTGTTCTAATGCTAATAAACAGCGTTAAAATAGCAATAATAAAGGAACAATGTTGAAAATAGTACAAGTGGCGCCACCCGTGGGAAAACGCACAAGCCACTCGCCGAATATTGGCGAACAGTTTCACCGTTCCTGCGAGAGATGGCGCGTCATGTACCATTTTCGATTAATGAAAATTTAAATTGTTTATAGCATCTATTCTCGTAGGAGTTTTTCAACTTTTGAGGGCTCGAATGAAAGCTGAAGAAAAGCACTTTCCAACTAGTCTAATCTCAAAATGCTATCATTATGTAGTAGCTATATTATAGTCAATAAAAAATTCTACCTTGCGCGCGATCCCTTATGCAATTAGATGGAACAAGATGATAGAATGCATTGGTAAAACAAATGGATCAACCTATTATTCTGATCGAATCATTTTGCAATCACTATAATTAAAAAAATAAAAATAAGAAAATAAAATTTAAATTATTTATAACATTTATTCTCGGCGGGGATCATTAAAATTCATTCATTCATGTTACAGGGAATGTACAAGCTGCCGTTCGCGATGAACATTCGTTTCTGGTTCTACCTGAACGCCTTACCGGTCATGGAGACTGTGGCAACCTACACCCTGCTGTTCGGCGGAGCCGCGTCGATCTTCGTCTCGATTTACAAGATCGTTTTGCACCAGACAAGAGGATCATTGTTCCCGCAGCTGTCGGACATGAAGAACCAGAACTTGAAATACATAACGAACAGGCGGCTTTCGTGCAAGAGCGAGATGGACATCCAGTACAGCTCCCTAATGGAATCGAAGGACACAAACGGAATAATCGCGACGGAATTGTCAAACCTAAAGGAGGAGATAGTGTGATCGAGGACGGACGATTCTCGGTCCAGGAAGAGGCTATTTCCTGCGTAGATCAGTCCCTACGCTTAATCTAATAGGACGCTTCGAGTCGCTTCGGATTCCGGTGGTCCGGAGTGCGGATTCATAAGTTAAAATTAGGGAATGCCCCGAGAGCCTCTGGAGAGCTCGGGAGTCATCGTTTCGCGGATCTCTGCTTTGAATAGTGCTGCAAGCATCCGGTACGCCAGAGCTGTTCAACGTGCCCGCGGCGAGCATGGGCACAGCCACGGGCCGAGGGTAAAACTGCGGTGCTAAGCTACGTGCAGGCGTTTCAGCAGAGTAGAGACGTGAGGAGAGGAACAACGAAGGGTTTACGTTTTCATGGCATCCTTCGTAAGTAACGCGTAGTTGACTGGCGGTGAGTCCCATGAGGAGCTAAGCAAGGGGCACCGTTGCTCTCGGGAATGGGGGCTAGGTCCGCCGATCGGTGGACATAACTTTGCCTCGGGATTGAAAATCTCTGCCCCCCACGGGCAATGGGTTGAACAGCTCTGCGGTGCGCGGTCTCTTAAAATCGCGGAGGGGTTCGTTTTGACTATCAAACGCGCGATATTGCAGCGTAACGGCACACACTATTGCTCAGCGTCGTATATGCTTTATATTTTTGTATCGCAGGGCGCGTTCGTCGACGCAAACGGTGCAAGTCCGCGAGATGTTCTTGATCCGCAGCGTGATTAATTATGTATAGAAACCGACGTCTATTTTCCGTGTATCGAATCAGTCTATCCGGTGTCCGTTTTCAACGCAACGCGAAAATTCACGGGCCCCTGTGGCTCCCCGTTGAATGAAACCGGTTTGGGTGTTTGTCGGGCTTATTATCGAAGAATTCATTCCGATTTTTACAGGAACGTGTGTACACGGGAAACGAAATGATTTAAGACTGATACTATTATAGACTGGTCGTAGCGATTAAGTGGTTTGGATCGGATTGTGCCGTTGTTACGGTTCCAATGCTGACGATAATCCGTTTGGAATTGCACCGTTTGTTATATTTTAGCGTATAGTTCTCGTCGTTAGTTTTCCATTGTGTAGAATAATCGCTTTTGGGTACAGTTAAAGCAACAAACTAGGACATGAACCACTTTAGCTATGACTTTAGCCGTGTATCCTTGAACGAGAAGTGTTCAAAAGTATTATTTATAGGGAACATTTTGTAGCTTTTCATGTTATTGTAAATCGCCATACTTTGTTAGTAACAGGCACGAGATTACTCGATATTCATTGAAAATGTTCAAGTGAACTGTTCAATTAACACATCATCTCGAGACGAAATCGATGCTAACGGTACACGATGGTCATTCGAATTGCAATCGAACCATCTGCAAAGGAAACAAAAGGATTTTAGCATAGCCACATTTCTAAGTAGCGCTGTAATGAATATAGACATTTCGGAAATATCGATCTTGCCTGAAATTATAGATTGTCGAGGATCAATTAAGGAAACAGTATTGTTATAGTACGAAACGATATCATCCGTATTATCCAATTGTTTATTGACATTGTTTAACGGTGTTCTGCCCTTCACGGTCCTTCGGTTGTACCATTGACACATCTTGTAAAAATTAATATGATCGTCACAAACATTGTAATGCTTGCCAATGAAATATCAGCGATACGAATATTTATAAAAATTGCTCAAACGATATTTTTAATAAAAATTTATTACGTTAATGCCGGCGCTATTCTGCATTCACCCTGGAAATACCAATCATAAACGGTGCAAGGCGCCTAATCAAGAAGATTATTCCGATCATCGTTTTATTCCATCGAAATATAATTAATGGACACGGGCGCGTATATGTATATACACAGAAAAATATCTACGCATTCTATGGTATAAATACAATACATAAATAATGAATTTGCGCCCCCGTATTCGCCGAGATTCCCCAGTATGTACAAGCCTGATATCGACGCTCAATCTTGAGACATGGACTTCTTAACAAAACGATGTATTCCCGCATCATCTGCAACGAACTCTCGTTAAATGATTTTCCCAAGAACTTTCCAGAAAACTCTGAAACATTTAAGCACTGCGAATCGATGTCTACGTTACCCAATATTTTCTGCGTCAGCAACGTGTAGTGCATTTCTCGGCAGGTTTTCGAGAAGGTTGTTCTGTCGGGGATGCGTTTGGATGGATAATACTTCATCAAGTACGACTTCAAGATCTCCGCTGTCTTGAACTGCGTCGCCTTGTCCGCAGGCACCATAACTTTGTCCTTTTTACTGGACGAATGCTTCGCACGGTTCGACTTGTGGCGTTTCTCCACGCAGGACCTCCTCCTTTCCGAATTCTCCGTCGCTAAATCGATTACCTTCTCCTTGTCATCTTTTATGACCAATAAATCATCGTTTCCCACTACTTCGATTTCACCTTTCCTAGCGTTAATTTCGTCGTCGTTGCCGTAAATAGTAGAATTTGTCGCCGACGATTTTTCGTTACTGTACTTCACCCTCTTCGTCGATGCACCCTCCACACTGGCTTCAAACAAATCCGCGCTTCTCCGCCTTTTATACAAGCTCGATTTCGTCGCATTGTCGACATTTATGTCATCGCTGGTTTTGTCGTTTGATAGAACCGACTCGCTGCGAACAGCATCCGGTATTTGATTATTAGACAACGACGACCTGGCAAATTTCAAGATCTGTTCGTAAACGCTGCTCGCCGCCTTCGGAGCTTTCTTACTTTTCGGCTCTTTCTTCGACTCCTGGGAGGACCTCCGTGACTTTTTCCCTTGAGCTGTTGAAAGAACTTTGTTCTCCTCATGGAGCTTCCTGGCACACGTGAAGCCATTGAATTTTCGAGCGTCCTCGGTGCTCTCGTTATCTCCAATGACTTTATCGTTATCAATGTCTACGTCCTTGCTACGATAAACGGGATTTTTATTTATTTCGTCGTCCTTCAACAAGCTCGCGGTAAATAAATATTTTCTGTTATTGGTAGACGACGCTGTCACGATCTTCTCGTCGTTCTTCATCTCTAAGGCGGTTTTAAATGTAGGGTATAAAATACTCTTGCTTGTGGCACTTAATTCTTGCGGAGGAACGCGATTGTATTTATCAAAGCGTTTATCTGCCATACTTCCCTCTCCGTTTATGTTACTATTACGTTCTACTCGTTCGTGGTTCGATTTGTAGCTGAGCAAATGCTCGTGAACGGTATTGCTGCTGGTGCACTTTCGCACGGAAGAAATCTTCGGGGTGAAACGTGAGAAAATATATATATATTATATATATATATATTATATATATATATATATATATATAACGTGCCCAAAAAATGTATGACAATCCGAAAATAATTCCCGAGGTCACTTCAAATAACTTTTCTCTTTGTGGAAATTCTCTCCGAGCCGTCGTTTACGAGTTATTAACGAAAAACGTGCGACACCACGCCCCCTCCCGTCTTCGCTCCGCCCACGGTCTTTAATTGGTCCGTGTTTTTCGTCAATAACTCGTTAACGACGTTTCGGAGAAAATTTTTGTAAAGGAAAAAATTACTTCAAATCACCTCAGGTGACCCTCGTTTCCTGAATTGCGAGTGACTTTTGGGACACACTGTGTATGAAATAATTCATATAATAAATTACGTACCAATTTGGACATGTTGAACTTGTACTTGTTCGCGACTATGGTGTTGCACAGCCCTTTGTACTCGAGGTCGTACGCTATATCGTGGAAGTCCTTCTCTCGCAGCTGCTCGTTTATCTCCGCGGACATTTTCTCGTAATTGTCCTGCAACGCTGATTTCAATTGGATATAATAATGTTCTCGTATTTGGACGGTCAGGCCCTTGATCTTTACGTCGGTGCTTTCAGCCGCGCACACGTGGATGTCTTCGAGATCTTGAGTCTTTATCTAGGACGATATAAAATAGTAATAATATTAAGAAACAAATCCACCATCTTTCTCACCTCTTTGTTTTCTTTCTTATTTCTTCGGATGGCAAACTGTTTCTCGAACAGTTCCTTCGTCTCCCGTTTGCTCTCGGCCAACAATTGCTCCCTTGAAATTTCTCTCCCTTTACCCTCCTCTTCCCTGTAAATATATAAACGATAATATTTAGTAATAAAATCGTATAAACAAGTAAGTACACTTATTTCAATTATGCATGTTACTTACACATCGTACTTTGGTAAAGCTATACCACTTAAATGACTGCTGCAGATGCTTTTTCTTCTGGTTTGAGCCATTTCGAATTGCGAGACCTTTGCCTGAACGGCGTCCTTGTTTTCACAAACGTCGCATCTGTCTTTGCAGGGGGGGTGGACTGTCTCCAAAATATTTCGAGAACACCGCGTGTCTGCATCTATTAAACATTTATCGAATAAAATCTCGATTATATATTTTTAAAAGAAACATCATCTTTAAACTCTGATTCTTACTTCACTTCGAGGCAATAGGAGACAGTTTTCTCGAAATTTTTCCACCGCAGTTTCACCAGATCGGTGTTCTTCTGCGTTATTTCTTCCTTGATGAGAAAAGCGATGGGCCCGTATTCTTCGTTGCTGAAATAAACTCTGCAGAAAGCTGGTTTCCCATCTCTACCTGCTCTGCCAGACTCTTGGTAGTACGCTGCTATGTTCTGAGGCACTGTCCAATGCACGACGAACCTACGGCATGAATTAATTACAGCTCTTAAATTAATAATACGAAGACGGATATAGGAAATGGGCAGAATCCAATGCTTTGATTTACCTGACAGATCCTTTGTCCACGCCCATACCGAAACTGCAGGTTGCTGCGATTACAGGAACTTCACCGGATGTCCATTTATTTTGAGCCTCGTTACGTTCCGAATTCTTTAAACCTGCAATTATTACGGAATTACTTGCTTTAGAGGCGAAATATTAATTGCACCGTTCGTTGCGCAGATTTTTATTCTTTGTTATACTACTGAGTAGTATACAGAAGTATACACAGATAAGCGTCTAAATGTATGTACCAGCATGATATGCTAGAGTAGATATGCCAGAATTAGACAGTTTATGTGCAATCACTTCAGTTGCTTCTTTCTTTCTGCAATATATAATGCCACAATTTTTCTTGACCTGAAATCATTCTTTCTGTACGGTCATGGAAAACATACGTATGTATACAGTATGCTTGTGTAGCTTACTTTTGGAGTAGATGGATCCTGGGTACCGAGGGCCTTCAAAATAAAGCTTTTTAAGTGGTCGAATGGTTTGTCTAGGCTTTCCAAAAACCACACATCGTAGTAAAGATTAGGTCGAAATACAGGCACTGAAAATATCTGAGGATTTTTCATGTTCAAACTTTGAAGTATATCATCCTTCACCTGTAATTTGTGTGTGTTACAGTATATGCTTTAATTTGGAGCTTGGGAAGCGTGTACCTCTTTCGCAGCAGTGGCTGTTAAAGCAACTATAGGAATCTTAGGGCACAATTTCTTGAATGTACCCAACTGCCTGTAACTGGGTCTAAAATCATGACCCCATTGACTTAAACAATGAGCCTCATCGATGACAAAATAAGCCAGTGATTTAGTTTTCCTCAGCTTCACCACCATATCCTATAAATAATCACCAATTGTTATTTGAACATGTTCTTTGATTTAACAGCTTTATTCTGAATACAGGAAAATGGATATAACTGACTTGGAAATGTCGCTGTGCTCCCATTTCGGGTGTAACATATAATAATTTAATCTTTGGTGAGTTAGATGATATATCTTTAATTATTGCATTCCTTTCTGTGGTCGATGTAGTTGAATTTAGTGAGCTTGCATTGATCTTTTTACTAACTAGGAAGTCTATCTGATTCTGTAACATAAAATACACATTATATAGCATGTTCTGTGCTATCAACTCTTCATTTAATTCATCACACACCTTCATAAGAGCTAACAACGGCGAGAAAACAATTGTAACTTTGTTCTCTTTCATTACTGCCGGTAATTGGAAACACAATGATTTTCCACCCCCGGTTGGCATACACACAAACACATCATCTTTAGCTGAAAGCATAGAATCGTTTAACAGAGAACTGCTTAGCATTTAAAGATATGATATAAATAAAACACACAGTGCATTTTATCATAAACAAAGATTCAACCTTTGTAAACAGCGGTGGTTGCTCGTTTTTGAATGTCGCTTTTGAAATCATCATAGCCAAATACAGATTTCAGTACAGACTGTAGCATTTTGTCACGTAATCGAGTATATTAATTCTCTGTAAAAATTCAACATAAACAATTAAAATTGCATTATAAATTAATTCATAAAAACGTTGTTCACACCGAACCAGCTTTGTACAGCATCTACAGCTAGCTTGATGGAATCATAAAAATGTGCTAAACTTATTGTCGCAGGGATCGGTGGTGGTATAGGACATGTTGCAGAGGGACTGGGAAGAGATATTAGACACGGAATTGGATAATGCCAATGGATTCCAGTGGTAATATCCAATGGAAGCACCCTCAGGTCTTAGTTTCAGCCTATAGCAGTTGTGGGGGGGCGTGGTCAATATTTCAGTTACATTCGCATATTGGTGCCCCGGTGCTTCCCCCTATCGTGAAATTCCCATTGCATGCTATTGCATGCAACTGCCGCCATTTCACCACGTGGCCAGGAGGCACGAGGACATTTTCTTAGGGACGCCATCGTGTGCAGTGTATTCTCTTTGTGCTCCGCGGTCCTATCATCGATGTACATTTGTACGGATTTTCATTACGTAAGTGGTATTCAATTTCTAAATAAACCTAAAGCCGATTAAGATGGTCAAAATTGCCCTTAGAGGTTTTTCAATGACTCTTAAACCGTTCGACAGCTGACTACCCCTTCGGTAGCATCCTAAAATTATGAAAAAAATGTGGCTTATTTTAGAAATCAAGTTGCATATTATAGAATTTTTCGGTTGCAAGCTGTGATTATCAAAAATGGAAAGCCAAATCTAGATTAAGTAATTTTAAATGTCACTGCATTGGGACAAGGAACTTTTTAACCTAGAAAATGCGATTTAAGGGTAGAAAACAATTGTGATCCGCATTGTACGATATATACCGAAATATTCACGCTTGTTTCAATTTCGTCGTTTGGTAGAGTTGTTAAGGTGTCCGACTATGGAGACAAGACGCTGGAGTTTCGAATCCCGTTGGAGACACAGTTCTTTTTTACTAAATCACGCTTTGTTTTTCCAATCTTATGTTACATGGTTTATTCACATGACTTTTAAAATATTTCCGTGTCAGGGAATTAATGTAAAAATAATTAATATTTTAGTTTTCGAGAAATCTTCAATTTACCAATTTTTATTCTTTATAACTACAGCTTGCAACCGAAAAATCTGAAAAAGTTCTACAATATGTAATATATATTAAACACCATTATGCTATTATATCAGAAATAATTGATCGGTCGGTGAAAAGTTCGAAATGCCGAAGTGCATCGTAAAGGGGTGCACGAATAAGTCTTCTAAAAAGTCTCGTAGGCAAGAATAGCTAGAGGAAACAATAAATATTACTTTCCATTCGTAAGTATTCGTATTTTAGACGGGGATGGCCGGTAATTGAATTCATTTTACAATTTAGTCAGTAGGCTTCCGAAAGATCCTAAAAGGCGCCAATCGTGGCTGCGTAATTTGATGCTTGATGTACTGTAGTTAAGCAAGTCGTTGTTTGTTCTTTACACTTCAAGGAGAGTGATTTACCTTATTTATGTATCGGTCCGTTTTAAACGACTACACCAACACGTTCTTACCTTCTTTAATATTTCGAAATTGTTCTGTGCTTGTAGATAGAGGTTCCGACGGAAGAAGAATCGAGACTCGCATCGTCGCTCGTGAGAACCGAATTCTACATTACTAACACATATTCTTTTGTTATAAATGCAGGAATCTCTGGAAACAAATGACAAAGCAGTTCAAGTGACGGCATCGAGCTCGGACAAAGCTACATGCGTATCCCCGCAGAGGATATTCAATTCGCCGACCAAAATTCAGTTACGCAATTACATACAAAAGCAGAAAAAGTGACACCACCGGGACTTAAGGGTGCTTAAGCAAACGTGTGGAAGAAGATTGGTTCAAATATCCAGGTTCAGAGAATTGCTACGAGATTTGCTACGTTCAAAATATATTGAGCGACAAACAAATACGGAACTCTATACGGCGTTAGAGAATTTCATATTGAAATGTTTAAACGGATACAATAAAAGTCTGACGCATTAAACGTCTTTATCGGCCAGAATTCAAGTTATTTACTTTAACATCGAATTAATATTGCCCCCGAGCTTATTCCTGTGTTCGAGAAAAATTCCACTGTATATAAATGGTAGAAATCTCTAGATGGAGTACCTGGATTTAATATTGATTTATAGTATTTGATGATTAGGAAGAAAATAATGTAGAAGACAATTAGGAAGAAAATTAGATAGAAGGCAATAAGGAAGAAAAATAGGTAAAAGGCAATTAGGAAGAAAATTAGGCAGAAGGCAATGAAGAACAAAACTAGGGAGAAGTTTATTAGTGCAATCAAGATAACCTGGTGTAAAATCTAGAATTTCTCAGTCTTTATATAGGTTATTCCTCCGTCGGATTTCTAAAGATATACCCAATAAGCAATATGTCCTGAATTTGTTATAAATTAAAAAAAAGGAGTATTGTTCTATCCTCGTTTGTGCAACAGTTACAGGTATCTAGCCACCAAAATGCCGGATATTCTCATAGTGCGACGCTACGAGGATGGACAATCGTAGGAATATTAAAAAAAATTGTATTGTTAATAAAAATAATTTTTTTTGCTATCTAGAAGTTACTACCAGGTCCCCATAAAGTACGATCAGATGTATATAGAAACAAAGTCTGATAGTATTTGTGTGTACGTTTTAATTAAAACGTACAGCTTTACGACTTGATAACAGTTTGCAGCACCAACAGAATATATGTGATCAATTAGATACATTTACACATGAAATAATATCCTAATGGCAAACCAATAATATATGAATAAAGAATGTATTTTTTATGCATTTCTTCCAATATCTCAAACAATTCTAAATCAATATCTTTTTCAAGCAGAAGAATGTACAATGAAATCCAATAGCAACAAACATGAAGTGCATAAAACTTAATTATACCAGTTAAATGTTAACCGTGAAATATGTGTGTAACTAAACAACGGAGGAACAATGCTGTGTTCAATACTTAAAAGTAGAGGTAATGCAGATCACTGCAGTCCGCCATATATGGCAGAAATACGAACCCCCACCCTTTTAACTGTCCCAGACTTAGACACTTGGAGAATATTGGTCTAAAGTAACATTGGCTAAGCTCTTGGCCCCCCCTCGCCCGAATGCACAGTTCTTTAGGTCCACGTATGCACCAGTGCAGCAATATGTCTTGCCCAAATTTTGGACAAGTTTGGGCCACAGTTTGCCAAGCAGTCTGAAAGGGAGGGGGGAGAAAATTGCTTTGCTCTGATTAGCTGATGATTCAATACTAGGAAGACTTAAAGACTTCGTGTTGAACTTAAAGAATATTAAATATTCTGTCGATATTATTTATAATTTTAGTCAGTGAACGTGCGATTCGTGAGAGCAAATCTTCGTTAGGGGTGGCAAAGTTTGGCGATGAATGTGTGGGGTGATATGCTCGTGTGTGAGGACCTTTAACAGTGGTAGATCGAGCTTCATGATTGCGTTTGTAGTTAATGTCAGTAGTCCACTATGGAGTGGTTATGTGTATTACTGTCCATCGATGACAGTTCTATGACATCTATTAAAACTGATATACTAATAAACACTAAACCATGAGTGACACAACAAAAATTGAATGCAATTCTTATATAAGCATCAAACACAGGTAAACTATCCGAACACAATAGCTTCGCTTGACATTTGCCAATAGAACATTTTGTTTTTTAAAAAAAGTGCGTTTTGATAGCAGTGCTCCGTGCGTGTACTTCACATTTGCTGATAAGCTGATAACGACTTAAATGTCATTGAATGCTAGTAAACACATAATGTGCCGCGACTGTTCTATCCCAATGCAGACAATAGTTAACGTGATTGTTTCTGTTCATAATAAATGCTTGCAGTGCTCTGTGTCTTCGTTGTGTAACAGATAATATTTTATTAAATCGTTCTTATCAATGACGAAGACAAAAATCAACGAATCTAGTTTAACATTTAACGTAACTGGTCAGTAAATCCCGAAAATTGCTCTCTCTTAATTACACCCCACCGTTGAGGTTATGTTTACAAACTCTTGCTTTTCCATTTTCGAGTCTCGCGAACGCTGGCGAACGTTAATAATAAATCCCGTTCGATTTCCGAAGCTCTGACGATAGCAAATAGTTCTTGAAATAAGCTAACGTTATTTTTACGCTGTTTTAACGGATACATTTTCTTTGCGTTTTCAGCGTTTAAAACAGCAAAATGAGAAACAGCTCTTGATTCCGTAAATACAAGAAAGACACCACCATGGAGGAGAACGAGCTGTATAATGCTACGGTTCCATCTCTTTCCGGAATTGAACCAGCATTCTGGAATTATTCCGACCATGTCATCCTCGATGACCTTAAGATGGACAGTAGTTTTATATATTTACTTTGCTCACTAGTGTCTGCTACTTCTTGGATTATTTATATAGCTTATTACAATAGCAGAGTCATCGGTTACATATTAACAAAATTATTGAATCGATTTGTTATTAGGGACGGATACGTTAAAGTAGGTAAGAACCGAAAACTTTAAGTACTGTTTCATTCACAGTCGACCCTCCTATATCATGAGAGATTCGTTTCGCGTGCTATCGAAACCGTGTTAAAAGAAACCAAGCAATACGTTATAAGGATTAGGAGAGAATCAGGCGTCGGTCGGTCGAAATGGCTCAATTGGTTAAAGCAGCCGCCTGGCAAGCGGAAGACCCGGTTTCGAATCCCGGTCCCCCGTACAAAATCGGGTCGATTACAATTTTCAGACATGGGTCCCCTTGAGCCATGTGTTTTGACACGTTTTAGACAATTGACACGTTTATTAGACAATTGAAATTAAGATTTGGTTATTTGGAATTTGGGGTCAGTTTGGGTCCATGGCCGAGGAGAAGGGCGACCATTAAAGAAAAAGAGTTTTGAGCGGGGGAGAGGGATTATGATCAAAGAACTTATTATTTCTCTGACACGGTTTACGTTATAATGATTAGGATAGAAATAATCAGTCATTGGTATAACTTCAGTCCTTAGGGATAACTTAAATTGGTGTTAAAGCAAAGTAGAGTTAGAGTTAGTTGCTCGCCAAGAAAGAGCCTCGGGTTCGAATTCCTCTGCCGTATTCGACTGACGAACTAAGAATAAAATATTTCCTCTTACGACTTCTCGTATCCGCAAACCACCTAACATATTCTCTTCTTGTTATCAGGATCTTTTACTCTAAGTGTACTAAGCGGAAAAATAATGTTTAGAGATATAGTTTATATTACAACAGATTATAGTATCAGAGTTCAAGATGGCTGGCTCATATTTAGATGGTGGAGGAGTTATGTTCCCAAAGATGTATCCGAAGGTATTGCACACGACAAGAAAAAAAAAAGAATACAATTGCATAGCAATTGCAGGACGCCAATGTTTATTTTTTCGCTGTCGACCTTTCCAGATCTTTCACATTCCGATACTCGACTATCAGTCATGTTAAATGGCTTCGAATTACACGTTTACAATCGCTGTCAGCTGTATGCACAATTAGAAAAATCATTCGGTCTTACGCCCCAAATGTTTCCGGACGAGGAAGACCACACCGTTAACATCGACGATCGTGACGCAGAGTCGATCCGGAACTCTGTCAACCAGAATTGCCAGCAAATAAACGCGATGGACGTTTCGCGTCATGTTGATAATATTAGGAAAAAAGAGGCTCATGTTATAGCGCGAACTTGGAGAGATTTAATACCTGTTATTAAGCTAGACGTCTGCACGGTTAGTTCTCACTGTTAATTCTTTACCAACGTCTAGAGACAAAGACAATATCCATTATTTCAGGGGAGACTGGTATTCGGTAACCGATTAGTCCCAACAACGTTGTCGATAACCGTGGAGGAAGCGCACTTCGTATATTCCACGAAGCCAGCGGCGTCCCGACACGATCACTTCATGCACTTCACCAAGTGCAAGGCGGAGAACTTCAAGGTCATCCTAGCACCTAGTCCCAAATACACCGGCATGGTGGACGACCCGCCTAGGTACATGGGGGAAGGGTTTGTCGTGCTGAGCTCGAACAACATGGAGGTCTATTACTACATGGACGAGCCGGGATTCGTGCCTGAGCATCCGGAAATGATTCAGCTGGTGAACGGGGACATGGTGGAAGCCATGCCGCCGATTTGGGGCATTGACATCAAGTGCGGCAAAGGCACGGACTTTAGCTACGGACCGTGGGCGGACCGGCAGAGGGAACACCTGTTCAAATTCTTCTTCCCGAACGACTACCAGCCGCTGAAAGTGACGAAGCCTCCTGTAACTGGCGAGAAGAGACAAGTCCAGTCGTTCGACATTAGATTATCAACGTTAAACGAGGCCACGATCGACATACTCTTTAGTAAAAACACGGAAACGAACGCCGTTCACATCAACGTAGGACCCGGATCTTATCTGGAGATCACGATGCCGTGGATAGTTTTACAAGACGGCTACACGACGAAGATCACGGGCCAGCTGTTGCATTTAGAGGCAACGACGAGCTTGCAATATCGGAGTCTGGTTCAGAGTGAAACGCTGGAGTTCGGGGTGAAGTGCCACTACCCGATCAGATGGAACGACCACCAGGAATGGACCCTGAACCTGACCGGGTGCAAGGCCACCGCAAACCTAGTTTACTCGCACAAAGAATTTTTTCAGGACATGATCAACGACTGGGCGAGCAAAGCCAGACCTGATATTTTACATTTTGTACCTTACACGTGGAAGTTTAATTTATTGCTGAAGGAGTTCGAGCTGATCACGTTGTGCAACGAGTACAACTGGATCGACTGCTCGTCGCAGAACCAGGAAAACGCGCACATCGCCTTTTGCGGGGAGTTCTTCGAGCTGTCGTTCGACCTTCCGTTCGTCGACTACCTGCCCGTCACGATACCCCTGCGCTTCTGGATCCAGGGCGAGAGCGTCGACCTCTCGTTCTACCTGCCGGAGGTCAACACGAACCACACGATCCTGCTGGCCCTGCACAAGAACGCAAAGATCATGACGCGGGACGGCTCGCATATGTACCTGTCGGAGCTGAGCAAGAACAAGAAGTGGAGGAACGTGTGCCAGAAGGGCGCGGGCTGGGTCGACTGCTGGTCGGTGCCGATCGTGGCGCTAAGTATTAATTATACATATCACCTGTGTCCGCCTCTTGGACCTACCCCCCAAGCGAATATTACGACGCCGGAGAAGGAGGAGATCCTACTGTCTCCGATGAGGATACCTCGGTGTAGAAAATCGCCCGGCCTTCAGTGGTCGACAAACGGCAGCCAGAAGTTCGACCCGCAGTCGATAGCCCCCGACAAAGTGACGCTGGACCTCGAGATAGGCCCCTCCATATTGTTTTTATACGGGTCGTTGTTGAAGAATTTTATACACTTGAAGGAGAACCTGTTCGGCGACTATCAGACGTTCACGGACATGCAGCAGAGCAGGACGAACCCTGCGGAGAGGAGCAAGGACAGGGACATACAGAACAGCAGCGTCGAGTCCGTGGACGACGAGGACGCCAAGTCGAAGGCGTTCGATCCCAGGGACTACAGGCCTCTCGAAGTTATCGTCGGCATCACCATGCACGACATCCAAGCCCATCTGATCAAGAACTGCGGGGAGAACGACCCCCCCTTGTCCCGTTATACTCCTCGAGCGCTTCGGCTTCGAGATGAAGAAACGCTATCGCGAGACAGAGCTCCAGCTCCTTCTCTCCCCCGCTATTGCTCTGATCACAGACAACGTGGTCCGGTCCAGCAAGGACCGCCACATGAATCAGGGCCATCTGATGCTCAGCGCACTGCAGGTTAGGGGCCACGCCATGTTCAGCAACGAGGGCAGGAGCTTGGACCAGGAGACCCTGGAATACGCGTGGCTGATCGAGGTCCAGTTAGGGAAGCTGGCTGGGAAGATGAGTTCCCCGCAATTGCATCACCTGATCACGTCTCTGGAAACGTTTTTGTTGATGGTCAAAAATAATGAGAACACCTTGCGCCCTCCTGACTTACCGCATCATTGCCATCATGGTATTCCCCCGTTGCAGTGTCCCGATAGCGACATTGATAAACATTATAGGTATATATGGGGATTTTGTGAGAATAGTGATTGGACAGCGAATTTTTATGCGAAATAATAATTATCCAAGTTCATTTTTAGGAGTCCTTTAGGACTAGGTCTTTGCTCTTTTAATAATTTCAATATGTTGAAAATAATGTGACAATATCCTAAATTTTTTATTATTGTATCCACAGTTCTTCATTTTGCTTAGTATTTTTGCACTAAACGCATAAAATCCGATGTCACTAATGTCTTTATAGCGATGCTGTGCTCATTAGACTTTGTCTCAGGTGCCCCAGCTCCGAGGACATAAAGTATAGGATGACGAGGATAGCGATAGACTCTGTCGACTTGCATTTCCAAGAGGTGGGGACCGCCGTGCACCTTTGGATATCTCCGATTCGCGTGTCCACTTGCAATCTCCACGGTCACCAAGTCAAGTCCGGTGTAACTAGTGTACTGCCCAGGATATTACTAAGGCAGTTCGTGTCGGCGGCTGACCACTTCGCGAACACGAGTAACACCAACACAACGGGCAGCGGGAGGTCGCACAATAATGCAAGCAGTCGAATGTCAGGTACACTGATGTGTATCATACGAAGTGCAATGTAAAGGGTGGACCAGCTTAACTAATTCCATGGTTCGATGGAACATTATTTTTCAGCTAAATTAACATGGCGTAAGGATAGCTTCTAGATAGTTGTAGCAAATTTTCTGTTGTAGCAAACCCTTTATTCCCAGGAATTATCAAGGTTATTTTTATAGGTAATCCTAGAATTTCTCTCTTCTTTTTTCGATTTATACGTTATGATGAATAAACTATATGTTATGGTGAATGAACTATATGTTACGATGAATGAATTATATGTCATGATGCTTGCCGAATTCGTCTTAGCATCCCCTAAATTACGGCTACAACATAATTGTAGTTGAACCTATAAAAAATTGAAGGTGACCTTTTGATAACTCCGGAGAACAAAGGGTTGACTAAAAATTTCCTGCGATCATCTTAAAGCTTTACTTAAACCGTGTCATTTCAGCTTTCGATTCGAACCATGTACAGGTCCACCCTGTACAAAATACTGTATTTATTAATATTTCACTGCTTTCTGATGCCATTTCAGGCGACGGCTCCGACGTCTGGTTGGAAGTTGGATCGGTAGCCTTAGGTCCCGTAATTTTAGAGGCGGCGATATCGTTGCCAACCCCGGAACACAATTTGCATTTAGTACAAAACAAGTATTTGAAGTTGCACGACGAGGCCACGAAGCGTTTATGGTTCTTGTGGCCGCATGAGAGCGGCGTGAAACCGGCCAAGTGCGGCTGCATAGGCGGCTGCGCATTTTTTGGAAACAATCGCAACGGGCCGAGATTCTTCAAGCCAAATTACCACGACTTCCAAGATGGTATCAACGTTGCAGCGTATAGGTAGGGCAAGGCAACATCGCTTCAGAGCAGAGCTGTTCAACCTCTTGCCTGTGAGGGCTCTAGTCCTCCCTATACAGTATCGGTAATAGTATCAGATAGTAGTATAATAGTATCGTCTTTATTTATTTCAGAATTAATGAGACTGGGAAGGAGAAAGGTTTCGGGCAGTCCATTTTACACGACGGCCAATTGGTATTTCACACGTCGCCTTACAACTTGCAGGACTTGTCCCTGCAAGACTATCCGGCCGCTGGAGTAAAGTTGACTGCCACACAGGACGGAATGCACACGTCGAAAAAAGTCGAACGTCCCAGGTCTGTGGCAGATCATACTAAAGATTCCGGTATCGAGGAACATAGTAGTACAAAATTAATTACTGCATCAGCAAGTCCATTCGCATGCAGTGGGGATCGGAAAGTGCTGGGCAGAAGATTTTCTTATACATCAATGCGGTAATCCACGGATACAGCTCTGAGTCGGCTTTATATTAATGATTACGATTAATCGTTGCTGTTTCCTTTCAATATTGCATGACCATATATATATTCACACATGCGCTGACATCGATAGCAGGACACTAGTATACTTCGAATTATAGCGGAAAGACAGAAACATCGATACGACAAGCATATACAAAAGTGCTTCGAGAGCTTCTGTTGCACATCGATGTCATTTTCTTTTCTTTTATGTTCCCTTTTTTTAGTGTATCCTCAGTTTTTATGCGTTTTCCTGCAAATTTTCTGCTTCCCGCAAGCTGTTATTTATTATTGGGTCGAGTCATAAGTCAATTCCTATGCAACCAGTTGTATAAATAAAATAAAAGGAGATAAGAATGAAATAAGAATAAAGCAAATATAAAATAAAATTAAAATTAAATTAAATTAGATAGAAATAAAATTAAAAAATAAATGTCTGACGTATAAATGGAAATTATTTATGACTCGACCCAACATGCTTAACACAAACATTAATCCATGGTTTTACAAAAGTTTATTTCTAACACATGCAGTGGCAAAATAGAACAATGTTGCTAGTACAACGTCTAAACGTATCGTACCCTTGTATTCACAGTACTCGTTCCTGTTGCAGCGGGAGCAGCACGAGAGACGTCCCCTATTCCCGTCTAGTCGACGCAAGCCCCGTGGCGCACTTGCCGCAGAAGCTGGACTCGGACTCGAAATTGCACACGGAGCGTAGTAAATCCATCCTAAGCGTCCCGGAGATTGAGGCCGCGCCGAAGAGCAGCGTGTCAGACTCGAAACTAGCAGTAGATTACTTCAACGCGTCGGACGCGGAGCCGTACGAGTCGAACAGTCCGCAATCGTTGCCGATCGTGTCGACGGACGCGAACTACGCCGAGTCGATGCAAACGTCTGTGAAGACTGTCGACAGTATCAACATTTCGGATTCGCACCACTCGTTGTACGTAAACTCGGAGTCGGAGGAGAGGGTGAAGCAAGAAGTGCAACGGACGATATCCATGTCCTCGGAGAACCATTCGGAGGCCTTCTACTCCGCGGACGAGGACACGAGCCACGGTCTAAGCGGAAGTCGAACGTCCAGCCTGCGGCAGTCCATCATCGGGTCCGGCTCGGTGCTCGCGCGGAACGACAGCATGAAGAAGAAATATTCGTCCGATCTGTCCATCGTCGAGAGCTCCTCAAACGCCGCTGTTCCCGTGTCCGAGAAGGCGCACACTCTGGAGAGGGCGAAGCCGCAGACCATGAGCGTGAAGCGTAGCCCCAGGGTGAACCGGAACACTAGTTTCCAAAACGACGCCGAATCGGCCGGGAACGGCGTGTTGCGGGACTCCTCCGACAGCCATTCCGTTTCGTCCACCAGCTTCATCTCCGCCGTGTCCTCCCAAGAAGACGTCACCCTGGTCAATTTACACATGCAGGTGAACAAGCCGATCGTCGACTCCCCGTTGCTAATGTCGAGTTACGTTAGTCATTTGACTCAGGTAATGGCGCGATAGACAGCGCAAGCTGTCGGAAGCGTGCAATCCCACCGATTTCAATGGTCTTGGAATATGTTGTAAAGCGGGATGTCCTGAATAACTTTTTCTTTTTCCGTTTACCGTCCCTCTGCCTTGTTTAAGAGATATCGAGGGAACAACTGCGGCGCGGTGTGCGTAAGCCGACGGCCCCCGCTCATTCCCTACAGTTTAGTCAATAATTAACTGGAAATACTGCTTGCTGGTGCATCACCGCGTTTGCAAGAAAAACGGGGACTGAGCGGGGGCTTGCGCGCACCGGGCCGCAGTTATTCCTGTAATGTCTCGAAGACAGAGGCAAGATGGCGCTAAATGGAAGCGGAAAAAGTTGTTCAGAGCATCGTCGTTTACAACATTTTTCAAGGCCATTGAAATCGATGGTGGTGTATGCTTTCGACAACTTCGTTGCACGATATCTCGTGCGTGGTTCTGCCGTTTCTTGCCGATTTTTCAGCGACTAAGAGAGGCCTGTTGCAGGTCCGTTGCGCGAATTGGAGTCAATCGTCGATACCGAGCGGGAGCAGCGCGTTCACCACACCGCTTTTCCAGCGCACCGAGGACGGTAGATTAGTTTACGTCGGTGCTAAACACGTGCCGAAGTTCGAGACAATTGCGGAAGGATTCACGTCGTTGAAGATGATCACTCGGTCGGACGGCTCGCCCACAGCTAGTTCCTCCAATAAGACGCCTACTCACCCGTACCTTTGGGATAGCGCGACTATAAGTCAAATGGAGGGTAAATTACGCGATGATTATTGCCGAACAGTATAACACTAAATAGTGGAAACGTCGAAAGAATTTAATATTACCAAGGAGACTTTGCACCTGTGGGGTGGCTAATTTTTTTGTAAACTTTTTCTGGCGATTCTAGAGCAAAAATAAGTAGACACATGTCCGCGGTTTTCTGTCAATACTCATTATTTATAAGGATATTTAATTTTTATAATAATAATTCTATATAGTAATATAATAATTCTATGTAATATATAATAATATTATATTTCTATACAATAATATAATTACTATATATTATAATTCAAAGAATTGAAACGTTCACTGTAATTCTCAGGCGAAGAGGATCACACGACACACAACGAGGAGGAGTTATTAGCGGCGCAGCACGAGAGCGGTTCCCGTACGACGGTGATAGTGAAATTCAAGGGAGATGTAGATATTATGCTAAGTCCCATGGTGCTAGAATCTCTGCAGCGTTTCATCGACTCGATCATACCGACACTGGCCGCTTTGCACCCCCTGTCTATCCTGAATCATCTTCACCACGAGTGCATCGGTAAAGTCGAAGATGCCAACGTCCTGAAGCAGGATCAGAGCCTGTCCTACTGGAGCCAGGTGCAAACTAGCTCGAAAAGGTCCACCGCCGAGAGAAACATTAAAAACGGACAAGGTGACGACAAACGTTAGTTTAAACATTTCCAAGTTCATTTTTGCATGCGATGCGAGGGTATGTTATTCACGCGACTTTTTTACGATAGGTAAAATCGCGCTGCAAACCAACGTGTACGAAGAAAGTATTATGACCCAAGTCCAGGGCAGCATTATCTTGCCGAAGGTATGCACAACGATTGCATAAAATCCATGATTCTTTTAAAATTCCATGATTTTATAATTCTACATTCTATATTTTCTATTCCATAATCTGTAATTCCATATTCTATAATTCTGTAGTCTGTAATTCTGTATTCTGTAATTCTATATTCTTTAATCCTATAATTCTATATACTATAACTCTATATTCTATATTCCATAGTTCTATATTCTATGTTCCATGTTCTGTTATTCTATATATTCTATATTATATGCAATAATTTCTCTTGCCTCCTTTCAGATGAATATAACACTGCTGCAGGCCTCCGTCGTTGAAGAAATCATATCGTTCTCCGCCCTCGAGAATATACGAGACTTAACATGCGTGTCGTTGTTTGCGATCTGCTTCGACGACGTAACAGTGAGATTCTACATCGGGAAACAAGCCCGCGAAGTCGTCCAAACGTTTCACAAACCGGCTGTTTTAACGAACCAAAAGAAAGTGAATAAAATTAGCAAAGCGTTTTTACCTGGCCACCAAACGGCCGCCGTGGTCACGGACATTGGCAGTGGCGAAACTGTGTACATAGAGACATCGGAGAAGCAGCAGGAAGAAATTGTAGTCACTTTAAATATAGGTAACAGCTACCCAATTTCGCGGATTATTTAAGTTAAACAGTTAATTTAAAATAATTTCTTCTAAACAGGCAAGGCTCACTCTCAATTACGAAGGCTGCGAAACGAGTCCTCGATATTAAAAGATGCCGTGATAACAGCAATTCCTGCTCACTATTCGAGGGTGTTGTTCACCTGTACTAGGATAACGTCCCCGTTCAAGTGCGTCGACTACTATATGCACCAGTTTGCGGATGAGAAAGAGAAGAGTGTAGGTTTCTGATTCTCGTGACTATAATATTATAAATATAGTAGAGGGTAGTATAATATAATAGTATCAATAATCCTTCATCAATGAATTATCTATAGAAACAAAGTGGCCCCCCTCAAGCCACAGAGGAATTCACCCTGGGAAGTGGGGAGGACCGATTAGGTTTTATAATGTTCGAGTGCGGATTGGAGGGGATTAAACTGAAAGTAGTAAAGAGATCACAATTTGAAAAAGGCGAGAACGGAGGGGATGGCAAGAAAGTGGACACCGAGGTGCTTTACACCGACAGCGTGAAGAGCCAGGAAGAATTGGACAATACAGCGGGTATGGGACAATTGTAATTAAATTAACAAATATCGTAGTGATCCTATGTTTCATCAAACCTCGTTTATCCGAACGCAGCATCCACCGCGACGACGACTGAACCGGAAACAGCGTCAACGAATCTACCAAACGGGGTTCAAATAAACACCAGTGCCACTTGCGCCAGTCTAGCATCGAAAGCGGGGAACGGAAACACGGTGTCCTGTATCATAGAATTGAAGACGGTGTGGTTCAATTTCGCAGCCCCGCCGCGCACCCCAATTACTAGAAAGATAGACTACACTCGACTAGATTGGAATCTGTTGAGCACAGCCTCGCCAGCCATAAACGCTTGGATGAATCCCAGCAATAAATTCGCGATGCGCATCGTGCATATGTTTAGGACTATGTACAGGAGATCCACGGCTATTGTGGCCTGTCTGATGGCGGAGGCGTTGGACGTGCAGGCGATCCACATGCCTGCTAAGGTGCTCCATGTGTATTTTTATATTCGAATAGGACAAGTGATTGTTTTAGGACGTTATTCGTTTCACTGCAATAGCTATAATTATTCTGTAATTATTCTATAACTATTCCATAATTGATCTGTAATTATTCTGTAATTATTCTATAGTTATTGTAATAATTATTTTATGGTTATTCTAATAATTATTCTATAGCTATTCTAATAATTATTCTACAATTATTCTACAATTATTCTACAATTATTCTACAATTATTCTATAAATATTCTATAAATATTCTAATAATTATTCTCCAGAGTCGTTACGGACGATTAACCCCGTTAGCCAAGACATTGCAAGAGGACCCATCGTGTCAATTATGTACAATTCTGCAGAATTATGTTTTACTGAATGATCTGACGAATATCGAGGCCAATTTAAAAGAATCCGATTTACCTTTGTTGTCGACACTTCGCCAGGTACGTTGCAATTTGCACCCCTCTTTTCTTGTTATTTAATATTTAATGTAATATTTAATGTACTATTTAATGTAATATTTGATGCAATATTTAGTGTAATATTCAATGTAATATTTAATGTTTAGGGTGTCATAGTGCTGAGTAGACAGTGGAAGAATGTGCTGTATACGCCGTTGTTATTGGAGCACAATTATAAAACGAAACACGTGAAACCCTTAAACGTGACGTTCGCTGTATCGGACCCGGAAGAGGTGAGACTCATAGTCTGTTTTCTCCACGTGGAACAAATTAACCATGTGTCTGAATTTTTGAGATATGTGGAATGGAATTCTCTGTCTACTGTTATGCGATGCGAGGACAATAACTATTATTCACACGTATTAACTTCAACGAAAGGAATCATTAACATTATGCTCGTTTCTCTAACTGTTCGTACATTGGACTTGGAATTCGCATAAGTTCTCTTTCTCTGTAAATACTTTACTTTAACAGGAGGTTTATCCTTTCTCGTATTCTTTTTTTTTCCGTTTCACCTCGATGGCATAACTTCGACGTTTACGGAAGCGGTTCTTTTTTTTGTTCATATCATTCGGAAGTTTACAACTCGTAGGGAGCATAATTCGGTAGACGATTTTTTTTTCAGCAAGTAAGGAAGGAACCGCCGACGGACGGTAGCAAAATAAAATGGCGTAAGGACTTTCAAAATATTAGCACAAAGTAGCTCTAACACACTCATCGATTTTCCGTACATAGAGTCTGTCGAGATCGGGTTTTCTGTTCACAAGTTAACAACGACACGAAGCTTAGTACCATGTGACTAAACGATGTAACACCGTTGTCGAACTTTATAAAACCATTAACGCGTTTCTCTGTTCTTAACATGCTATGCATCGTCCCTAACATGACGTCATCGAATTCGGATTATCTTCCGTCGAGCTTCCTACGAAACAAATAATACCGTCGGTTGCTCATTCCGAACGGAATTCTAATAATTTTCGTTACACGTTCACACACAGTCTAGTCGGTGATGGTTGTCTTATCTCTTTGTTCAAAAGGTTATATATATATATATATATATATATATATATATATATATATATATATTGCGTTTTGTAATGCTACCACGGACTTCCTGTGATATTGAAAACTTCTGAGAACAATGTCTCCTAAATGCTATTCTCACATTTGACTTTTTCGTAAAGCTCTATCATCGTGTTCTACTAAGAGGTTCAATTAATTTTAGTCTGTACCTTGGCGCTGATTTGAAAGAATTGTTCCGACTACAATTGTCGAGTGACGCTGGGTGAAAGTTTCTAGCTATACTTACTCGTTTCGCAGGAGAATTTGCTGACAGACGGTGAGGGTAGCGCAGGAGAAGTTGATGATCAGGAAGTCACAGATGAATGTGCTATGTTAATTCATACGGACCACATGCATAAACATATACATGTCAAGGGTGGACAAGATAAAACCACAGGTACTATGAATGATACTAAACAGAGTATTAATGGCATAATACTATATCTATATGTGTGTATATATATATATATATATATATATATATATATATATATATATATATATATATATATATATATATATATACTATACTATACTATACTATACTATACTATACTATATACCAGAGATACGATATAGATATTGAAACGATACGGTACGGTATCTGTAAAATCGATGACTTTTTTATGAGATTATCAAGTATTCTTGTCAAAAGAACTTCAATTGAATACACCTGCAGCTTTTTAGCATCTGCTTTAAATTGTGATCTCGGTAACTGCTTAATGTTTAACTATGCATTTCCATTCCTATAGGCACATTATAGCATGTGCCGCTAGACATAGCGATTGTAAAGTAATCCGGCATTATGTTTAGCCCTTCCGTTAAGAACTATTCTTTGTGTTCTATAAACGTTCATTTGCTTCTACCAGTATTATCTGACATTAATTATTATTATTATTAACACTAGACCTGTATACAGAGTTCTTTTGTGAATCGAGCGACCCCAAACGGGAGCCTCTCGACGCCGAAGACTAACGTTGCAACTTTACTCTGCATGCAAGTCTTCTTTAACGTATTGTCCGTTGCTCGAAAAATGGCACAGGGTAAAGTCAAACACGTGTCAACGCGTTTCCTTTATTCACAGAAATCGTGGCGTTAGTCCCCAATTTCCAGGAAGATTGCACCATCACGTCTCAAGTGCTAATTGAGAAACAATATACAATATTCAACAATCCATATATAATATACAATATTCAATATGCAATACACAATATTCAATATACAATGTATAATGTACAATATACAGTATACATTTTAGGGCGTAAAACGTTCAGACGTAAAATGAACGTCTTAAAGTGCTGATTGGAATTAGTGCCCAATTTCCAGGAAACTGGGGACTCGAGACTGGCCGATCGTAAGCAAACACTGGTTAAATTACGCTCTGAACTGATCTTTTCAGCAACGGACAGTACTTCTCGAGTACTACTATCTAGAGTATTATCTGTAGAGGTCAATCAAACGATTGCTTTTTTTGTAAATAACATTATTTGTACGAGGCTTCTTTCGAACATACTTTGGTAACATAATCTTTTGGGCTTTCTGAACAAAAACACTCGGCTTGACACACGGAATGACCAGGTATTTGTGGCGATGGTTTGACGGTTCCTGTAAGTTCTCCTCGGGGGAAAGACACGACCCCCATAGCAACACCGGTTCCAGGCCCGGATTCATTAACCTCCCCCTCTCCACCAGTAGTTCATCCAAAGAAAGGGAAATCACTACAGCCCACGCAAGTGCCTGCTAGTACACGAGCAAGTATTGTTTTTCCATTGCTTGCAAGCGGCGGGTTATTCAATCAGACTCGGGAACCAAATAACATAAGTAAGTGCGAGATGATCAGACTTCATAGTTTTGGCAGTCTACATACTGGCGTAGCGTCGAGCAAAAATTTTTCAGTGAACCCTTCGATGCCTCTGGCGAAGGCTACCGTCAATTCGAGTACCCAATTCCATCGATTCGCAATGATCCAGTGTGCAGACTGTTCCAAGTGATTACGTAGCGCCATAAGTCTCCCCCGCAGTTTGTATTGCTTTGCACTCGAATCACGGCACATCTTTTCTCGTCCATGCATCGACCCCCTTCATACCTGTTACCGGCTTATTATTTCAGAGTAGCACTCGTCTAGGTATCTCTGTCACGTTTATCTCCCTTCTCTATGTTACTCTATACTTCTAATCCTCTAACATTATTCCTCCACCCTCTGTGTACAATGAATGTTGCACCCGTCGGTCAAGCGTTTGTAAGTATACAGAGAACTTTGCGGTAGGTTACGGCACGCTCCGAGAAGAGAAGACACCGCAGATTCACATCTCGCATTCCCATCAACTCGGCTCCAATCCGAGCATCTACTCCGCCGGGGGGCATGGCAGCCAGCACAGCACCGGAAGCTTGGACCAGGTCACTTCCCCCACCAGTCATCATTCTACCAAGCCTTTAAATACTGGCGAGGATCTGTACAGTTGGATGGCTAAGCAACAAGAGTTTATAAAGGATAACGATAAGAGCAATTTGAAGGGAAATTGGGTGAGTGACGCGTCGACCAGTGAATGATAATTCCGCGCGGATTGTTCGCTGTGAAGTGCTTTATTGTTTCTTATTCCTTTGGCGTAGGTCTTTCGCGCAGAACAAAAGTCTTTGAAGGTATTTGGAAACTTACTTTTGATTCCAACGTGACACTTTACATAGCTGCAGTTATACAGGGTGAAACGTGTAGTTCCTGAGGTCGTGTGAAGAAACTTTTTCCTTTGTGAAGATGTTCTAGAAAGCTCCGTTTACGAGTTATTGACAAAAAAAACGTACGACGCCACGCCTTCGCCTGTCTTCGCTCCGCCCTTGCTCTCTAACTGGTCCGTGTTTTATGCTAGTAACTCGTAAACGAAGCTTCGCAGAACATTTTCGCAAAGGAAAAAGTTGCTTCAAACGACCTGAGAAACCCCTGTATAATATTGCGGCACCCTGTATAATGTTCTGTACAATGTAACCGTTTGTCTCGTGTAGGATTACGAAGGTAAGAGAGCTCTAATTTTTCCAGGACTCCAAGATCAATACGATGACAACAGACGATACAGAAGACTCGGACGTCCATAGCGGTACTCTCCTTTATCCAATGAAAGATTCGCTCAGGCTGCTAGATGCGCATTTGATTTTCGAGCCACTTTTGTCTTCCTTGTCCGTTATGCCGCAGCAAATGCTTTCCGCTATTGGCTCCGGGAATGTGAACAATGTGTCTTCCTTAGATTCATTAGGATTTAATCTGTCTTTGGTGGGAAACATGGAGACTATGCGCATCGACATCGTCGTTAGCGAATTCGGCAAGGTGACGGACAAGAAGAAAGGTACGTGTTTCAACCCCTAGCACGGTAAACGTACCGTCCGTTACTCGAAAGATGGCACAGAGAAAAGAGCAGGATCCACCAACCAATTTCCAGAGAACTGAGGATTCGGACTGGCCGATTGCAAACAAACAGCGCCTCGTGACTACCGTCGTCTCCTCATAGTCTCTATCACTTTATTTTCACTGCAGACTTTGGATTATTATCCCTTATTAACCCCTCGACAGAAATTGTGCCATCTATCCAGCAACGGAGAGTATTCATCTTCTGCACTAATACATAAATTTGGCTAATTCAGGGAATAAATATCAAATGAAGAAAGGGAACAACTCGAAGTTTCATTTGGACATACCGCCGGAAACGCCGGCGTTCCTGTGCGAGAAGATTGGCATTGACATAGACGTGAAGAAAATGGCCGACATGACCGTAGACGATATGATTCAAAAGCAAACGGTTCTGTACATATCACGAGGCCAATTGAAAAAGCATACAAGTACAGTTGTGAATTTTAGCCTAAATATTCGGTACATTAGCCAACAAGTAAATATGCCTCTTCTCAGATTATTGCATCAGATTAGTAATATGTACCAGAATGTTAAGGAAACCCAGATGGAATTGAAAGAGCAGCGTCCGGAGAACAAGCGAAACAATAATCTGATTGCGAACGACATAGCAGCAAAGAACGGTTCATCGTCAAGTAAATATTCCGCAGCTTCCAGTGGCTTGCTTTTTTTCCACATTTTTTTTTTTTGCACGGCTTTAACGTCACTGTGTTTGCCCGACAGCGTCCGATCTACAAGAACAGCTTTTACTAGGTGGTAAGAAGATGGACATCCCCCTGCTGCGCAACAGCTTCGAGCCGAGTCTGTCTAAAGTGACATCACCGGGCACGAACAGCAGATCCCGGCCCCAAAGTTTCGCGCAGAAGCTGCGCAGCACAGGGAAGAGCGTGAAAGGGTACATCAACCTCAGCGAGGGAGTAATAACCCCCAATTTCGGGGCGAGTCCGAGCGGCTCCGGTTTAGATAAATTCTGTGTGCTCCCTGACAAGTGTAAAGACACGCCCCACGCGACGCCTCGCTGTTGGAAGACCATCTACTACCTGCTGGACCTGTATGCGACGCGTCCAGAGACTAAGACCATCGCGCATCGTTTCTCTATCCCGGCGGACGCGTCGGAGCACTATAAAAGCGGCCGGAAGTACGAGTTGCTGAACGAAACGAAAGATCCGGACATCGAGAAGGGGATGACGGCTGAGAACAGCTCGACACCTGTGCCCCTCCCGCGCGAATTAAGTTAGTATACTCGCGACCGTGTCCATCCGAGGTTGGACAGACTCCCGTGACTCAATTGTTTTTGTAACAATGTACTACAGGTATCGTTACAGGAGAGCGTACGAGATTAATTATCTTCGGCGTTGCTAGGATACACAGAACCAGGTGGTTAGCCACTCTGAGCGGCTTGAAGCTCGAGGCGGAGATTACCAGTCTGCACGCTAGTCTGACCTGCTGTAAGAAATCCAGGCCGGCGAGCTTCGAGTGTAGCTTGACCGGACAGATCGGCAGGACTATGATCGTTCTGCTAGAGGGTGTAGCCCCTAGCCAGCAGACTGTCGTCAAAGTCACTGTGGGGAAGTCCCAGGCTTTGTACTCCAGCATCAGCAAGCATCAGAAGGATAAGAATAGCGGTCTGCTGACTGTCGGTGTTGTGAATATTGATATTCCTCAACATCCGGTTGCTTTGCATGGCATGATGACTAGGGGTAGCAAACAGCTGTCGTCGACTTTGCAAGTAAGTCTGGATAATTCCCTAGTTTCGTCTTTACTCTGAACTATTGATCTACTGTGGTGTGAATAATTATGGACTGAAAGTTACCTTTATGTTTGCAGTAATATTTAGCCAAAGACCGAACGATACAGCATATTTGTATATCTATATTTTTAAATATTTCCAATATAGAAATATTTTCCATTATTCATAATACAGAAATATTTTCTATTATTTTTAATACAGAAATATAAAAATATAGTTCCTCCACTTGGTTACTATGGAAGTTATTCTTGAGTTTGTAATTATTCACAGCACTGTAGGTAACATTCTGCAGTACAGTCAGCCTGTACATTTAAAAAGAAGCTTACAAGATATCCTATATTTTCTATTTAGGAACTTAGAGTAACCAGGACCTCCTCCAGAATGTCAAGAGGTCAGCAGCAAGACGACATTGATACAGGTGTACCTGGTAGCCCGCATCACTATACCTCGGTACCTCCTGTCGACATACAAAAGCCGCAAGTTGTGTCCAGCCTGCTGGAACCCATCGTCATGCAATTCAACATTATTCTCCAAAGCTTGAGCATAACAGCAGCTCTACTGCCGTCTTTACAAGCACAGTACAAAATGGATCAAGTTACCAGCTCCGGTATAACAGGCAGTAAAGCTAAGTTCACGATAGACCTACCCCATCACACCCTGAGCTTCACGACGAAGCTCCAGGTGACCGAGGCGAATTTACCTTCCGAAGCGAGCATCGAGCTTCCCAAAGTGCACGTGTCCGCGCAATATGTCCAGGACGGCAGCAGTAACATGAACGATAGCAAATTGGCTGGTCAGTGTCGTTGGCTCAACCGTGACAAGTCTCTAAAATATTTAACACTCTTCAATTAAATATTTTCGCAGATGGTGTGGTGTTGCGGCAAGGTAGTTACCTGAGCGCCACCGCTGACATAGGTGTGTTCGAGCATTCCTTGACCACGGATCTCCTCAACCATTTGGTGTTCGTGCAGAAGGTGTTCATGAAGGAAGTCAACGAAGTTGTGCAAAAAGTTTACGGCGGGGAGAAGCCGGTCCCCTTGTGGTTGGAGGACGAGGAACCGAATAATTCGCCTGTGAAGAGGATACTGTTCTCTTTGATTATTCGTATCGAGGTAAAATTATACTGCATATTTATTGCCGTTATTTGTTAAAGCTAAATCTATCGAGCGAGCACTGAAGATGTCTGGCATGTGCTACTTTATAAGAATTACAAGACTGAATTTATTTGGATTTGATATAGGATATATGATATAGGATATACGATATGTAATATACAATATACAATATAGAATGTTCTCCATGATTTCTCTTACTTTATCCTATACAGAGAGTGCAACTGACCGCAACAACCCCGACGAACTCCGCGGTGCGTTTGGAAACCGGTGCCGTCGAGCTCCAATTGTCCAACAGAGTGCAGAACGTGGTCGGCGCTACTCAACCAAACCCATATATGAAACTATTCGGAAAGGCGCAGGTGGACATCAACCTGAGCCTCGGACAGCTGCTGAAAAACGTGCTGTTCGAGGAGGCGGAGACGGAGTTCCAGCAGTTCGCGTTCTTCAACACCAGGGTGGGATTGCGAAACGCGTTCCAAGAGGAAATGGCGCAGGGCGAGGACAAGGAAGTGGTTCTAATTACGTTGAAGCGTCCGTTGATCTATATCCAGCCTGTGGCGATCGACAAGGCGATACTCGTCTGGCTGAATTACAAAAACGCATACGAGTACTGGAACGAGAAAAGGGCGAACTTGAACAAGGAGGTCCTGACGGCCACGCAGCAGGTGTTCGAGAAGGTTCCATTCGGTCAGATCACGAGTCAGCTGAGTGCGCCCCATTTGGGAACGCTATTCCTACAGCTGACAGTGGATGATATGGGCATTTGCGTGCCGCTGAACCCCCTGCCGCCAACCTGGGGGATGAATAGGGGACTGTACGATGGCGAATCGAGGGATGCTGTTGTAGTCACCTTGGAGAACACGAGCATATCTGCGTGCAGCAGTGGTAGCTTAGTCAGTAAAGGAAGGTATGCTGTATGCTCTGATCCCGTTACACCGGATGCCTCGCCTCGAGAGAGGACAATTTATTTATTTTAAGCTTTCCCAGCATGTGTGCCTCACAGTAAAGCATCCGGTATTTAAGTACATCTCCTGAGGGGGCTTATAATATAGCGATTATGTCGTACAGGTTCATGGGCTTGTGCTTGAGATTTGCCGAGGACTTTGAGACCTCTTTGGACGATTGGAAACCGGATGCGACTGACAGTAGCATAATGAACTTGTGCATGGTGTCCGAGGGCACTTACGAAGTATGCAGTAGAACGATCGCACAGAAGCCGGACAAATCTGGTAATGGAGTAGCCCTTTGCGGTCGTATGTCTACCCTTAGCCATCAAAGATATTTATTTTCTTCATTTTTACACAAAATTAACACGTATTATTCTGTCGCATATATCTAAACTTTAAAAAAGAATTAATAGATTTTGTTTATTGCATATTAATCTTGCATATTATGTATTGATATATTATTTATTATATTAGTATATATTATTATTATTCTGACCAGCGCGGCATCTATACATATACGATAAACTTAATACAACCGCAAGTGGTTAATTTAATGGATCAATCTCAATAAATAAAATTTAATTTTAATAAATCTCTAGACAATGCCAAGTGGATCCTGAACGTACAATGGCAAATGGAAGGTGTCGATATTCATTTGGACGTCAGCGTCGGACAGCAACTGTCAGCTCTTGGACACACATTAACGATGCTAACAGGCTCCGAAGAAGACGATATTCACGCGCCAGCCGAATACGACAGCGACGACGCGGATCAGCCAGATAATAGCACTAGCCAGGTTAAAAAAAAAGTATGGTTTGGTTATATTTATTTTGTCCTACAATATTCCCCCGGTCCTGCCGATCCGGAAACGTATTCGAAATGACGAACAAGAGACCCCTCGTTCCCAAGATCCACGTTTCAGTTTCACGTTTCCATGATTCAATACCATGCGCTGCTGAAAAGATGGCATGATTTTTGTCGAAGAGATAATAAGGGATAGTAATGAAAAGTCTGGTATGAAAACAGAATGGCAGAGGCTAAAAGGTAACAGGAGTCAAAGGGCGTCGTTTTTTTTTTTGCAATCGGCCTGTCTCCACAGTCCTCCGTTTCCTGGGAACTGGGGACTAATGGGAACAGATCATTTATACCAATAAGAGAAACGAGTTTACCCTACTTCTGAGAGGGCATGTTGACATGCCTGGGTTGCTAGGAACCTGATCCTACACTTTTCTCTGTGCCATCTTTTGAGCAACTGACAATAACTCGCATCGCTTTGACTGTCGTTTTTTGATAAATATGCGGACACTTTCAGGAGAGTATACTAATGAGGAAGTCGAAGAACTGGACGGACAGTTTGCCGGCATTTGTCTTCGATCCTACGCTCGACGCGAAGAAAAGATCCAAGCTGATCGAGAAAGAGATGAACGAACAGGCGAAGATCATAAACGATCTACGATCGCTGGGCGCTTCCCATGGAACCATCGAGCAGGAAATGAAGCGTCTGCACGAGCTCGAGGCTGTCGTGTTTAAAGATTTCAGAAGGTATAGTTATACCGTGCGCGACTCGAATGTCGGACGTGTGTTAATATTTCTCTTTGGACTGTTCAGAGACATGATTCAGAAGTTACGGAGACAGTCGGTGAAAGCGTCCGGAATAAAAGGTAAATTAGGACTTGGTGGTAAGACAAACGCATATCGATCACGGTCATTTATAGTGCCATCGCCGACACTTGAAAATCAGCTAGAGAGTCCTGAAGACATAAACATGGAGGTCAATTCAGCCAACTCCGCCAGTTATGAGAGCAGTCCTAGAAGCGGCCCGAGTCGGTACGATGTTTCATTATTCATTAAATTTCCTCATCTTTTGTCTTCCATGTATACTTTATCTAAATATTAACGAATACAAATTTGCAGATCCGCTTCCCTTAGGGTAAGAGGTCTCGGTGGCCCGCGCGTTACGTTCAGTGACACTCATACGATGGGAAGGTATGTTAGGTAGGTTCATCCACCTTTTGAGTAACCATGATCAACATAATTCCGTGATTTAGGCAATCGTCGCTGCCGAGTGCCGGTTCAGAGCTCAGTTTACCAGAGGGTGAATTGGACTGGCCGCAAACTATTGAAATCGAGGGGGAGAGGGTGGAACTGCGGAAGAAGAGCAGAGACATCAGCTGTACCTCGAGCTACGACAGTATGGAGGGCAAGTACGTAACAAGCGGAATTCTTGCTTTATGATATAAATGTTTATTCAATCATCTACTTAATCCTCTATGGAACTGTGTAACTTTCAGGTCACATGTATCAACATATTACCAAATAATTTTAGCTTTTCATAGTTTGCCAAATAATGTTAGTTAATTATATAAGGTCTCCGAGACAACCAATAACAATATTAATGATGACTGCAAGTACCATCAATTTGAAATGTCAAAGTAAATGCCTTGATAATTGACTGCAAATAGATATTTAAGAAGATAACTCTTCCTATAGAGGATCAATAGCAATTAACGACCACTTGAAGTTGCAGTTGTAGGGTTATACATAGACGTAATATATGCATTTCCAGCGCTCCACTGTTGGATTCTTTTGCTAAAGAGCAATCCTCTTCGACGTCCTCACCCTACATAACGCCTCAGAAGCCTCAGGATCCCAACATAGACTTCGAGCTGGACGTAAAGGTCCTAATTAACAGCGGCCAGTGCGTGCTCCATACGAAAGACCCTGGGAAGGAGGACGAAATTAAAATGTAAATCGCGAGTCCTACATTCCAGTCCTCCATAACTCTCCCCTTACTTAACTAACATATTTCTGTTCCTAGCATGAGCAGAATGAAGAAGGAGCGATCGTGTTCAGGAGGCACGTTCGAGTTCCAGCCGAGCAGCCCTAGCAGCAGCAGAAAACACTTGAGCAGTAAGGAGAAGTCGTCGACGACGAGTACGTCGCGGCTGCGCTATCTGCAGCATCCAAACGTACCCCTAGTGGACTTAACCATTTTCCATATCCCCGGCTTAGATGTGAAGGTAGAAGACCGCTTAATTCCCTACGATACACCTGATACCATGTCTCAAACGTTTGCTATACTGTCTGCGCGTATTGTCCAGGTGCACTACGAATCGAAGACGCTTCCCGAAGAATCCATGTCTCCCCGCGTTTCCTCGGACAATACAATGCTGAACCCCGCGCCCTCGGCGACCGCGTTCAGAAAATCCAGCACAAAGAAGGCCAGCCTGTTCGCGTGGATGACGCTACAGAGTATACCGGAGGAGACTATAATCAGCCCGCATATCCTTGAATTTTTAGAGCAGACGTTGGAGCCGATACCTTGTAAAGCGAACTTCCCGAGCAATGCACAAACGAACCCGGTATACTCCACCGAGAACACCGAGAGCACCTCCTGGGCAGCCACCGCGGCCAGCAGCAGCAACTACGTTTACGCGAGTTTCCCCGTCGACGTGATAGTATTTTTTCATATGCAACCCTCTACATTCAGGTAAGCCCTGCGATATTTCAACCTTCGCCTTTACCTCGGTTCTACAGTGTCGTCTGTCCTCTGATGTCAAATTGACAGGGGGATAAAAAGCGAACGAGATGGAATGTTAGATAATTAATTCTGTAAATTCCTTCTTTATAATTAATAATGTAAGATTAGGCGAGACAGGAATTTTAATGTGGATATTTCTAACGTTGTTCAGTTGCAATAAAATGATTTTATAGAACCTATTATTTTTACAGTAGCCGTGAAAACTGTTGTCAAATTGACAGAAGGGTTGTACGAGGATTAATTTGCGATTACATAAGCTATTAAATAATTTAATTCAGTAATATTTGTATAAATCACTGTAGTAAATTCTTTCCCCAATTGTCCTTCAGCTTGTGAATAAAAATGGACAATTAGGAAAGAGGAGATACGATTTTTCAAACCTCGCAGTTCGTTTTTATACCGTCTCTGATTGTCAAGAGACATATAAAAATGAAATGCCTAGACTCGAATTATCTTATTTACTTGGGGAGAGAATTTGCGACACAGTAAATTACATAAATATTATTTAATCAAACCATATAAACATATAAATATCCTGATCATTACAGGTTCTCCTGCTTGCCCGTCTCTCGTGTAGAATGTATGCTTCAATTGCCGTCCCTCGACATCGTCTTTTCGTCCAAGCGAGCAGAAGAGGAGCTCATAGAGTTCCGCGAGTACAAAACTCCAGGCACGCAGTCCACGGGGAAGGAATCGAGCTCGGCGATCGGTGGATTATCGGTCACCGGTTGCCTCGCTGACTTCTCCATATATATCTTCCATCCGTACGGTGGTGGGAAAAAGACGGGCTTGAAGGAAGCCCAGTGGTCGCCGCTGTCGGACAGCGAGAGGAAGGATTCTTTAAGCATAAACGTCGAGTTCGTGAAGTTTCATATCGCGAGGAGCAGGAAGCTAAACTTCCAGAGCGAGCAGTCGAAGAAGTTGTTGGACACTAGCCGAGCGGTTATACGATTTTCTAGTACGTGCACAGAGACCGTTCACAGAGAAGCGTATCGTTTATTATACTAGTTCACTAGTTAATACTTTTTGATTAATATTAGTTTATGCTAATATAATATCCATAATATAGCTAACTGATATAATATAATAGAGATTCGTTAATATCATATTATAGTTATACTGTAATATATTAATTATATTAGCTTATACTAACATAATATTAATAATATAACGTAACTAATTTAATATAATATTAGTTAATATTATACTATTTTTTAACTAATTTCACAGCAATTGTCGACTTCGGTTCCGCCTCGTTCAAGTACGACATGCGAAGATTGAGCGAGATACTGGCCTTCCCAAAGGCGTGGTACAGACGCAGCATAATGCGACGACTATTTCTGGGCGATCTGAGCTCGGGCACGGCGTACTCGGAGGGCGACGGCAGTCCTTCCATGAATCAGGAGGAGGCCGTAATGGGTAGTTCTTTATTAAAGCATTACGACCGGCAGCATGGCGCTAATGGTCTGTCAAAAAGCGCCCCGGAACGGAGTCCGACTTTAAACAGAGACAAACTGAGGCTGAGCTTGGAGAGTGACATGCCGAAGCACGCACGGTTGAAAGGTGCGTTGCATGCTTGCACACCACACCATCTCTATTATAAAAATATCTGATCAATTATTTTTCTATTAGATATCGGCAGAGGGTGGAGCTTCACCTCGGACAAACAAACAGCCTCTGAAGTGAAGCTGCGAGAAGCCGCCTGGGAAACGTTGGTGTTGTTCGCCATTAATTTCACTCGGCTGAACGTTCACATGAACATGAGTAACGTAATGGGCAACGTCACGTGGATGACGAAGGATTTCAGCTCGGACGGGAGACTCTCTATCGGCAGCACCGGGCATAAGAATTTGTACATAGGCGTCGGCTTGGAGGGCTCCTGTCTGGACGCGAAGGGTGGCATTGTGGGCGGTACTATTGAATTGAGCAAAATCGACACGTGCAGTAAGTCGTCGAACGTTTTTCCTACGTTTCAATAATTCGGATCCCAGATAGCACAAGGATGTCTTTAAGACGTCTTAACGATGTGACAAGTTGGATGCCCTTGAACGTCTGAAATAGAGCGTCTTTAAGACGTCCAGTGCTTATTAGGATCTCGTGCATCGATCATTTCGTATACTGATCACTTGCATGCATTGATCATCATTTTATGCTATCACAGTACGTATCCGAGAGGAGCCTGGAATAGAACCGGATCACACTCTAGGCCTGACACTGTTCGCGCTCGAATTGAGATTGGATTACATGGGGACAAGCGTGCTGATGTCCAGAGTCTCCTCGTTGGACGTGACCTTGAGGGACGAGTGGAAGATCAGTCGGAGTCACAGCGGGGATACTTTCATGCCGACGAGAAGGCCGGCGATAATTTTCATCCACGGCGATTTGGGATGGGATCAACTGCAGATTATGATCAGCAAATCGACGACGGCGGATCTGCTGAAGATGTACTATAAATTGGACGAGTTTTTTAATCAGCAGTTCAAGAGCAGCAAACGAGTATTCAGTTCGCTGCAGCCGAAGCACCAGAGGGTGAACAATAGCAGCTTCAGGAAGAGGCAGATGAAGTACAGATCTACTGGCGAAGGTGAATATTAATCACAAGTGATTATATAACGCGTTTGTTAATGTCGTGTAATATTGTAAAATTGTTGAATTGTATCTGCAGCTCCATGCAATATAAATCAAGCGACGATGTCGGACGCTAGGCATCATAGACACTGGCAGGGGGTGTTGGCTCAGGTAGCAGACCTTCAGCTGGGTAGCTTGAGGTTCTCTCTACCCACCACGGGAACTGTGCTGGGTGGAACGATGGAGCTCCATGGCTGTAACATTAGCTTAGCCTGCTTTCACGGGATCAATTTTAAGAGCAAAAGCTGGGCACTGTTTTCGTTGAAGGAGCCGTGCATCAGCTTCGCCACGGAGGCTCAGGAAATCCCAAGCGTCGAATGTAGGAGGAATTATTGTGGCAATTAATCAAGTTCCTATTATAATTGAATGGATAATTCTTAACGGGTAATCATTTTTCAGCCCCGAATACTTGCGACGTTCACGTCGTCCAAACGTTGACCATCAGCTTAGGCCAACAACAGGAGCAACATGCCAGGCACCATTCGATGGCCACGGTTTGTAGATTGAGTAGAAGTGTCCTGTTCCCGCCGCAGTTCAAGTCGTTGCAAGAATGGTTCCATTACGCGTTTGCTAGCAGCGAAATCGATGGTACGTTGTAGATAATTACATTTATTTAATGATTTATATTGTGGTATATTTAGTTAATATATCTACTGATATATTTACATAATATAATCATACTGGAATGATTTATGATTGAGGTATATTTAATGTTTTATAGTGGAGTATATTTAATGCTCTATATTGGAATATATCTAATGCTTTATATTGGAGTATATTTAATGATTTATATTGAAGAATATTTATTGAATAATTAGTATCCAAGTATATTTATTCGATGATCTTATATACTGATCTATATCTTATTCAATGATTTATATCACTTGTTCTCTTTACAGCGGTCGATCGGTTTCCCTGTGTCGAAAGAGAGCGCACAGACAGTACGTCGGACAGCGGCAACGTGACTCGTGGTAGAAGCACGTCAACGACTTCCGGAAAACTGCAGGAGCACTCTCACGCGAGAGAAGTGATATTTGCCCTGCCTTCGTTGCAATTATACTTGAAAACCGAGCATCTGCAGACAGCCAAAACGCCGGACGTTATCGGTGAGTTTAATAGTCACAGATTCACTGACGCGAAGGGGTTGCACGTGGGTGAGAACAATGACCACGACCGTACACCGCGAATCTGTCTCTTTCGATTTCGATAAAAATGTCAGTACAAAAAAAGAAACAAACTTTTCATCTGAATTGTCGCAACTGTCTTCTTCGTATATTTTTAGGAGCACCTAAACATATTTTATATAGTAAGTACACCGTGAAAGTTGACTGCATTCGAGTCCGGTAAGACGCATCATGAGACCCTTAGAGTGCTATATTGTATGAGAGTTCGTTTGCATGACACGTTTAGAGAAGGCTGACAAGACGCTACGATTCACGTGCACATGTTCTATCTTGATAGATCCACGGGATCGTGACTCGACTAATTGCGCATGTTGTGTACTAAAGACTAACACGATTCATGTTTTCTATGACCACCATCAGAGAAGATAGAGAAAGAGTAACATAATCGCGAAGAGTAAAACCGCTTTGTCCCATAAATAGCATAATAGCATAATGATAGCGTAGTGAACTTATTGCACCTTTGGAACTCTTCCAAATCCCGCGAAAAAATATTAACTGCATAACTGTAGATACCATTAGACGCAAGCTGTTGTTAACCCTTTGCGGTGGCATTCAATTTATACATAGGTGTCATACTGGTCGGAATTAATTTTCATTGAACGAACGGTAACAATAGATAATATGCAAGATTAAGTAGGAAAAACAAGATTTATTAACTCTTGTTATAATTTTATAACTATTTAATTATTTCATTATTATATTATATTACATTATCATTATTTTATATTATATTTCACTATTGTATTATACTAACTAATTATCTTATTTTATAATTTAATTAATTATTATCCTTTGAATTTTATAATTGAAATAAATTATTATAGAATAAAAAAGAGTAGACATGCAACCACAAAGGGTTAATTACTAGAGAGTATCTTCGACTAACATTTCCATCACGTTCTTGTAAAATAACAACCGCATAGTGCCAGAAGTCTCTAAAGCAGCGTTACTAATGCAATGCATTAGACAGGCCAGGATCCTAATAATCATTTATTCGACAGGTGAGAAACCGTTGGTCGAGTGTAGTTTTATAACAGAGTTCGAGGACCATATTTTCGTTACCGTGGACGCGGAGGCCTTCTTCTTCTTGCACGATTTGATCACCTCCTACGTCAAAGAAAAAGTGGTAAGACTGATCGTCATCGAATCGAAACGATTTCGAAGTTTTCAGTTATATATAGCGCGTTGCTATTCCGCAGAATATGGGAGCCCATAGTCCGGATCCCCAGGAAAAGAGGGGCGGGGGTGCATCCACCGCCAGCACTTCCGGCACAGCGTCGACAACCTCGGACGACGATAAGAAACGGAAGCAGTTTGACCCGACAGATATGTTCATTAAAGATTGGAGGTCGTACAGATGCAAAACCTGGCACTTGGAGCCGACTGTGAGGTGAGGGACAGCTTTTTGCAATAATTGATCTGCAAACCAGGCTTTGGCTACCAAAGATTGACGACCGTGATGTGTTTAGAATTTATTAGTAGACCTTATTCAGAATCTATTAGTAAACTTTGTTTAGAGTTTATTAGTAAACCTTTTTTGGAATTTATTAGTAGACCTTATTTAGAATTTATTAGTAGACTTTCTTTTGAATTTATTAGTAGAATTTATTGGTAGACCTTTATGCAGAATAAAAATTGTGTCTGAATTGCAAGACGTAGGAGCTAAGTGCAACATCGTTCCTTTCTTAAGTTATTTTAATAAGTAGGAATTAAGTCCAGCACAGTGATATTTGAACATTTTGCATCAGTACATACAATATCCTATTTCCAACAGATTGCTCTCATGGGCCGGCAAGAGCATCGAGCCCTACGGCATCGACTACATCCTGCAGAAGCTGGGATTTTCCCACGCGCGTACAACGATACCAAAATGGATCCAACGGGGCTTCATGGACCCGTTGGACAAGCTATTGGCCATTCTTATGTTAAGAATGGTCTCGGCGGTGCGCGAAGAGTCATCGGAAGAGCAGAAGGAGCACAAGCGCGACAAATAATAAATCCCAGGGAGAAAGATCGTCGCATAAGCATAATAATCGTCCGTCGTAGTAAACTTTTTTCGGCAGAGATAAATAAGTCACGCGTTTCTCCACTCTCTTCGCGACGACTCGGTCGTTCTCCAATTAGATAATCGCGCGACGAGCATCGCCATCGTAGAATCGCGAAGGATAATATACGGGACACACTATAGGGGATATTTGTACGAAATGTAATTAGCGAAGTGCAACCTGTTATTCCGTTTCGAACGTGTTAGTTATTGCACAGAATACGATACGCGGACACGTCCGCGATCGTTTACATTATAATGTACGTGCGTATGTATACATATTACAGTGTTCAACGACGCCTCGTTATATTTTCATAACGTAATCCACCGGGAGCTTTAGTTCGGGAATGAGAATTCTCGCCATCGGACTCACCACTCTAATTAGGAACGTTGCAGCGATAGCGAGACGCATTTCCTGTACGATATATCCGGAGAGCCGGCCAGAGCCAGCTGCCTCAAGCTTTAGAATTTTACAAATTGCGTTCGTGCGCCGCGCAGAGACGACAATGCCCGGGTTCCATTTCCTTACAACCGCGTCCATGTGTTCAATAATTTAGGTTGCCATATTTAAGGCGGATCCAGGAAACCGATTACTTTATTATCTCTCCAAGTCCGCGATCTATAATTAGTTCTTTCCCTGTTTGCAATTAGTTTGTCAGAATGGAATTAACCCCTTGCCGTACTTGAACGTGACAGAGATTCTGAACAGAGTCCGATAAATATGTATGTCATTTAATCATGATTATTTAAACCGAAATAATATCCTATTTTGTTGTTGTTAGTATACAGCCATTGGGGAACGTACAGGCATTCAATTCTTTTGTTCCCCCTGCATATTTATGAACTACAAAGAAATTCTAATCGTTGAAACAGTAAAAGATATCATACATAGTGCGAGGGGTTAAACAACGAAAACTGCTCGGCTGCGGACGTCCGCCAAATCCCACCAATAATTTCGAACGGCATTTCTTAGCCGGGCATCGTCTCTGTCGTCTCTGCGCGCCGCGTACTCTGTACAGTTCGTAATGGTTTAAGACGTCACGCGCCTAGGTAAGGAAACAAAGGTTCTCGGAGGATACTTTGCAACTTAGCGCGCGCACTATGCAACGGTGTTCTTCGGTTGCTTCGCCAGGATTTACCAGCGTGTTCTGTTTGGTCGCGAAGACAAGGGTAATATTTCGGATACGTTTCTTTTTGTGATACAATCTAGCCAAAATGTTCGGGTCGGT